>QTSX02001821.1:0-30406 GCA_014839935.2 Entomophthora muscae | reverse complement strand
ATTGAAATGTCATTAATGACAGAGTTGGTCATGGTGCATGCAATTGAGTTCAGTGTGTGCACCAATTTCCTTGATGAGTAAGTGTTGTTGGGCTTGACTGACATGACAATCCCTGGTCCTCTTAAGCCTGGGTCTAGTTTATGCTGATCATGGTTGACAACCCAAATCTTGTCTCCAACTTGGAATCTCTCTTGTTGGAGGGGGATTGCTTCCCTCTCATCCCTTTTCTTTTCCTTATCCTCTTGGTCCTTCCTGGTACATTGTATGTCAGGGTTGCTGTTGTGTGGCACTTTCTTAGGCAGAGGTAATTATGGTCCTTATGTAGTGCTAACAATGGCAGGCTTATGACCATAGACAAGTTTGTATGGGCTTTTGCCTGTATTGCAATTAACTTGTGTTCTGAACACCATCAGAGCAGTTGGCAGCATGTCAACCCAGACCCTCAGATTGTTTGCAGATAACTTACTGAGGTCCTCTACAAGAGACCTGTTTAGTCTTTCAACTCTTTTGTTGGCTAGTGGGTGATAGGGGCTGGATATGATATGTTTTATTCCGTTTTTGGCTAGGTAGATGTTGTTATCAATGGCTTTAAGCTCAGTTCCTCTGTCTGTGATTAGGAGATCAGGTTTTCAAAACTTAGCTAAGTCAATAAACTGAATTTACAGGTATTCTGGATGCTGCCAACAGACTTAATATCTAGTCATTGCCCAGTTTGGTGCCAATCCAATCTACAGTTTAATATACCAAGAAAGGCAACAAACCAATATCACATGGCTTATCCAAGTATCCAGTGACTTGAACCCATTCTGCACAGGACCATCCTTATCTTTGATCTGGCTTAAATCCCCGCCACAGCGCAAGCTATATAAGTCTAAAGTATTATACAATAAAATATACTTCTCTTATTTATTAATTCCATATTCAAAGCTTCCCCAAAGTTGCTTCTCATCACTATGGTTTCTTTGCCAATAAAATGTCTTACACTATTTTCTTTATGTTCTTTTGTAGCTTTTGCCATAGTTCACCAGGTCTCATAGTCAACAGCTGTTATTATGTACTTTTTGCTTTTTTATTGCCGGCTTTAGTCCCACAATATCCAGTGACCACACCTTGAAAGGTTGTGTGATTGACACTGGTAGTACTGATTTGGGTGGTGCCTTGGATTGGGCGCACTTTTCACAGACTTTGCATTGTTCCAGTACTTCCTTGATATTGTCCAGCATGTCAGGCCACCAGTAGAGTGTCTTGAGGTATTCATGCAAGTTCCTGCTACAGGTGTGTCCCAGATCTCTGTGGTATCAAAGGATTGTGTCAATCTTTTGTGTATAGGGACGTAGGGTACAGTGTTGCCATTGGGAGTATTAGGTGTAGCGTGTCATATACGTTTTTGAACAGATGTTTGTTATTGAGGACTTTTTCTTAGATTTCCATTGGTGTACCAGGTGGGAACCCCTCTTGGAGATTCCTTGTGATTAACATGAGCCAATTGGGGTCCCCATCAGTGTGTAGAACATGTTTATTGTATAGCCTTGATAGGGAATCTGCAGTAAGAATTTCCTTGCCTGGCTTGTATTCAATCTGCATGGGGTACCTCTGTATGAGGCTCATCCATTTGGCTTGTCTTCTTAATAGGTGTTGTTGCGTTTTGAAGAATATCAATGACTTGAGGTCAGTTAGCACTTTGAACATTTGTGCACATTTCAGATAGCATTGTCCTTTCATGAGGCAGTGCACAATAGCTACCAATTCCTTATTGTGTATGGGATACCTTTCTTTGCTGTCAGATAGCTTCCTTGACTTGTACACCACAGGGAGGAAATCCTTTTCTGCTGTCTGGATATGAAGTACCCCTCCCATACTGTAGTCAGATGCATTGGTTTCCAACTCATATAATCCTTCACAATCTGGGTATTGGAGGATAGGGGAGGTGATCATACACTCTTTTAGTTGTTGGAAGTGTTGGTCCCTTAGTAGTGTCCACACAAATATGTTTTTTTGCCTGTGATGGCCAGCAGGGGGCAGTCAGAGCACCCCATTCAGGAATGAATATTCTAACGTAGGCCACCATGTCTAGAAAGGTATGGAGTTCACTTTTATTTCTTGGAGCTGGCATTTTGGTTATGGCATGTATTTTTTCTGGGTCTGGTTTTATTCCATCCTTGCTGATGATGTGACCAAGGAATGGAAGTTCAGACAAGAAGAAGTCACAATTTGAAGGTTTGGCAACAAGTTGGTTTTCTTTGAGGGTGCAGAGGACCAGGCAAAAATCTTCCCAGTGTTGCTTTAAGATTGGACTGTAGATGATTATGTTGTCCAGGTAGATGATTTCTTGTTTTCTGATGTGTTCCTTGAAGACTTCATTCATGAAGGTCACAAAGATACTGGGAGCGTTTGTCATACCAAAATTGAGAGCCACACATTCAAACAAACTATACTTAGTTCTGAATGCTGTCTTTGATATATCTTCAGGTTTCACGCAAATTTGGTGATAGCCTGCTGTCAAGTCAATTTTTGTGAAGATTTGGTACCCCCAGGGCCTCAAAAAGGTCTTCAATCAGGGGCAGGGGATATCTGTTCTTAATTGTGACCTTGTTGAGCACTCTGTAGTCTGTGACTAGGCGGAGTCCTTTGTCTTTCTTTGCTACAAAAAAGACAGCGGCACCAAAAGGCAATTTTGAAGGTCAAATGAGGCATTTCTCAAGGGCTTAGTCTAGATAGGCTTTTAGTGTGTTGTCTCCTTGTGGTGTTAGGAAATAGATAGGCCGTGCTTTAGGTACACTTCCTTTGAGGTCAATTTCATGTTGAATGCCACAGTTGGATAGGAGATTAGGTAGCTTTTCCTGGAAAACATAGGGATTTCTATGACTAGCTGTTCTCAAATATAGTCTCTCTCACGTCTGGTTTCCGTGCTTTTAAAGTGGATATCCTCATACATGCAGGAGTTCCAATTGATTTTTCTGGGGTACTTTTCCTCTTCTATCTCCATGATCTTCACAAATACGTGGTCTCTCATAAGCATGTTGAGATGAGTTGGGTAGACATGGTGGGGTACCTTGCCTTGTTGTATGGTGAGGGTAGCACTATCCCAGTCAATATGAGGTTTGGTCTTCTTCATCCAGTACAAACCAAGTACAACATTGTACTTGGGGATTAATATGATAGGGCCGCTAAGGGTAGTCTGTACATCTCTTATTTGGGCACGGAATGATTTTTCTTCCCTGGTGACTGGTATGCTCCTGTTATCTGCCATGATAACTCTCTTGGCATTACTTTGAACTGTGGGTAGTTTTATGAGGTTGGCAAATTTATTGTCAACAAGGGATTGGTCCACTCCAGTGTCAAATAGTGCTGTGGCTTGGTATCTGCAAAAACAGAAAGGATAGGTGAGAAGTTTATTTCCCGTTTGGGTGGCAAACAGTAGAGGGTCACTGGAGGGTACTTGGATTATGGTGATTGAATCCACATCCTGGTCCCTGTACAAGTCTTGTAGTTTGGGGGAGGGGGGGCTTGCCTAAGCACTCTCATGAGCTTTTCACTCCTTGTTGGTATCTTTGGTGCTTGCCTGGTTGGCTTGGGCAGTACAATTTCTGCCTCAAGGATGGGAGTTGTTAGCTTGGTTGTTCTGCTTGTCAGGTTGAGGGTCCTTTTTTGCTGTGGGACTTTCCTTTTTTTTGTTGTTTGTTACATGCAGGCCTTCAGATTTTTATGCAGCTTGCTTTTCTTTCAGAAACACGTCTTAGAGGTTCTTGCAGCGGCTCATGTCAAATTTTCTCCTGATGTGTGTGGGGAGGCCATTGTAGAAGTCCAGTTGTGGTCCAGCATTATCAAAGTTGATGGTGTCAGGAGCTTAATCATGTATATTTTCATAGGCTGCAATGTACTCCTCAATAGTTCCTGTCATCTTGAAGGTTCTGAGTTCTGTCATGATCACCACATCAGAATCCTTCATGGCAAACTTTTTGAGGAACACAGCCTTGAACATAACCCAGTTTTCATTTTGATCAGGGTGTTGTTTGAGCCATTCACTTACAAAACATAAAGCGGTTCCTGTGACACAAAGGGCAATTTTACTGGTCCAGAGTCTGTGTGGGTAGCCCACTTGTGTAAATTTACTTTGTGTGCTGTTAATCCAGAGTTTGGTGTTTTCCCAGCATAATCCTGCAAAAGTCTCATTTTCTGCTGAGTGTAGGCGTTGAAAGAATATGCTGGGTATCTTGGTCAACTGCAAGCTTGCAGAAGTTAGAGGCAGGTTCAGGAGTTTACAGGCGTTGAGGAGGTTATACTGTCCAGTGAGGACAAGGACGTTGTTGAAGATGACAAAGCCTGTGGGGATGTCCTATCATTCTTCATATTTTCTACAGCTGATGGGGAGGGCCATTTGCTGGATTTTTTCTTTGGAGGAATATTTCTTTAAATTGCATAAGTGTGGACAACCTACATGTTATACCACTGTCAAGTATATACTTCTCAGAAGTATAGTAAATGTAAGAGAGGGGAGCTAGACTGGCTAAGTCTGGCTCCCATACTGGGGAAATATCCACCAGGATATCATCCAGTGTAGCACTGGGATGGCCGTTTGCATGGGTGTCCAGAGGTAAGACACGGGGGACAAATGGGGAAGGTAAGAGTCCAAACCCATCAGAACCAAGCCCCCAAGCAGCCAAGGAGTGCGCCTGGGAACAGGATTGTGGGGGGACAACTTCACCTTGGGAGCAGAGGATTTGGTCTCTGAGAGATAAGGAACCTTGGGGATAACTTTTTCCAAGAAGGTGGCACAATCAGAGCTGGGGGAGGGAAACTCCATATCATCACAGGTGAGACTCTTGACCAGTTTCTCATCAGTAGTAACCAAGTCATGGGCACAACAAGGAAGGTTCTCAAGCAAAAGCAGAAGATGAGAGGAATCTTCACCCACATAAGAAGCAGATGAAGTCAATTTTCTCCAGAGATTGGGGGAGGTGGACCAGATCATTATCAGAACAGGCGCCAAAGTAAACACCACAAATTTAACTAGTGGAACCAGCATATCTGAAGTTACCAGGAAAATTAATTGTTTTAACCCCAGGATCAAGGAATAGACAGCTAAAAAACTGGCCAGGGCAGGCTTTAATACTGGGTTCAAAGATACCTAAGTTCTTTAAGGAACGGGACCATATGATATAACTAGGCAAAAATAAAGGTGAAAGGATTTCAAACTTAGTTTTACAACTATAGGGGTAAAGCATGAGATCTCAAAGCATTATAAATAGACTCTAAAAGAAAAGTAAAGCAAAAGAAAAATAGTTTCAAACTTAAAGTAAGAAATTATAAACTATTCAATGCTAATTTTAAGGATCAAGATACAGTTTTGAAAGTGTCTAAAGTAAGCCCTAATATTACTACTAACACTGACTCTAGGGACTTTGAAAGAGGCGCTGTAAGTTGGGAGACAACATATAAGGTAAGGGAAGTATATAACATTTACTAACAACTTTTAGGAATAATGGACCCAATCAAAAGGAGCCCAAAACTTAAGATTTTTAGATAGTAAAGTCTAAAACCTTATTTTTTAAGAATGGGCAAACAGGGTACCAAAAGTCTCCTGTCTTACTATAAGACACCAAGTTTGAATCTGGAGGTCACCTGACCTGACCTAGTCATTTGATTGGCCAAGGTAAAGTTTTTGCCAGGAATTTCAGGAGTCTTGAATAGTTTCTCATTAATTTCTGACCCAACCTCCAATTGGCTGATGCCTAAAGGGCACTTCAGGATGCCATTAATTCCAGTCTGGATGAATTTTGTTGGATTGATAGAAGCGCGTCCTGATTGTTTAACCTTCATCTGTTTTAAGTGGGGACAAAACCAAGCCAACAAGTAGTCCAAATTGATCAGGACTTTCTCCCAAGTAGGAAAAAATTCAGAGCATTGGTATTTACCACCTGGGAAGGGTATTCCAACACAAACTCTTTTGTTAACTGTGTGGGCTAAATCCTCAATAGAATTGAGTGGTTTAACTGAATTTTGAGCTTTTTTTCTTTGTATGTTGAGGGAAAATAGTCATATCCAGTGCTAAAGGGAGAGTAGCTTTACAGTAAATGAGATAAAAGGTAAAATAAGAAGAGAATGATTAATATATATAAAAGTGAGTCTGTCTGTCTGTGATATCGCCTCGAGTGGGCTCAAGCCGTAAGGGATTTGACTGAATTGATTTTTACTTAAATTTGATTTTAAAAGTTGATTGTTAAGCCACAAGCTCAATTTGGCTCATCCTTACATTCAATCCCTTACTTGCATCTTTGAGAGTACGCAGATTGAATTCAGTGGAGTGTGGTCTAAATCATGTTGAACTGAATTATAAGCCACTCGAACTTTAATAAAATTGTATTTGATTACTTGAATTTTAAATCAGTGGCTAACACCATTCAACCATATCAAAGTGGCTTATCTGTATAGATTACCCGACTCTAGAATGGGTGGATTAAAACTGGAAGAGAAGCAGCAATTGTTTTAGATTGTTTTATATGATTGGATGATTATGCTCTATGCTGAGGATTGAATTGACAACGAAAAGAGAGCTTGGTCAATTTAAAGCAATACAGTTTGAATTATAATATAAATATTAGTTTAAAGAAGGAGATGGTTGGCTTGGACATTTCGAAATTCTTATTCTTCAAGTGAGATAGTAGAGCATTCCAACTCGATGCCACCTGATCCAAGTGGCTGCATATTGTTCAGAGTAGACCTTGCTTGACATAGCTTCATCCCAAAAGAACATCAGTGGAGTAAACTATGATAAAATTATGTTTCCATGTGATGATTTTCATGAAATTTAGAGGACGTAGATCAATTTTTTAGATGATTCCGATCAAAATGGTACCAAACATGATAGCTCTAGCTGCTCTAGATGCTGAGATATATAGTTAAGCGCTGGAATCGGGTTCGCGTCATAATCAAAGGCTCGGACTCGATTTGCTATTATCTAAATTTACTTTTAATACACACTACAAAAACTAAAATCAATGGATCTCAGTGAATACTAAGCCGATTTTGATGTCCAATAGCTTATTTAAAAGCTGCAGATCAGCTCTACATTTTTACAGACATTAAAAATAATTACTAAATTTCAAAATAATTAGTTTAGCTGTACTAATCTTAATAGTGATACTACACTTATTTAGATTTAGTTTTTATTTATAGCTGAAATGTACAATTTTAATTTTAAATTTAAATAAATATAATTGAAACTACATTTTAATAAAGCAATTAAATTAATTTTAATTAAACACATGATAAGTACTCCAAGCCTAAAAACACAATAATATATATTTAATTGATTTATTAAATTCAACTTTAATTCTGTCCTTGGACGGGGCAACCACCTAGTACTTTATTAGATATGAGTTTGGAGTCTTATATAGTATCATGGGAAACCACATTTTGTCCATGTACGTCATGGCAGTTGTGGGGCTTGTCCAAGTAGTGTTCCTCTTAGGACTTGAAATGTTTGGTCCCTGTAATAGATGGGCAAATGATAAGAGTGACACCAACTTAATGATTAGTTGCAGAATCATTTGGGGAGTCACTTAGGGAATTGCTTTCCTGATAGGGAGTAATTGAAGATGTTGCAACACTAGTGTCAGGATACCAGGAGTACCGTAGAGCTCCAGCAGGCGAGGGAGGAGTCAAAGCAGGTACTGGCATGGCCCACCAGATGATGGGACCTAACTTTACCAGGTAGGAAAGGGCCTTCCCAGCCACAGCCCAAGGTCCAGCAGCTGGCAAGGCAGAGTCAATTAATCCCGTGAGCGCAAGGTAAAGCACTCCCAGGAATTGACTACTCTGGCCAGTAGCGTCAGAAGTGGGAGGGGGTTGAGATGGTTGGTTTGGGTGTCAGGGGCAGTTCCATGGGGACCAAGTAGGTGGCAGGATTGTTGTACTTCCCGTTGAAGATCAAAGGGTAGATGATGATTGCTTTGCCGTCACAAACAATTTGGTAGGGTTCCTTGGGAGCGTTTGGGCAGGTGTACCACTGAAAGTCTTCCAATGTCCAGGGTTTGTGATCAGGGTTGGCGGGATACCCAGTGAAATGCAAAGGGCTAAAGGGAGCGTTGGGTGGGCAGTAGTAGTTGAAGGCTTTGGTTTTATCAACTGGAGTCTGACTATCTATCCCAGTAGATGGGTGCTGACGCTTGGGTGTATGAAAATGGAAGAGTATCAAAAATAGGTATGGAAACAGATTGGTGAACCAAAGGTTCATAACAACTTTATTTGGTAAGAATGACAATACAGAACTTTTTCAAGTGCTTCTGATTTATATACTTACTCACATGCAGGTGCCTCTGGGTATTCTTCTGATGCTATCTGTGTGGCAAGGCTTGGCATCTCAGGTTCTGCTGTTTGGTTGGCTGCTTCATGGTTATTTTTGGGGTTTTCAGGAACAGTTGTTTGGCTTTTTGATGGTCCATCTTGGCTTGGCTGGTCATTGATTTTGGCAGGTTTGGCTTCTGGAGTTTTGGGGTTTTTTTCAATTTGATCACCATTTTTGGGCTGGCTTGACAGACTCTCTTGAGCCCAAAGAATTTGATTAGAAAAGGGGTCCCCAATTGGGGACCCCAAATTACTTAATGGAGGATGGGCTTGATCTGGGTTTACTAGGCAGCTAAAAATAGCCTGCCCAGGCCCAGCCAAACCCACCAAGGCTTGGGTGCAGCTTTTGGGGCCCAAAGCAGGCCCCTCAGCTACCACCAGGGCAGGAATGGTTCCTGCACCTGGATTTGCTTCAAAAAGCAAAAATCCAGGTGCAGGCAAATCTCCCCCACCCGCAGGCCCCGTCTGGTGGCTAGGAGCGGGTTCAATTTCCGCCCGGGGCCTTGAAACTGTTACTTTTATAACAACTAGTCATAAAAAAACAAAAACACTCTCTTGGCTTAACCCTTTCACATCTGAGAAAATACCCACAAGCTCTTGATAGACACCAGGGCTTATCATACCATGATCAACCAAGAAATTGCTGATATCTAAATACTAGACCAGGTACCTAGCTTATTTAAAGCAGCATGTGTAGAAGACTATGGCAGAGTAGCTATCACCCATGAAGCAGTACCCTTCCCAGTAAAAATGGACAAAATTCAGCTTGGCTCTATGGACCCATCATGAGTGGCCTTAGCCATAATGTGATTACAGGCTTGGACTGGCTATCTCACAAACATCCTTATATTGACTGGGACACCTCTGTCATCACCCTCAGAAGAAATAATGTTGGCTTCCAGATCTATCCTATTAAGATAAAAAAGCTATTACACAACACTATATATGTACCTGTGATGGTCCACATGGAAGTGGTTTTGCAGGCAAGGGTTGATTTGGCTTCAAATAAAGACAATATGCTGAAGATTGACAATGTGTTGTTGGTTGTTACAGGTAGAGGCCTAGTAGGGAATGATGGCTACTAGGGAAGGTAAGGCCTAGCTAGTAGGTGAAAGACTACTAGTGTGACAGAAATTTCAGGATAGTAAGAAGCTGTCTTCAAGTGGTGGGAAATCACCACCCAAATCCACATGAAGTTAATGATTAACCACCAACACAGCTTCAGATACTGTTTTGTAAAATTTCCAAATGAGATACTAGGATTAAGTAAAATAATTAATCCTAACTAAATAAGCCCAAGATAAATAGCCTGTGAAAGTATCAGAGTGTCTTCAGAATAAAATTCAGGACATTGAGATACAACCAGATTTTCAGCTTTGAAGACAAGGGGAAAAACTCTGAGATTGGCAGGCATGGAATCAACATTGGGCGGTGTTGATGACAAAGTGCCAACAGCAGGGCCCCATCTACAGTAATGATCCGGCTGAGAATTAAATTTTAGGGGATGTGGCGTAACAATCCAACTACATGATGCATTTTTAAAATTATAGTTAGATCAAGGGATATATGATTTTTATTGAGTAAATTTGGGAGGACTCAACTCTTAAGAGTTGAAACAGTGAAAATTATTCAATATATATCAAAAATTGACTAAGCAATACTGCCTGGATCCTGGGCTCCTATTCCTTCTAAATTATCAAGTAAGTATCTAGTCCAGGTTGCAAAGAACCCTTGAGTGACCAACTTCTGATGACCATACTGATAAATAAGTTCATATCAGATGACCCTTAAATTATGTTGATTTATCAACGTCAACTTACAGGGGGGAATTGGAATTGACCAGAAAACTGGAGCAGCTGTAACCCATTTTCAATCAACTGTTTGATTCAAGTCCGTTAAATCAGTCAGTTTTGTTAAAGGTTTTTTGGCTTTCTGAGCTTTTCTAATCAACCAAATAATCCCTGGCATTATGAAACTTACTGTGACAACTAGGGGCAGATGTTGTCCCCACCCAGCAGGAGATATTGGCTGCTGTGGGCTAGAGGTCTTCATCCAGCAGGGAACTGTGGCTGCTAGGGGTGAGGAATGAGATAGCTCAGCAGGGAACTTTAGCTGCTTGGGGCGGGCAGTGATCCAGCCTGATAGGTAGCATGTGCTGCTCAGGCTAGAAGATGTTTAGACCCTGGCAGGTTATGCAGGCTGCCAGGGTAGAAGTGTATGCCAGCATGTTAGGTAACTTGCATACCAGGGTTATCAGTTTTGGACCCCTGGCAGGTAGTGTGGGCTGCCAGGGAGGGGAGGAGCTCTGAGGGCTCTACGTACCCTGATACGCTTACAGGAGGTCTGTGAGCAAGCATCCTACCTAACAGACTGGTAGGGTGTCCTAAACTATGTCCCTATGAGAACTTTGGGGAGAACCCAGAGTGAGCATTAGAGGGCATGAACTTGCTCAGAGGTTTCATCAAGGCAGTTGCTCAGGGAAGCAGCTGCAGAACTTGGTGTGATCAGGCCTCTGGAAAGTGAAGCTGATTACTTTGCAACTAAAAGCCCATATTTAATCACCTGGGTGAGTAAAAACAATGCATAGACGTTGATCTATGGTTAGATGGCCTAAGTGGATTGCCACTTTCAAGGGCCCAGTTAAATGCCAGTTCAATTTGGACTCATGCCTGGGTCTACAGGTTCTGGTAACGGGGACCGAGATAAAGAACCAAGGTGGTTCACAGTATGGGATTAGCAGAGAAGACTAGTAAGAAGGACTGTATGATCACAGTGAAGACTATTTGAGGGACTGTTGGTTAATGTTAAAGTTTGTAAACAAGGTCATGATGCAGAAATAGCTGATCATAATGCAAGAAAGCTGGAGGACTGGAAGATCATGATGCAGTAGTAGCTGATCATGATGCAGGAGCAACCAGAGGATCAAAAGGATCAGGATACAGGAGTGACTAAAGGATTGATGATTGGAATGAGCTGTTTAATGACTAGGATGGACTGTTGGATGGCTAGGCTGAAGAGCTGGAAGAGGTGGTTGAAGGACTGGCTGAAGGACCAGAAGATGATAGTGCAGGACTAGCTATGCAGCCAATGCTAATTTTGGTTTCTTAAAAGTGGAAATAATTAGAAAAGAAGCAGCTAAATAATGATTTAATACTGCCAATATTATAATATGAAGAAATAGTTAATTATCAATTAAAAAGACAAAAGAAAAGGGAATATTTACAGTGTTTAAACTGTAGATTTATTGAGAGTTGATTTAGTAAAAGAAGCTGAGAAGAGACCGGAAACAGAATGGAGAAACTGTGAGGGCAAATAAGCAAATTTTGCAGAGAACAACTAGGAGAGATGAAAGGCAAGCAACAGGCGAGTTTGAAGGTGCAAAATGTTGAAGAAAATGTGGGGAAATACACAGAAATATTGTAAAACTGATGGTTTAAAATTCCCCTATGAAAAACATAGACAGAAGCGCTTGAGATTTGCCAGAGAAACGTGACAGGAATCACAGCAAAACCGTTCAAAACGCGGAGCAGTTGTTTACCTGGGGAAAGACAGCTTCAAGTTTGATCCATAGTCAAGAGCAAGTCATCTGGGAAAACTTTTTGGCAAAACAGTTGAATAAAAGCATCTGATTGGCTGCAAGCCAGAGTTTATTTAGTGAGTGTTTTGAGGGCTTTAACTTGAGAGTTAAAGCCTAAAAAATGAGGAGCAGAAGCAGAAAATTTAGAGCTTTTATTGGCTGAAGTAAGTTAAAATTTTAATATTATAGAGAGAGA
This sequence comes from Entomophthora muscae, assembly GCA_014839935.2. Classification (NCBI taxonomy): domain Eukaryota; kingdom Fungi; phylum Entomophthoromycota; class Entomophthoromycetes; order Entomophthorales; family Entomophthoraceae; genus Entomophthora; species Entomophthora muscae. The sequence goes on along the minus strand of QTSX02001821.1, from coordinate 18,287 downwards.
AAAACTGGATAGTATAAGCTTTGAAAAACCAGAGCTCTGAGAGATAATTTGGTCTAAAACAAGGAGCTATAAAAGGGGGAGCTATCTGAGGCTTCTCAGGGACTGGATCAAGTGAATTATAAAGTCCACAAGGACTACAGAAAGAGCTGAGAACCAAGCTAAAAGGTGCAGAAGCCCAAAATACAGCAGCCAGTGCTAAGGTTAAGAAGCCTGAGCTGGAAACAGACTGCAGGAGCCCAAGATACAAGTGCAGGAGCCCAAGACCAAGTACAAGGAGTCCAAGAGATTGTTGAAGGACTCCAAGTATTGTCAAACCCATATTGTTTCCTCTACCCAGGCATTATATCAGAAGTTTTCTAAGGAGATCTTCCTTCTGAACGTAAATAAAAGCCTATTACAACTCCTGACCAAATTTTCCAGTGATCAGAATACAAGCCCTATGAGTGAGCTACTCCACATCTTCTATCCTAGTCAAGGAGAAGAAGATACCTATTGTCAAAGTTGTAGGAGATTTGCCACTAGTAAGTCTTTCCAGGAGGAGTGGGAAAGATTAACTAGGCATCTGGAGATGACAGATAGGGGAAGGGAGTTTATAGGAAATGATTTTACTAGGTTGTTACAGGACTGGTACAGGCCCACAGAGGGGTTAGCGCCCACTGAAGTACAAGTGCATGATGAGGATGCCCGCTTAGTAATTGGAAAAGTACTGGAAGAGTTTGCAGGTATGCAGGCTAAGTGCAAGCTACTAGCAAACCACTAACCACTGCTGGGGAATGATGACACCTTCAAGCTGGTCCCTGGCTATGACCCAAGACACACTTTGGGGACTGGCAACCAGGAACCCTACAGTACCCATCATGGAAGAGTTTCCCTACAACTTTAAAGGAGGAAATCTGGACTTAAATCAGGGTTCAGTCAAAGTTATCAGGTCTGAATCCCACTCTAATCCCCCTCATAGGGACCAACCACCAGCCTTTCAGGAATTGCTCAACAAGTTCAAGGATGTACTCAGCAAAACACTGGACCATTTAACTCCACCCATAGAAATCCAGCATGCTGTCCAGTTTCAAAAGTCACTACCAAAGGCCCAACCACTATATTGTCTAATGTCTAAAGAGGATGAGACTCTTCACCAACACCTTGTAAACGCCCTAGACAAGGGGTTTATTTGCCCTTCACTATCACAGTACAGAGCTTCAGTATTCTTTGTGGCCAAAAAGGGCAGGTCATTCTTCCTGGTCACAGAATACTGCATCCTAAACAAAGTCACATTTATGAACAAACACCCCTTACCATTGATTAACAACTTGTTCAATACACTTGCTGGTGCAAAAGTCTTTAGCAAGATTGATATCACTGCAGGGAACAACCAAGTCAGAATTGCCCCTGGGGATGAGACAAAAAAACCTTCCAAACATGCTACAGTTTGATTGAGTGTGTATCATAAATTTTGGCATGTGTAACGCGCCATCCACCTTTGCAGTGCTCATGAACAAGACCTTCAAGGACCTGGTTGTGAAGTGTCACATGATCTAGTTAGACAACAATAATGTATACAGTCAGGACTAAGACACACACCTACACCACCTCTGTGCTGTCCTCAATACCCTTTGCAAACATCAGCTGAAGGCTAAATCCTCCAAATGTAAGTTCCTACAATTAGAGTTGTTGTTATTGGGGGATACTATCTATTCTCAGGGAGTAAAACCCAATCCAGCCAAAATAAAATCAATCAACAGTATGTCACCTCCCACTGATGTGGGTCAGGTACACACCTTCCTGGGGACTATTGCATATGTGCACAAGTTCATATCTAACTGTGAGGAATTAATTACCACCTTAATGAATTGCTCAATACCAAATAACAATTATAATGAGCCCAGTGCAAGACCAAGCCTTTGAGAAACACAAGTAGAATCTCACTACAACACCAATACTCCAGTTTTCCAATAGAAATCATCAGTATGAGCTTGAAACCAATGCTTCAGATTGGGCCATAGGGGTGTGCTGCGGGTGGAAACCAATGAAAGCGTCTTCCTTCCAGTAGCCTACAAGTTCAGAAAACTCCCTGAAAGCAAAAAAACTATTCTATCCACAATAAGAAGCTAGCGGTAAATGTCCATTGTGTCAAGAAATGGTACTGCTACCTGAAGGGCGCCACCTTTCCACCCTATGTTCTAACAGATCACAGATTGCTCCAGTACTTCAATACTCAGTCCCATTTGACCCAACAACAAGAAGGATGAGCCAAACTCCTGTCTCCTTACCAACTTTGCATAGAGTATAAGCCTGATAAGGAGCTGATCACAGCTAATGCACTCTCCAGGCTATACATAGCGTTCATCACAGGGAACAATGACCTATACCCTGGCTGGGTTTTGCTCTACCTCTGTCCTGAGGCTAACCAATATGAAGAGCTTAACTCAGCCACCACCTAAAAGTTAAAGGACAACAAGAGCAAGTTGACAACAAACACCAGAAATGTCTGCCACTGGGCAGAGACAGGAGAAAAAACACATTACATTCTGTGATGCTCAAGGGTTCTAAGGGTAGGTTGGGTGTAGCTGAGCAGCAACTGAGAACACAAAAGTACTAATATCTTATTACTCAACAGAACCTCTATTTGTAGGCTCTGCAAGTAATCTAAGATTTTGAAGTCATTGGTTATGTTTATATGGTAAATAATTCTGTTTATTGGGGATCTCTTGGGGGTCTTTTTATACTTAGAGGGAGAGGAGGAAAGGAAAGGGTGAGTCATACTGACTAGGGTCTAGGCTGTCAGGCACTGAGCTTATTCTTGGAGAGCTGAAACATTTTGGAGAATATTCACAGGGAAATGGATTAGATTGGGCAAGAAGTGAACATTTGAGCCCATATTCTGAGGGTCAGGTGATCATAGCAATAGTAGGGCTGTCTTTGGGGAATTGAGTGTAGAATAGGGTTTCAGACTACTCTCTTTAGGGTTCATACTTTTGGCAAAAAGAGGGGCAGAAGGTCAATATACCAATTTACATAGTGGGCACAAGCAATGGGTTGATCATTGATGCATCTGCGGCTAGCCGCAGATGCGTTGATGGGTCATTAATTGCCAATAGTAAAACCTCTTCCAGTGGGTCACCAATTGATGCATCTGCAGCCAGCTGCAGATGCTCCAATTGGTCACTAATTGTCATATTAAAAACCACTCTGAGGGGTCACTCTCCGACGCATCTGCAGCTAGCCGCAGGTGTGTCAATTAGTCTCTAATTGGAAATGCCCTTATATGATTTGGAGGGTTACTCTACAATTTAAAACACAAAAAAGGGCAGCAGTTCCTCTTATACTTTTCCAAACAAAGAAGGAGTCCTATCATGGTAATACTGGGGAGTGGTACCCTGCACCACACATTCCCACCACACAACATGGAGATACTATCCTATACTACCATTGCACCTTAGGTCCCATCAGAGGGTGTAACCTTTTTGAAATTATGAAACATAAGGTCTGTTGACTCTGTATGTGCAAGGATATCTTGAATCTCCTTATAACTTGTGTGCTGTGTGAGAAGAACACATCTGTTAGAATCTTGGGGAGTGTCCACAAGATGAATTTGACTATGATTAAAGATTGTACTAGCTCTTCAAAGAAAATAAGATGTTAGCACTCTGAAGAAATAGCAGCTACTATTGTTTATAATAATCAAAACAATGGCTGTGACCTAGAAGCAGAATCTACTAGCTGGGATTTAGCTATAGTATAAAAACCTATAAACCAAGAGCAAAGTCCTTAAAGTTTATGAGGATCACACTAAATAGAAATATGTTTAGAGCAAGAAATGATAACTTTATTGGTGAAGAAAGCGTTAGGTATTTATAGCCTTAGCTGGCTTTTGGGAACAGAAAGAATATCTAGGGGGATTGGATTATTTTCTGAAGTAGGCTTGGGAATAGCTGCCTTTGTTGTGTTTCCAGAAGATTGACTACTTCCAGATTCAGATTCAGAAGGGAAAATATCATCAAGATTTTGGGGTTGCTGCAGATAGGTTTAGCCACTTTCCACAGAATAGGGTAGTCTCAAGTCTCCCAATGAACCAAGAGGGTTATCATTAGACTTGGATGGGACGTAGTCACCAACAATGTCCAAGCCCACTCCACCCAAATCAGGGTTGTCTATCAAAGCCATGGAACACTTTGAGCAGTGGGCCCTTGACATTGTGAGGCCCCTACCTAATGATAATTTAGGAAAGAAATACATGATTACTGCCATCATTATTTCACATGTTGCCCTGTAGCCTGGGAAACCAGTAAAGGTACTGACACCACCATCACTTGATTCATTGACAAGGAAATTGTGGCATGTTTTAGTTGCCCAAACAGCTCATCACTAATGGTGGGTCTGAACTTGTGGGTGATTTCATGAAAGCTTATTGTGTAAATAATGCTCTAGAACAAATAGTTACTGTGCCATACTACCCATATACTAATGGGAAAACAGAACACCTGTTCAGTTCCCTGGTTTAAATAATTATCAAGTTGTCCCAGAAGCACCTAAACACCACCTGGACAGAACATCTCCCACCTGCATTACTTATCTTACAAGCCAGAGTCAACCACAGCACATATTTCAGTCCTAGCAGACTGGCCTTTGGCACTCTTGATGGTATGCCAGGGGTTAAAAAGAGTAAGCTGAAGTCAACTGGTCCAAGCAAACCACCTCTCAAAATCACCCCCTCACTAGCACAGTGGCAGGCCAAAGCCTGTGATATTTAAAAAGAGAAAATTAATGAGGCAACAAGACACCTAGAAGCACAATATGCTATAGGTGATCCTGTTTATACCCTCAATCACAATTCTGAGAAGTTTGAATCCAATCACCTGGGGCCCTTCAGGGTGTCTTCTGTCTATAACAATCAAACTTATCAGCTTAGGACGCCCAAGGTAACACCAAGAAGCTCCATCACAACTGATTTAATCCCTACTGCAATTTACATGCTCAGAAAGGTTTCATACATAACTTCCTGTATATCTCAAAAATTCTGATCCTGGTACTGGACAAGAAACATGGGGAAAGGGGGGTTGCAACTGAAATTACTCCCCTTCCCACTAATGTATCTCACAATAAACAGGTGGCATTAATAGAGGCGCCCCATAACATACATAAAGGCATGGAGCAACCTGTGATCAATATTCAGTTACGGGCAATATCTCCTGAATAGGAGCTGCTGTGTATTGGGCCTTGGGGACGTCTTATATATAGGCCTCTCTGTTGCTTGCTTGAAAAGTATAGTTGCAAGGCCTATGCACAAATTAATATAAGTCTTTAGAGACTCTTAAGTCTTTAACTTTTATTCTAAGGTAATAACTAAGTAGAGAGATAAAAAGCAATCAATTAAAAGTGTGTCCTTTATTGAGGAAAAGAAGGGAAGTTATATGCTGATTACTGCACAATGGCTGCAGAGGTGCTATTAACACCTGCACCATTAGTAGGAATATTATATAATATTCAGGAATCTACCAGGCTCTTTCATCCACATTCCTGCCTATTCAAGTTGATCTAGAAAATCTAATGGAGGAAGGTGGATGCACATTACACTGGAAATGGGCTGCAGTTGCAGCTGCCTGCTACAGCAATGATTAGCAATTCCCAAATCTGATCCAAATGAATGTAATAGATTAACCAGAGCATATTTACATCCAAGTTACAATCAAACCAACATAACCATTGGATCAAACAGATTTGAGTGCACATCTTGAATAGCCTTGCAACAGAGTTAATTCCATTAATAGTCTTGACTATTCAAACATGCATTCCAATCTACAACAGGAGCACTATCAATTTGATGCACTGATCTCTTACCTAAAATATTCCTGACCCAAACTTGATTCAGAACCTGCCACAGTGCCACCCCTAGTGGACTTGTGGCTTCCCAGTATAGTATATGAATTACACCATTCCCAAATAAACATTATAACATTCTTATTTTCATCCTTTTTATTGGGCTGTTGGCTTCCCCAATCTAATACTGAACTATAATAGAATCAGTTGCAACAGAAGTAAATTTATTTTTTCAATAAAAGAAACTTATGTTTCATTGGATTTTATGGTGTATACACATGTTGAAAATTGGCATACACCAGCAGATTCAACAGAAGAATTAAGAGGCAGAGGCACACACTCACTATATGCCTTTGAATGTGAAGATTCCAAAGACATTGACCAACTTGAATTGTAATGATTAACTTTATTGGGTCCTGTACAAGTAGGTAAAAAACTCTGCCCCTTGGCGTTTACTGCCAACACCTTATATAGGGGTATTCTCATATTACTAATCACCAGTCACTGGCAATGCCTTCTAGGACATTCCAGCACACTGTAGAGTCTTGATTGTGCTGGTGACAAAAGGGACAACTTTCCATTTTAGGACACAATCCCGCAATGCTGTGGCACCTAGCACAAGGGTGCCCTCTGCTAGTGCACCAGATATCACTCATATTTGGTATACAGAAACTTCTATATTTGGACCTGGCACCTCAGCGTTATTTCGCGCTCTCAAAAATTGTGCTGGTATCCCGGTGCTTGATGTAAATTATTGCGGCACTCTGGAGCTTGCAAATAATTGTGTTGGTGTCCTTGCGCTTGATGTAAACTAGAGCGGTGTTTTGGCGCCAAGAATAATTAATACTGGTGCTGTAGCGCTTATTATTTAAGGTGGCAGCGGCGTGGCGCAATAATCCTTAGCAACGGCGTCATGGCCCACTAATCATGTAATTGATTATATGGTAAGTTGACACTAATTTCCAAAAGGGTAATTGATTGGCTATGGTTGGTTTCCAATGACCACCTAATTAGTTAAGCTTTCCACAATCCCTGGTCAACAATTCTTCACATATCCCCCCACTTGACCAGGGCTACTTTTCATTCTTTTCCTCATGAGCACCCGCAATAATAGCCAACCTTCCTTGCGCCAAGTCTACCAAGACCTCATGGCTGGTATGACAGACAAAGATTTTAAAGCGTTTATGTGAATGCCACACTCTTCTTGGGTCTGGTTCCTGAACCAGCTACTTCCTGTTAACAGTTGTTAGTTGCAGGCCCAGGACTGCAACACCACAATGGTGGGGTCAGAGCGTGGCACTGTCACACATGTTGAAGGGGAAGAGGAGGTTGACTCTATTTTTGCGGAGACTGAGGCGCCCCTAATCTGACTTCCTTGCCTTGGCTTCAAGGATCTACAAGATTGGTCTGACAATATTGTCCTCAAAACTGCTTCCTCCCCGCTTGCAACGCCCTCTGCGTTACTTCACGCTTGTCGCAACTCTGAAGAGTTACCCTCTGCCTACCCTGCCATCATCAATTGATTTGTGATAAGCCATCACAAAGAGATTTTATACATGTATGTCCAGGTGTTGTTTGCCAAAGACAACACTGTGACACCAATCTGCTCAGAAGCTTGTTACCACGGTAGTTACTCCGTAGAGCAACTAATTGGGGAGGTCAACCTCTGTCTACACGTCACAGCCAGAGACATCAGTGGTTTTTCTTTGCAGCACGTCTATACCATCACCCAGCACAACCAATACGTTTGTGAGGTTGCTTGCATCTGGGCATTGGAGCAGCCTGCCAATCCTGAGCTTCCCCGCACTCTTGGGCTGGACCTTCAGGCTAATGTGTCCCGTTGTTTCTCCTTGGCCTTGCGTTTGTTTGTACAGGCAGTGAAGGATAACAACCCGCAGTTGTATCTTCCCTTGGCCGCGTCTGTCACCCACTTCATGTGGTATCCTCCCAAGGCGTGTTCTTCTGGCGCTGTGGGTTTTGCAGGGCATTGCCTTGAACACTTCTGCAGGCTAGCTTATCATTCAAAGGTATTCTTGCCAGCATGCTACTCCTACATGGAGGATTTACTGCTCAACTGTCTTACTATAGGCTCTGCCTTCTCTGCTTGTGGTGGGTGGGGACTTCTGGTTAACAAGAGTAATCTTTGTTTGCCTCTTTGCAGTTGGACCAGTATGTCCCGCAATTCTCAATTGGCTTGGTGCCAAATGTTGATGGCTCTTGCCTTTGTCCGTAACCAAATGTATAATGATGAATACAAATTGGTAGCTCCTATGGTTCCTCTCTCAGCATCAAAGCGCCCTTGTTCCACTTCCAGTTGTCATTCCATCCCCCTTCTTCCCGCAGACAGCGTCTCTTCCACAGGTACCTCTAATGGGACTCCAGGCAATTGGTCCCTTTCTTCTGGCTCTGGACGTTGTTCTCCTGAATAATCCAGCAATAAAGCCTTGCTTCTTTATTTTGTCTTTATAGTTATAGTTATACTTTATTCTTTTTTGTTTTTTTTGTATCAGTTCTTCTTTTTACTCCCCCATATACTTAATTCTTTGTAGCTGTATCACTTTATTCTTTGGAAGGGGGATTCTTTACAAACTTCCTCAGGAACTTTGTGTGTACACGGTTGATCATCTGTCTGTCCTTAACCTCTTTAATAGTATAGGCGTCTGTGGACAACCAGGAGATGATTTCAAATGGGCCTATCCATAGGGTAGCCAGTTTGTGCGCTCTGCCAAATCCATGTGTGTTATGGAAGAGCACCCTGTTGCTTACTTGGAACTCTTGGATAGGGGCCCATTGGACGTTATCTTTTTCCTGGCTCCTTATCTTCTTGGCCAATGCATTGGAATAGGCTTCTGATTGTAATTGAATTAATGTGCAGGCCAGCCTTTGCTGGTACACATGGGGTGACTGGGTTTCTTCTTCCCTGACACAGGATTATAGAATGGGGGGTAGCGCAGGGTGCCTGCCATGTAAGAGTTGAAATGGCAATTTCCCTGTAGAGGAGTGAGTGGCAATATTGTAGGCAAAGATAGCTGGCAGAAGGAACGTGTTCCACTCAGCGGGGCGGCTAGCAGCCAATTTCCTCAAGATGCCTACTAAGGTCCCATTAACTCTCTCTACCATTCCATTTGACTTGGGGTGGTAGGGTGTTGAAAATACTCCTCAGATTCCCATAAGTTCATTAAGCTTGGTCACCACGTGGGAAGTGAAGTTGGTGCTGTTGTCAGTGAGGATAACTTGGGGGCAACCATTCCGTAATATGATCTATTTGAGTAGGAATTTTGCAATAGTGTTAGAACCTAAGTTGTGCACTGCCTTTGCTTCCACCCATTTGGTCAAGTGATCTATTGCAACAATGATGTACTTGGTGCAATAGTTGCTGACTGGTAAGAGTCCTATGACATCAATTGAGACAGTGTGCCAAGCAAAGTTAGGCCAAGCTAAGTGGTAGGTTGTTGACTTTTTGAACGGGTTTTCCCCTTGGCATTCTTTACAGTAGCTCAGCGTTTCTTGTATGTCAAAGGCCATGGCTTCCTAAAAGTATGTGGTTTTTAGTTGTGCAAGTGTCTTCTGGAAGGCGCCATGCCCTATTGCCTTATGAGCTCAAACTATTAGATCAGCCTGTTCTGATGGTCTGGGCATTATTCTTATTCCTTCTAAAGTGTGTTTCAATATACACCCATTCTTGATTTTGGTATCTTCCAGCAGCCTATCTAGAGTGCACTGGACTTCTGCAGGCTCATCCTGGTAGTTGCCTGCCAACATTTTATCATAAAGTAGGTCAGAGACATCAGCCAGGTGGGCTACCATTGGTAGCCAAGACAGTCCATCTGCATTCTGGTGTTTGACACCTGCTCTGTGTGATATTTCAAAGTTGTAGGCCTGGAGTTTTAGCGCCCATTGTGCTAGGCGCCCTTCAGGTTCTTTCAAGTTCTGGAGCCAGCGTAATGATGCATGATCTGTGATTACTTTGAAGTGGATGCCATGTAGGTATACACAAAACTTTTTGTATGTGTATATCACTACCAGGCACTCCTGTTCAGTCACAGTATAGTTACACTTATGGACGTTCAGAGTTCTGCTGCAGTAGGCTACAGGGTGTTCTTCACCATTGGAATCCACCTGGGAAAGAACACCACCCACAGCAGTCAGTGAGGCATCCGTTTGAACAATGAATTTACAGCTGAAGTCTGGGTATTGCTGGATTGGTTCGTTCATGAGACTCAAGCGTAGGGTGTCAAAGGCTTGTTGACAGGCTGGGGTCCGGTCAAATTGCACATCACTTTTCAAAAAATGGAAGAGGGCCTCCCCCTTCCTTGAGAAGTCTTTGATAAAGCGCCAATAGTAACCAATCATGCCCAGAAACACCTGGACATCTTGTTTATTGGACGGCAACTTCATTTTCTCTATGGCCTCAACTTTGGCTGGCTGAGGCCATAATCCTTTGGCGCCAACCATAAAACCAAGGTATTTGAGCTGATCCTTAAAGAAGTTGCACTTCCTGGGGTTGACCTTAAGGTTAGCGGCTGCTAGGCGCCAAAAAACCTCCTCAAGGTGTTGAAGGTGATTAGAGAATGTCTGTGAAAAGACATTGATGTCATCCAGATAGACCAGAACACAGCTCAGCTTGAGGTCATGGAGCATATCATCCATGGTACGTTGGAATGTGGCAGGTGCATTTCACAGTCCTTGTGGCATTCAGGTAGGTTAGTAGAGACCTTGACTGGTGATGATGGCGCATTTTTCTTGCTCCTTGGGAGGCAATTCAATCTGCCAATATCCAGATATTAGATCCATTGCAGAGAAGAACTTAGTGCCTCCCAGGCAGTCAAGCGCATCATCAATACGTGGAAGAGGATAGGAGTCCTTCTTAGTGATGTTATTAAGCTTGTGATAGTCAATGACAACACAGTTGCTCCCATCTTTCTTCTTGACTATGAGTACTGGGGACAATCATGGGCTCTTGGATGGAACAAGTAGACCTAGTTGGACCAGCTTCCCAATTTCCTCATCTACTGCAGCGTCAGAAGCACAAGAACGTTGTATGGGGCAAAGACGTATAGGGTGTTCCTTGCCTGTGTTGATGTGGTGGAGTGTATTGTGGGCACACCCCAGGTCAAAGTCATCCTTGGCAAATATCCCCTTGTATTTCTCAAACAGGGCAAGGACTGCATCCTGTTAGGCAACAGTGAGTCCTTGCAGTTGCTCCTGTGGAATGATTGTGCATACAGCAGGCGGTATTACTTCTTCCAAAGGGAGGCCAAACTCATCCAGGGTTCCAAAATTGTGTATCTCTGTCACCTCTTCTACCGGTAATAGATGCAGGTACGCCACTACTTGATGGCGTTTTACCTTGACAGGAGAGTGATTGAGGTTGGCAAGCAATACCTTTATGGGCCCATGATTAGGTAGCACAATGCCAGGCGTAACCAGGGGTTCTAGCCTAGAGCAATTCTGGGGGGTTTCTATTTCCCTGTAAAGCCCTTGAGGGATTTGTAATTCTAATCCAGTATTCATTAGCACCTGATGGCCAGCCAGGATAGTGTAAGAAGAGTTGAAGCGCAATAGCAGACCCTTATATTCCTCAACTTGGGTGGGAAGATGGTTAACCCAATATCCCAATTTACGGTACTTGACTGGGAAGACACCATTGCAATATGCAAGGTTAACATAGGGAGTGGTTTGGCCGCCCGTTTCTGGGTTCAATCAATTGTAATATAAAGGGATTGCCTGTACCAAGATTTTGAGAATGTTTTTCTCAAGGTCAGTCTTTACTCCATACTGTTGCATGAACAAGGTTCCAATCAGGATATTGTAATTCTCATTGGGTAGCACTATAGCTGGGGCAGAGACCGCCATAGAGCCAAAGTGTAAAGAGCGCGGTGTACACTCCTTGGGCGGTGGTACAGTCTATTCCAGCTGTAACATACTGTTTCTTGTGATCAATATCTGGAGCAAGCCCCATTTGCTGCACTAACTTGGAGGACACTATATTTATAGGAGCCCCAGTGTCAATGATAGCTTGCACCTTGAGTTTATTCACAAAAATATCAGCATAAGTGCACTCAGAATAAGAAGAACCAATATTGTTTACTAAGTGAATGTCTAAATTGTTGGCAGTGGAGAGGAATTTGATAATACTGTCACATAGTTCTGGGTGGTGATCCTTCATTGTCTCCATGGGGATGGCCACATTGACGCCCCTAAGGGGGTGGCATCACCTGAGTGTTGGGGTTCCGTATCAGGCGTGTGTCTAATAACTGATAAGCATAAGGCTTAGACACTTCCTTAGTGGCCTCTTGAGAGGCCTGAACCTTGGAGCAGGTCTGTACCATGTGCACATTGTTGATGAGAGCCTGATGAAGCGCATTCCCTGAGGGCCTGGTGTCAGGCGTAAAGAGTAGGTCAGGTGGAACGTTTGTGGATTGCGTGGATGTAGAGAGCTCCTCCTCTACTCCACGCTGACTTTTCCCTGCACTTCAGGTTCCAAGGGGGGCAGCACATGTATACCTGTCTTTGAGTTGCAACTAGAGGCGTAATGACCCTTCTGGTTGCAACAGCAACAGATTACTTTAGTGATATTGGGTTTTGGTGGGGACTCGTTGTTGTTGGTGGGAGCCCCCAAGCGTTCTGGATAGTTGGAGACTGGGCGCGGCTTTGATCCAGTGCTGGGGGGTCCAAAGGTGTCACCACACTGGCATAAGTAATGTACCATGCCATCCAAGGTGCAGTTGTCCTGGAAAGCCAGCATGAGAGTTCAGTACAAGGCTTTGTAGGGCTTTACTACGGCACATGAAGCTATATGGGCGTCATGCACAGTCAGGGATCCTGAGCCAGTGAGGATCTGTGCCTCAAGGTAGAAACAGTTGGCAAAGTAAGCAATTGTCTCATCTTTTCTAAAGCTAATCATCAATAACTCATTCTTCCTTTTGGTAACCCGGGAAATGCTACCAAATTTGTATAATAGAGCATTTTTTGCTGCTGCATACAACCAATTGTGTTTGGGCATGTGCAGGATGATTAGATCAGTACTAGCTGTATTCAATTGATTGAGTAGTGTAGTGTAGTGGCCTTGTCTTGGTTGTTGGCCCCATACATAGACATCTCAAAAAGACAGATGAAGGTGTTTAAATTGCCCTTAGGGTCAAACTTGAGCAAGTTCATTGGCTTAAAACATGTAGGGGTTTTGGCTTGGGGACAACGGCAAGGGGGGACTCTTTGCGGCAGATTTGGTCAAAGAAGTTGGTACAAGAGCTCCTGGCTGGGACAGTCTCCCTGGGTGCTTGTGGGGTATAAATAGGCGTGGGAGGGACAGCAAAGACTTGTGGGAGGCTTTGGCAGCCTTAAGAGGATGAGGTAGCCCCGTTGTTGTATACTGAACTGGAGGTGGGCTGTAGCGTGGCACTTTCTTCAGAAGGCATGGCGGAAAGACCAGGTCTTCCCAAGTCTTGGCCAGTGAAGCGGCATCTGGATTCCACTAACTTGGCCTGAGCATCTGCTATTTATATCTATGCATATTGGGGGGAGGAACAAAGGCGCTCAATCAGCCTGGCACACTGAACCATTCCTTTGAAAAAGTCTTCTATGGCAGTACACTGGGAGGTGGAGCGCTTGTCATGTCCCCTCAGTTCAGCTTGTAATTCCTCAAGCTTGGCCTTGAGAAAGGCAATACTCTGCTCTCCTTTGTCATGTACCTGCTTCATTTCACGGAGCATCTCATTATTTGTGGCCACAATATCCTCTACTTGTTGCTGTACTTAATTAAGTTCAGAGCGGCTGTGACCCTCAGTGGTTAAGTCTTTGATGAATTGGGATGAGAATTCCTGGCGTAACTGAGAGACCTCTTCTCAAATGGTTTCTTTGATATGGTTGTCATATTGTATGAAGTTGTCTCAAAGTGCCAGAACCTCAGCCCTGGCGGCATTAGCAATATTGCTGGACTCCTCATTCTCCTGCCAGGTGAGGTGTTGTACCTCATTAATATTGTCTTTATTGTTGGCAACCTTCTTGTCCAGGTCATGCAGACAACTACCTTGTTGCTTCAAGGAGGCGTCATGTTTGGCAAGAAGATCATCCATGTTGCTCTTGGTTACGTGGGCCCCTGCTATGTATTGTTCAATGGCTATGGCATGGTGGGTAATGTCCTGGGCCCAGGCAGGCCCCAACCCAAGGTTCTTCAGGGTCAACTCTATAATATGGACCAAGCAACTATTTAACTGGTGGGTGAGGTCCTCTAGCTGGCGGGCCAGAGTGGCTTGATTGTCCTTGTTGGCTTGAGTGTAAGCTCAGATTTCCTCAAATCCGGAGTCCAAAAGTTGTACTAGCCAGTCCTGTTATTGGTGTTGGCGCTCTGCATACTTAACCAGGTCTCAAAGCTCCAAGTGATGTTGGGCTTGGACTCCCAGTAGCTGATGTAGCGCAGGATGAAAAAATCCTTGCAGATAGTTGGTTGCCCTCTTGAGGGTAGGGAAGTGTTTGAGGTTTCCTTCATCAGTTGACAGATAACTGCAAAATATAGTCATGAGGCTTTGAGCTTTGGGATTTTGGTGGAAGAGAGACAACTGGGTATTGGTGGGCTCCTGGCTAAGCTGATACCCAAGGAAAAGTCCAGAGATCACTGATGCCAGGTCTTGGCAATTGACCAGGGTAAGGCATGCCAGCAGTACCACAGTAACTTCAGTGTACTGGCAGGAAGGAAGTATGGGTAAGTCTTCTACGTTGATCACATCCTATTGTTGACAGAAAAGCTGGTCTCTCTCAACATTGCTGGTTTCCATTACCAAGTAACGTTCCCCAAATCCAGTTGGGTCTTTGGGGATAGAGGGAGGGGCGTCAGACTCAGAGGACAAGGGTTGGTTGGAGTGTGTGGTGCCCCTGTAGTGAGCACCACTTGTTGAAAATGGGCATTTGCCAGCAGATTCAACAGAAGGATTGGAAGGCAGGGGGACACACTCACTGAACGCCTTTGAATGTGAGGATTTGAAGGACATTTGACCAATTGATTTATAATGAATATTTTTATTAATCCTATACAAGTAGATAAAAAACTCTGCCCCTTGGCATTTACTGCCAATGCCTTATGTAGGGGTATTCTGATATTACTAATCACCAGTCACTCACAATGTCTTCTAGGACATCCAGCGCACTGTAGAGTCTTGGTTGGGTTGGCAGAAAAAGGGACAACCTTCTATTTTAGAGCACAATCCTACAATGCCTAGCACAAGGACACCTTCTGCTAGCACATTAATCAGTGATTCTTTTTAAGATATACAATCACTTCCATATCTAGTTCTAACAAGGAGTCAAATAGGCCATTCAAATCAACCCTGGCATCTTGGCGTTATTTCCTTTCAAAGCTGGCGCCTCAGCACTTTAGTGTTAATTATTGTGGTGCTCTGGTGCTTGCAAATTATTGTGTTGGCACCCCAGCGCTTCAGTGTTGATTATTGCGGTGCTCTGGCGCTTGAAATTAATTGTGCTGGTGTCCTGGCGCTTGATGTAAACTAGAGCGGCGCTCTGGCGCCAAGAATATTTAATACTGGCACTGTGGTGTTTATTATTTAAGGTGGCGGCGGCGTGGCGCAATAATCCTTGGCAAGGACGTCATGGTCCACTAATCATGTATTTAATTATATAGTAAGTTGACACTAATTTCCAAAAGGGTAATTGATTGGCCCTGGTTGGTTTCCAATGGCCACCTAATGAGTTAAGCTTTCCACAATCCCTGGTCAACAATTCTTCACAACACATTTTCACATTTTCTTGGGGTTCAATGCTACAAGGGATGTTTCTATTGTACTTAGAAACACAAAGCTCTTTACAGGAGACACAAAGCCCTCTAACAACTCAGTAAATATTTTCAAAGCTGGTGCTTATATATTAATATTAGATTTAATTATAGTTATTTTATTCAGATTAAGATGTTAATTTTGGTCAATCCACAGATGTATGGATTACTTGGGATCTTTATTGAGAGAATTCAACAGTCTTTTGGGGTTTTCAATAAATTATTTTGCCTTTTTTCTAGATACTTGGTATATATAATTAGGGAATTTCAGAGAAATTCTTATGATATATTCATCATTCTTGTAGTCAACCAGGTACTTCATTAGCTTTATGAATATAATATTTTGGTGCTAGGGACAAACTGCTTTATATTTGAATTGAGCTGTGTTTTAGTGTCTGGCTGGGCAACATTGGCATTGGCACCTGGGTATAGCATCTGATGACCTTTTTCAATACCTTAATTCCCATTACAGGGTGGTAGATTTTGGCTCTTCTTCATCTGCTCCATCTTCTTTGTCACATAAAGATAACATCTATTATCAAGTACATCTTCACTCTTCTTACGCATTCCTGCACTGAGTGTAACTTTGCAGTATTCAAGTGATTACACTAGAAAAAACTTGACCCACTGTTTTTAACATTTATGGATGCTGTCATGTTTGAGCCTTTCTTGTTGGCTTTAGAGCCTTGGTATTGATGATGTGGGATCTCCCAGTATAAACAGTTTGGTTCTTAGTTTGTATTTTACTTCCCTCTTCTTCACTGAAAGTACTGTTAGTTGCTTCATTGTTCACGCATAAATGGATTGTGTTTCTATCTCCTCTGGAATGTCTAAATCCTTAAGCTCTTACTGAAAGCAGCTGTTTTTTTGCTCATATTGCGTAATATTTTCCATTGAAGTAGATAAAAAATCAAATTGATCTTTTAAAATATTGTATTTTAGATTTTATATGCTATTCTGGATACCAAACCACTCACTCCTGTTATCATAAGTTTATGTGTATTGTGTTTCTATATATATTAAACTGGCCTTATTATTGAATATATTTGTCAATTTTAAGCTTTTTGTTTAATTTGAACAATTTTACACCCCCAAAATACCCTAAAAGTATTTTTATCCAATATTTGCTTCAGATATTCTGTATTAATTTAGACAGCTTGCACTGAGATATGGCTTGGAATGATCAATTGATATTTTGAATTTTTGTGCAGTGTATTTGATCCCTCATTCCCTATGCTTCCATGCCTAAGTTTTGTCTTGCAGGGCACAGCTTCTGTGTATCTTACTCAAAGCATATCAGACATAGTATAAATTTATAGGAGCATTAGCTGGTTTGATTGCATCTCAAGATCCTGGTCTTACTATATAACTTTGATGTAAAGTAGTTTTCAAACCTGTTGAGATAAACAAAAAATCTCAGTCTAAAAACAAATACAACTCAGCCTAAAAAAGAAATCAAAGTGGATCCAAATCTATTGTAATTTAATAAGAATTCCTTAATTTTCGATTTCATTTTTAGACTGATATTTTACTTTTATCTCAACAGGGTTGCAAAATACTGTATCATGCTCTTGATATAAGCATTTTGTATTTGATATGATTCACCACTAGCACCTATACATAATTAACCCAGATCAAAGCACACACTTGATGTCATATTCCGTTCATGTATAGCTTCTATTTCTTCTGATCCTAATTTGGTATGTCAATCTCAAGGGCAAGTTCCTTAGGTCAAAGTTCCTAAGGTCAAAAGTGCAAAAATCAAAAATGGAACCCCCAAAAAGTGCAAAAATCAAAACACTATGTAGGGTGCAAAAATTGAAAATATCAAAGATCAAAGTGCAAAAATTGATTTTCTAGAGGTTAACTTTGAAGCAGAATAAAATACAGTTTATAATATACAACTATATATTTTAAAATCTATTCTAGACTAAAGAGACCCCAAGAAATTCATTTCTGCAATAAAAATATATGCTAGATAATAAAAATATTCTTAAATTAACTGTTTTTAAAGAAAGTTTATTTTAGTTTCAAAAGCAAAATTAGACTAGAATTTATATGTAACTTTATTTAATTAAACAAAAAATAAGAAAACACACAAAAAATGCTTTATAAACTATAAGTTTAATAAAAAAGATTAATTTAATTTTCAGCTTATGTAAAGCTATAATAATACTTCAGCATAAGCAAAATAAAAGATTTTTCTGCAAGATACAAGCATATGATTTTAGGTATTTTGGTTTATTAGTGATCTTATTTTAATGATAAAAGTTATAGAAGTTTTTCATTAAAATAATATAAAGTACATTAATTTCTTATTAAAGCTATATTATACACTTTTATACTTAATAAAAGATATAGTCTTATATCTTATTTATAAGTCACAGTATTCAAAGATATCAATAGTCTGCCACTTAAATATCATAAAATAAAGACTTGAATATTTTATGTTAAAAAACTGTACTTCCACAAAAATATGATATAGATAGTTCAAAGTTGTATATCAAAAAAACATTTTATACATCTTATTTTACTCTAATACATAAAGTAAAAATATATAGTAGAAGATAATTGAGGGTAATAATGAAGAGAGGATAATAGAAGATAATCAAGAGTAAGAATGGAAAGAGGATAATAGAAGATAATCAAGGGTAACAATGAAGAGAGGATACTGAAAATTCAGAACCTG
>QTSX02001820.1:0-30655 GCA_014839935.2 Entomophthora muscae | reverse complement strand
TATTTTAAAGCTAAAAAAGTATATATGAAGAAAAATTTAGCTGGATCAAATTTGACAGAAAATCTGTTGACAGAATATTTTCCTACCCCAAAATTGTACACTGTCTGTAACAAATCCAACTGACAAAGTTGGATTCCGAAATACCCTCCATTGGATAACAGATTTCCCCTTTTCTGTTCTTAAGTCAATCATATCCCTCCTTCCATATTCTTTATGGACTTTTTATATTTTTCCTTAAATATCTACCATGATAGCTCCCTGAGAGTTATCTTGGTTTTCTAAAAAACTATGATAAAAGAGTAAAAATGACAAAAACCCCAGTTTGGCATAAAAATCAACATTTTGAAATTTGATTTTAAATTTCAAAAAAATTAAATTTCTATGCAGAATTTTTTTCTCTTGTTGTTTGAGGAAATGCTTCAGCTAAGCTTTCCCAAGATTATTTTACTCTCAGTTGCAATTATTCTGGCCTTATGCAATAGTTACCAGAGTCTGTGGCCGTCTCCTGCCTGTAACTGGTTCCTGTTGGCTATGGTCTCCATGGTTTGGGGCCTGACCTGGTCCACCTTGCCAAATGACTTTGTGGCAAGGTGGAGCACAGGCCCCATTTGTCCCACTGTCCAGTTAAGCAATGCTGTTACCTTGAGAGACAAGGTGAGTTTACAGTCCTCACAAACCACAAATCACTCATCTACCTTAAAATTCAGGAAAATCTTTCCCAAAGACAAGCCCCTTGGATGGCATTTCTAGAAAGGTTTAGTATGAGGATCCAGTAAAAACCTGGACCAGAGCTTTTTATCACAGAAACCTTGCCAAGGCTCTATGTCAGAGCCTCTAGAGGGTAGAACAGACTGGACCCTAATTGGCCTCTTCTTGTTTTATGTACCAAAGATGAATGGTTTCCCAGGTATCATGAGTGTCACCTGCGACACTGTAATTAAAAAAGGCCTGTTTGCAGACGTCTATGGCACACTGCATCAAAAAATGTTGGATAGGACAAACATCCCACATTTACCTACCCACTAAAGAGTGGACACCATCCCGTGCTACCACAGAACCCTGGACATATAAAAGAAAGATATATTTACCAGTTCCTGGAGCATATGGCATAGCGGCCCACCCTTTATCAAGATATTCACAAGGTAATTAAAACAAAGCAAGGTATGTGAGAAACATGCCAAAGAGTAACAACCCCCAAGTCAGTACTACTAATCCAAACACAGTTGTCTTTCAAGTGTATGAGCACTAGACATTGTAGGCTTCATGTCCAGAAAGAGGAATGGCAAGAAACATTTAACTGTTGCAATTGAATTTTCCACCAGGTGGCCAGTGGCGCAGGCTGCCTAAGGCCCACACTGGCAACAATGTTAGACAATCTATGGGCAGGAGATGATCCCCAAGTTTGGAGCCCCAGAACTGCTCATTGCAGATGGCGGCAAGGAGCTAACCTCTGACGGCATCAACATTTATCTGGCCAGACAAGGAGTCAAGCACACAGTAACTACACCCTACCATCCCCAGGCTAGCAGTAGGGTGGGCCATTTGAATGGTAGCCTAGTGCAGGCTCTCATCAAACCTATTTCCAGGGCACCTGAGGACTGGCCCAAGCAACTACCAGCTGCTCTCCTCATGTACTGGACCCGTGTGAACAGATCCACTGGGAACAGCCCCTTTGGAGCTAGTTTATGGAACACAACCTAATATCATCCCTAGCACTATCAGGACCTAAGCTGGAAATGTCCAGTAAAGTTCCATCCCGATCGGACCCTCAAGTCATACAGGCCTAATAGTGAGCAATCAGAAAGAGAAGAAAAGCGTCTACAAAAGACCTTCATCCCCATCCAAGACAGACATGAGGTCAGTGATGAAGTTTGGGTCATGAATACCGACAAAAGTAAATTACAGCCAGAAAGTAGGCCCAGCCATCATCCTAAAGGTAAACAAAAACAACACTTACCTCATGCAAGGACTCGGGAAACAAAAACAAGACAAGGTCCTCTACCATGATTGCCTGAGACCCTGCAAAGCAAGACAGAAAAATATGAGACTGTCCTACCTGCCACCGAACAACGATTAGTCCAGTATGGTGCCCGGGCTCCTGACGACCTCCCTGACAACCTGGCCCCAAGGAGGCCGACCCTCAGCTGGGGGGGTGCCAAAAACAGCAGGCTCGACCTGCCAGCAAGGTTTTGAGTATCGGGGTTGTGACCAGTGACCCAATTATCCAGCCACTTGAAGCCAAGTTGGAAGTCAGCTTGAATTCCCAAACAAGGCAACAAGAACTACTGATGATCCCTTACTCAAAGAGCAACTCAATTTAGCGCTTGACTAATTACCAGGATCAAGCCACCCCTACTCAATTCAATTGAGTGATCGTCTCAATCTTGTTCCCCTTGATGATTTGCCAGCACTGTATAGTCTCACGCATCCCGATAAAGATATTATCTAGTCCCCAATCATTTCCCCCCTTGTAACCCTGCTAATGCAGCACGGTTACGACAAAATTGAAATTTGTTACGTGACTGAACCGATTTGTTGTGAACTGAACCGTTTTCGTTTATCTCGGCAGATCGTAAAACTACTGTAAATTGGTTTATATGGATTGAGGGTGTTAAAGTAGTTATTGGGTTTGAAGTTTAATTTGGATTTACCCGAAATGTTTTTGGCGCAGAGTTAGTTAAGTTTATTTGGAGAATGATTTTTATAAAGTTAACGAGTGTGCTATGTTTGAACTATCGTAGTTGGCTTAGCGGAACGGATAATTTGAGTTTTAAAACGCGCCTTAAAGTAGTTGCTGAATTAATGGTCGGTTTTGCTACAGTTTTGGAATGGCTTTGACTTCTTGTGTTTTTGTTAGGTTTCGATGTCACGTTTTGTTACACTTGTGTAATATTCTAACGCTTGAACATAACTATGCCAAATTTAACAACTAGCCATGTTTTGGTTATTTGCATCTTTATAAAGGTCTCAACTTTTTAAATAAAAATAAGTTTTGTAAGCATCGAGATGCAATAAATATGTTTACTCAAGTTAAATCAATTGCTTTAGCTTAACCAACTTCAGCCTACTCTTTGGTGGCGACCCCTTCCAGAAAGCAACGTGATCCTTGATATTCTTGGCAGCTTCTTTTGGCTCAGGATAATACCTAATTTTTTTAAAATAAAACCATGATATTAGCTTTACCATGCAGCTTCGGCATTTTCTTGCCTAGTTTCTTGATTAGTTGTACCAATATGATATTTGTTACCGTCTACATTCAGAGTATAGTACTTGGCATCGCCTTTCCAGGGACAGTGGGTTGTTTTGGAAACTTCCTTGAAGTATTCAGATTTGATAGACGACTTGGGAAACTAGAGTAAACTGTTAGACAAGCTTAGAGGGGCTATTTACATAAAGGTTTCCATCGACTTTCTCGACCTTGTCGGACTCAGCGATAACCTTCCCATTCCATTCTGCAACAGCCATTTCTGAAAATACTCTTAAGTTTAGATTTAGGAAGCTGATATTCTTGTAGAAGCTAACATCCATCCGTGATAATCACCTAATTATACCAGCCATACAATCACTGATATATGTTGACGCAATGACTCCTCGCTAAGCAGGGTAAAGCAGAACCCGCTGTCTAAGGCGCCACATCTCGATCCCAAGTTAACTTGACAATTGCAATTCTATTCTAAGGTTGATCTGAGTTAACTTGAAGGTCAGCATTTTACAAAGAGACAGGATTTTTGCTGAAATTTCATTAAAGCTTCTAGATTTACGTTACTGCTTTGATTTAAATCAAAGTGACGTATTCGGAGAATCTGATTCAATGTATTTTAGCATAAAGTTCCAAGTGGATAGCAAGATGAAACAGGGCTTGTCATAAATTACGATTGCGTAAACGTATTGTATCCAACTGATTTGATTGGTTCTGATTGGTTAAGTTTCATTGGAGCTAAAGCCTCTTGATTTTTAATCATTCACTTTGGCTTAAAATTTAAATACATGAAACTCAGAGCTATACACGTCCGATCGATCAATGGAAACAAGGCATATGTAAGTTTGATTGCAACTAAACTGTGGCCCACTAAAGGTGCAATCTAATCTGTGCACTTCCATAGATATGCGTGTACTTGGGCTTCCCAAATTTTTCCACACCAAATATAGATGCTAACTTTATTCCTTTGTGTATCCTCAGGCATCAACCCAAAATGTCTGCATGCACAGAAACTGTTCATAAATTTATAGATCCTGCACATCAATATGTGCACAACTTAGTCCTTCAATATATCTGCTCCTTCTGTTCCACAAATTGCTTCAAAAAGGTTTCAAGTTAAACTTCAAATGTGCATCTGCTACAGGAACCTAATTTAGTAGGTATTTTTAGAATAGTAAAGACGGGTGCCAATCAAATTTCTCACTTTTTACCACTGGGCATGCATCCCAACCACATGGACCAAAAACATTCAAATGTGTCTGAGCTTCATTTAATAGCCTATAAAATAATGTCAAACAGTTTACTCACTTCCCCTTCACAAAAGCATCTAGAAGCCTATTACAGGTAGGCTCACTATGCCCTCAGCATTTCTGCCCAATTTTTTATCGCTCAATTTTCCATAGCCCAGGTTCCCAGTACATTAGGGGAGTCAGTTGTTTACAGTCATATTTTCCCTCATAAAATCCACATTTAATAACAAGGTTAAAGGTGCAGTAAAGCTATATTTACCATAAAAATAAGGCTATTCTACCATCCCATCTTAAATAAACTACCAGCCACTATATTTCAAAAACATTTCCAACCCCCTCTAAATAAAAAGATGGTAGCCTTCACAGCTTCAAGGATGAACCAACCCAGCCTTCACCATAATCCAAATGCTGGTATAAACCATCCACTTAGCTAACTGAGATATAGTGTAAACCTCATATAATAATGGGAATTCAGCCAACAAGAGTTTAAACACATGGGAAGGGGAGAATCAAGTAATTTGAAAGGTGGCCAGCCAGCCAGACAATCATCATTATCCTGGTAAACTAGGCTGCAGGGTTGAGACATACAAACAATCCTCTCATGCATCCCAGAAAGTAGAATACAGCTGTGTTGCAATGTGCTAAAATGGAATGGATTTGATGGACATTAGATTTGAAGTCAGATCCAGAACAAAATTACACATAGGCAATCACTCAACTGATTGATTGAGAACTAGTGGATACCAGAGCAGCTAGATTCCACTTGAATACACTCAGTAATTCAGCAATTCAGAGGTTACACAAAGGGGCAACAAACAAGGCCTTTAATTCCAGAATCAAAGCTCATACTTGGCGCTTGAGTCCAGAAACCTAAATGGAGGTGACATCAATAATCTGATCACACAATCAATCTTTACTTCCGGGTGCAAAAGCAATAATCTATATTAATATTGATATTTTGATTATGGTATTGATGCCAAACCTGGCCTAATTTCCCAGCTGTGGGGTTCCTGGCCACCAGTCCCCAAAGTGTGTCCTGGGTCATAGCCAGGGACCTGCTTGGAGGAGCCGTCATTCTCCAACAGTGGTGAATGGTTGGTTAGGAGCTTATACTTGGCCTGCATAAGAGAAAACTCCTCCAGTATCTTCCCAATAACTAGGAAAGTGTCTCCACCATACACTTGTACTTTGGCAGGCACCAGCCCTTTTGCAGGCCAATACTAATCCTGTAATAGTATAGCAAACTCTCCCCCCAATAAACTCTCTTCCTCTATCTGTCATTTCAAGATTCCTAGTCACCTTTTATCACTCCTCCTGGGCAGACTTACTAGAGGCAAACTTCCTGCACCCTAGGCAATAGGATTCCTTGTCCCCTGGGCTAGGATAGAAAATGTGGAGTAACTGACTCATAGAACTTATATCCTTTCTTAATGCAGGAGATTTGGGTAGGGGTTGTAATAGGCGCTTTATTCACAGTCAGAAGGAAGATCCCCTTAGAAACCTTCTGATATATGGCCTTGGGATGAGGAATAATGAGGGGTTTGTGCCAATACTTGGAGTCCTTTAATAATCTCTTGGAATCCTTGTACTTGGTCTTTGGCTCCTGTGCTTTGGTCTTGGGCTCCTGTGTTCTGATCTTGGGCTCCTGCGGTCTGTTCCAGATCTGGCTTCCTACTCTTGGACTTTGGCTCCTTCTATAGCTTTTGTGGCCTTTGTGATCCACTTGATCCAGTCCCTGAAGAGTCTCAGATAGCTCCCCCTTTTATAGCCCCTTGTTTCAGACCAAAAACCTCTCTTAGAACTCTGGTTCTTCAAAGCTTAAACTATTCTGTTTTTCTCCTTCTATAATATATTAAACCTTTAAACTTACTTTAGCCAATGAAAGCCCTGAATTTTCTGCTTCTGCTCCTCATTTTTTTGGCTTAAACGCTTAAGTTAAAGCCCTTAAAACACTGATCAAATAGACTCTGGCTTGCAGCCAATCACACGCCTTGATTCAATGGCTTTGCCGAAAAGGTTTTCCCGGATGACCTGTCCTTGACCCTGGTTTGAACCTGAAGCTGTCTCACTCCGGGTAAACAACTGCTCCGTGTTTCAAACAGGTTTGCCGTAATTCCCGTCACATTTCCCCGGCAAATCTTGAGTGTGTCCACCTATGTTTTACTTAGGCAAATTTTGACCCCTTGATTTTTCAACGTTTCTCTGTGTTTCTCTCAACGTTTTGCAACTTTGAACCTGCTTGCTGCTTGTCATTTTGCCTCTCCTAGTTGTTCTTGGCAAAATTCACTCTTTTGCCCTTACAGTTTCTCTGTTCTTTTCCCAGCTTCTTTCTGGCTCATTTCCTCTTTAATTCTTCTTTCTAAAATAATATATAGTTCTAACAAACTATATATTATTTTTCCTCCTATTTCTTTTTTATTATATGATATTAAATCCTTTTTTAATAATAAGGCAGTATTTAATTATTATTTAACTGCTTCTTTTTATCTATTTTTCTCTCAAAAGACACTAAAATCAGCTCTCCCAGCCTCTGCATCCAGTATGGCTAGTTCATCCTCTCAGCTCTTCAGTTTTCCAACACAAACTTCTGGTTCTTTGGTCATCCTGCTTTATGATCAGCTAGTCCTGCATCATAATCTTCTTGTCCTTCAACTTCTCCTCAACCAGTTCCTCAACAAATCTTCACTAGGAACCTCCTTTGTTCCTTCTATACACTGAACCATATTGGTTCCTACAATTCAATATGAATTAAAAGTCCGTCAACTAGCCTTCACTGTGATCAGACAGTCCCTCCTGCTAGTCTTCTCTGTCAATTCCTTGAACCACCTCAGTTCTTTATCTCAGTCCCTATTACCAGAACTTGTAGACCCAGGCATGATTCTACATTGAACTGGAGTTTGACTGGGCCCTCTCAAGTGGCAATCCACTTAGGCCATTTAACCATAGATTAATGTCTATGTGTTGTCTTTACTCACCCAGGTGATTAAGTCTGGGCTTTCAGTTGCAGAGTAATCAGCTCCACTTCCCAGAGGCCTGATCACACCAAGTTCTACAGCTTGCTTCCCCAAGCAAACTGCCTTGGTGACTTCTCTGAGCAAATCTATGCCCTTCAATGCTCACTTTGGGTTCCCCCAAAGCTCTCATAGGGGCATAAACAAGGACACCCTACCAGTCTTTTAGGTAGGGTGCTTTCTCATAGACCTCCTGTAAGCGTATTAGGATATGTAGAGCCCTCAAAGCTCTTCCCCTCCATGGCAGCCCGCGTTACCTGCCAGGGGTCCAAAACCTACTTCTCCCAGACAAACAAAGTTCCCTGCTTGCTATTTCAGTCTTCACCCTTCTGCAGCCACATTTCCCTGCAAGGTGAAGCACTATAGCCCAAAGCAGCTGATTCTTTCTGCTGGGTAGAGGCAACATCTGCCTCTGGTAGTCCTATGTTACCTACCAGCCAGGCCTTACTTACCCTAGTAGACCATGTTACCTACTAGGCTCACCCTACTTACCCCTAGTAGCCCTATGTTACCTACTAGCTTACAGTGTCACCAGCTAACCATACAGTGTCACTCTTCAGCATATTGTCTTTATTTGAAGCCAAATCAACCCTCACCTGCAAAACAACACACATGTAGATCACCACACCGGCCTTTCATCCCACCAATTTCCCCTCTACCAATTTCCACCTCTCTATATATACTTGGCTTTTATATGAAATAAAGATAAGTTTTCACCCCTACATATTGTTCACTCCACTTTGGTTTTACTACCCTGTATTCAGGTATAGCGTTGTAACTGTGCTGTTTTAGCAAAGTTACAAGGGGAAAATATTTAGGAACTAGATAATATTCTTTATTGAGAGATAATGATTATATAGTTGTTGTGAATTGTGGATAACAGGAACATGATAGTGTTGATCACACGGTGGGATGGTGAAGGGGGTGGCTTGATTCTGGTAATAATTCAAGCGCCAAAACAAGGTATCCACTGTGAGGGATCATCATTTGTTCATGTTGTTGGATTTGGGAATTCAAGTTGACTTCCTAGTCTGGCTTTGAGTGACTGGGTAATTGGATTGCGGGTTACAAACCCGCTTACTTGGAACCTTGTTGGCAGGTTGAGCCTGCTGGTTTGATAATAGTAATTGAACAATAACCAGGGCTAATTCTTGCTAGCTATACCCAACAGTCCAGACATACAACATTTGGCGCTCATGGCAATTTTCAAACCAACACCTGGCCCTTCCAACCCCTGTGATTCCTTCTTGGTGGAGGGATGCCTTATGGCAATAATAACACCTACCAAGACCTACCCAGTGGTCTTGCCCAACTCCAAAAATTCATGGATGATATCCCCCGGCCCTCACACTTGGTAACCAGAGCCCCTACTATTGACTGCACCTGCACCCATGGAAGTGGATGCTAATTTCAGTCCCTCTGAAGAAGCCATCCGGCAATCCATGATCATAATGGATAAAGGAGCAGACAACAATGGTCAACAATCACAAATGCTGGCCATCTAACATCCCTCTGCATAGATATCCATGGAGAGGTTTTGTAACATAAGCATGGTAAACCTCAATCAACTTTGCAAGGACCTCCAAACTGCTGAACATGTGAAAAATTACATCCAGCATTTTGCCCACCCAGCCATCTGTCACAATTGAGTACACTTGGGGCGCCTACAGAACTTGATACAGGATCAGGAAATACTAGTGAAAAACCAGCAGTCATTCCTTCAGCTTTTATACCACAATCTGACTACCAACTTTGAGTTAATGAACAACCTGCTATCAGAAGTGGTGAAGGTCAATAACAGCATTATCCCCTGGTCCAAAGCAGCTGTGCAAGGACTGAACTCACTGGTCCCCCATCAAGTGATCCAGACCCTTTGCCACCAAGGGTTGGACTCCAACTGGATTGTCACGGTGGCAGAAAACATCAAGGAGAATGGACCAGTCATCTGTGATCTGGTCCAGGAGGTGACCATCTTGAGCCAACGCCTGGCAGCCCTTTCCTTGGAAGGCCCCAGCCAACCTGTGATATCTACCCCTTCCCCGTTGAGCACAATAATCAATAGAGATATATTGGAAGTCTATGACCACCTATCAAAATTAAAACATGAAGTGAGGAAGGCAGGAATTGACTTGAATTTCATCTATTAAGAGTTTGTCAAAGTTAAACACAAGGTTGATAGATTTCAGGCTGAGAAAGCCACCTTGTCTAGCTGGTGCCAAAGCCAAGACAAAACCAATGCAGAGAAAATCTCAAAGCTCCAAGAGGCACTGATTAACCAGGAGAAGAGGACTTAGATGTCACTTGCCTGGAGAACCAGGCCTACACAGATGAACTGGATGAGCACAAAGCACTGATGGCTTCTATTTAAGACCAGTTGAAGAGAACAAACAGAAAAATGGCTTCACTGGAACAGAAGCTGGATAGTCTCCCAAATCAACACCAACACAGAGAGACTGGACACCAATCTCAAGACAGATACTGGAACTCATCTGGACAAGAAGAGTATCACAGCCTGGACAGCAACAAAAAAACCAAACAGAGGCTCCCCCCGTTCTATCTGAGTGTTAGAGGTGATGACAGAGAATAGTGGTCCAGCCACGGTTACCATTAAATATACTGTATAAGATATAAAAGCACAACAAGAAGAGGCATACAAGGCCGCATCCAAAGCCCACTTTTCTGCCTCCAAGGCCAGCCACAACAGACCTGCTTCCCCTATTTGGCAGGCTGCACCAGCTACAACTGCGGCCCATAACACTTTGCCCTTCTTCAAACCAGATAACCTCCCCAGGTTTGACAGAAAGAGTAATGTCACCATATTCCTTTGACTATACCAGAACTCAATGTACGGGGCAGACAAAGCTATGAAGGACACTACCATAATCAACTGTCTGGACACTGATACACAGACACTGATACTACCCCGCCTCCCAGAAAATGGCTGGACTTATGCCAAAATCTTGTGGGCCTTGATGGAAGAGTTTGGTAGCCAGGAAGCCCTCCTAGGACAAAAGATGGACTTTGCGGATACTAAACTCAAGGTAGGAGAGACCTTGGAGGAGTGTACTTCCAGATTCTACTTGGAAGCACAGACCTTGGCTTCCATGAAGGTAGTGTCATTCATTGATGTACAGTCAGCACTCCTCAATGCATTACAGGTCAACAGGGAGCTCTCAATTGCCTTAAAGTCTGGAATATACACCACCCAGACTGTCCCTGATCTGATCCAATTGCTGAAAACTTACAAGGAAGAGTTTGAGATCCCTCTACCTAAGGGAACATCTAAACCCCTCACTGAAACTAGAATCAGAAATTTCAGTGCAGAAGATTCAAAGACAGTTGAGACCAATCCTGGTACTTTAAACAGCTCAGCACACCTTTGCTTCAAGTGTAACAAACCTGGGCACCTCTCCTGGGACTGTAAATTCCTGCACAAGGTCTTGGTTGTAGGCATGGAACCAGAGGATGAGGACTACGCTGAAAACGCAGATATGGTGGAAGACAACAAGGAACAGCCAAAAAACTACCAAGCAGCCAGGACAAGGAGAAATCCTTGACAGCCCTTGAGGTTTCAACACCCTTATCTCCCCCATACCTCTACCCCCTGAAAAACCTGCTCTGAGGCTTGCTGCCTCATCACCCTCTGAGTTGAGTTCTAAGGAAGAGCCCTCTCTGATTGACTTCAACTCTCAACCCTTAACAAGAATATTGACTCAGAAGGAGTCCAAGAGGACCTTCTACATTGAGTTCTCATGGTTAACACTCAGACCCATTGGACAACGCTTTGCCCTGAGGTGGTCATCCCACAGATAGCTTAGAAAACAGTCTCCTTACTATATGTCAAACAGCTGGCTCAACCAGGCGTAGAAGTTACCCATGAGGAGGACATCACTGAACAACTGACCAAGCTGCTACATACTGTAAATGTCTCAGCCCCTCTGGAGTCCCTCAAGAAAACAAGCCCAGTTGTAGGAGCTGCCATGGCTACCTTCCTAGAGAAGTTCAAAGGACTGAGTGTACATCAGGTCTCCAAGATTGTGAAGACCAGAGAAGACTGCCAGGATTGTAATTATATCAACCTGGTAGTAAATAAAGCCCATGTTCAAGCTATACTGGATACTGATGCTCTAGGGAACATTATATCCTTGCAGCTGCTCAAAAAGCTAAAACTGGCACCAGACTTGGCTTATCATGAAGAGTTTGGTACAAATGGACCACAGATCACTAGAGCAAAAGGAGCTTACTCTTCTCTCCCTTGTTGCTTTGGAAAACTAATGGTCACTGCCCCTGCCATAGTTCTAGAGAATAAAAGCTATGACATCCTTATTAGAACTAGCTTTATGGTTCAATATGGCACCATGTCCAACCATGGAGACATACATTTGGGATCTTGGGCCACTCAATCCCCATGTTCTACCATGGTGATTGCCTTTCTGACCTGCCCCTATGCCGGTTGCACTAAATCAACCTGGAGTATGTAGATGGAGAACTTCTAATTGCCTATACACTGTGTAGTAAGAAGGCTAAGGTGCTCCCTCTCTTGGTGGGAGAAGCCAAGGGTATTCCTGTGTATGCGTCTTCCACAGTGTTTATAACACCAGGCTTGCAATTAATTCATAACTGTCAGGGAGCCAGCCTGTGGGGGGTTCTTGGGAACTTGCGGGCGGACAGCCCGCAGGCCCAGCAGGTAGGGCCCACCACAAGATTGATGCTAACTTTACAATATACAATAACAATTTGCCCAGGAGGGCCCAAGGTCTGCTTGCAGGTACCATCAAATCAATCAAGCCAGTAAGAGTGATATACATCACCCCAAATATCTGAGTGGAGGTTGATTCATTGGTTGCAACAGATTCTTGCAGGCAGTTGGGCCGCGGGGTGAGAGGTGGTGTTATTGGAACCAAATACATGGTCAGGTAGTTGTACTTGTTGCGGAATAGCAGAGGTGGTATGGTGATTTTTGGTTCCCTCTCTGTAAACGGTTTCTGTCTCTCTAGTTCTAGCCTCTGTATTTTAGATTAGGATTTCCTCTAGAGTGAAATCTGAGTACACCGAGTTGGGTGGGTAATCAGTGAAGTGTACAGGGCCAAAGGGAACTCCTGGTGGACAATATAATTTAGGCAGCTGGTCCGCGGTTTCTTGGGGTTGGTGGGTGTGAGGTGCAGAACTGCAGGAGGTAGACTGTAAATTAAATATAACTAAAATCAAATATGGAATAACCTGGTTAAACCAAAGGTTCATGTCACTTTATTGCAAGAATGGCAATGGGCAATTTCCTGGTAGTCCAGGGTATAAGTATGCCCATCTGTCATGGGTAAACTTTTACAAATTTC
This sequence comes from Entomophthora muscae, assembly GCA_014839935.2. Classification (NCBI taxonomy): domain Eukaryota; kingdom Fungi; phylum Entomophthoromycota; class Entomophthoromycetes; order Entomophthorales; family Entomophthoraceae; genus Entomophthora; species Entomophthora muscae. Next base: position 17,862 of record QTSX02001820.1, on the reverse strand, counting down.
TTTGGCCTGGGCATTGCTGTCTACTAGGGTTTCCCAGTCCTTGGTGGCATCCTTTGCAGGAGTTAATTCATTGGCTGATTTGAACTTAGAACACTCAAATTTCCTTAGCAGGTTGTGGGGTTGGTCATCTCTGGGCAGCTTGCGTTCTATAGGAAGTTTCTTTGTTTCCCCCTTCCGTGGTGGCCCAAGTTATTTTGGGATCTATGGATTGGCCTGCCAACTGATTGGTTGGGTTAACACGAACTTTTAGCGTGGGGAGTGTCAATGTAGGTGATTTTGGTCCATCAAGCTTTAGGGGATTCCCTGAAGTTGAACCTTGATCTGGGTTGAGCCTGAAAATCTGTGGGCGGACGGTCCTGCGGGCTGCCAGCCCACAGGGTATTGGGGTTTGAATCCCATAGTTGAGGGTTTCCTATGAACATGGTCAACAGGAGTTTGTCACTTGTGACAATAACACTGGTCTATCACTTGCACTCCCCGCTAGTACTCATGGGGAGATTTTTGGCATCCCCAACACATCACAGTTGGAGCCATGGGTAGCACCAGGAATCATCATGCCTAGCAATAAGGAAATCTTGGTGTTGCTGGATAACATGTTTCAGCAACCAATGCCTGCTCCAAGTATCAATTGCTGGGCCATATATGTTTAGAAGAACATGGTAACCTACAGGAAGCTTCTCCTTTTGTGGAATTCTTGGAGCTGGACTTACCCTGTGAGCAACCAAGAGTTCTGTCAGTCATCAGTTGTGAGTTGCTATCAGGCCTCTCCTAAGAGAAAAAGGACCTAGCTATACATCTCTTTGCTCAATACAGGAAGGTGTTTGCTAAAGATGGCTATGATCTTGGGAAGGCAGTAGATGTAGCACATTGCATTGATACCCAGGATAGCCCTCCAATTTTCTCTAAATCAATACAATGTAGCCAAGCTAATCATGCTGTGGCCAATGAAGAGCTCCAGAAACTACTGGGTACTGGACTCCTGGTCCATCAGCAAGAGCCCTTGGGCTTCCCCCTGCTTATTGTCAAGAAGAAGGACGGTAGTAATCAAGTGGTGATTGACTACTGCCATCTGAATGCAGTCACCAAAAAAGACTCCTACCCACTTCCTTGAATTGATGATACACTGGATTGACTGGGAGGTGCCAAGTTCTTTAGTGCAATGTACCTTATCAGTTGGTATTGGCAGATTGATCTGCCTTCTGCTGACCAAGAGAAAAGCGCCATCATTACCAACCAAGGGCTTTTTCAACCCACAAGAATGCCCCAAGGCCTATCTAATGTGCCAGCCATTTTCCAGAGAGCCATGGATGCAGTGATGAGAGATCTCAAGCTATTCTGCGTCCTAGTATACCTTGATGACATCAATATCTTCTCCTGCACCTTTACCAAACACTTAGTCCATCTGGAGAAGGTTTTCAAGAGGCTCTTAGCTGCCAACCTAAAGCTGAAGCCACACAAATTCAACTTCTTCAAGAAGCGTCTAGAGTTCTTGGGTTTTATCATCAGTTGCAATGGACTCCGCCCTGTCCCTCTCAAGGTTGAGGCCATTGAAAAGATGCAGGCGCCTTCTAGTAAATGGTATGTCCAATTATTCCTAGGGATGATAGGTTACTATTGCCGCTTTATCCCCAATTTTGCCACACTGGGGTATGCACTCTTCCAACTCCTTTGCGCCAATATGGACTTCTTCTGGAGCCTGGCGTGTCATACTGCATTTGAGGCCCTAAAGAAGACTCTAACTGCTGCACCTGTGCTGGCCTACCCAGACTTTTCCAGACCCTTTGTATTTCACAAAGATACCAGATTAACAGCCATTGCTGGTGTGCTCTCTCAGATGAACACTGATGGATTAGAACATCTGGTGGGTTACTGCTCTTGCATCCTCAACGTCCATGAGAGGAACTACACGGTCACAGAACGTGAGTGCTTGGCAGCGATTTATTCCTACCAACAATTCAGGGTATACCTTCATGGAGTACATTTCACAGCTTTCACAGAACATGCTTCCTTGCAATGGCTGAAGACACTGAAGGATCCAAAAGGACATCTAGCATGTTGGGTCATCAAGCTATAGGCATACAGCTACAAAATTATTCACTGAGCCAGCGCAATCCACCAAAAAGCCAACTGCATCTCCCGCCTGCCTACTGTTGCCTTAGTCTCCCCCATGGCTGACATCCTCTATGATAAACTCATGGAGGACCCTTCTTTGTGGAGGGAGGAGCCAGTAGAAATACATAAGGCACTCAAGAAACCAGCTGTCAACACCAAAGTCACCAAGGGACAGCTCCTAAAGCTTTTTGGGGATTCCTGGCTTCCGTATATACACCCATCTCTGTGCATGAACTCAGTGGTGGACGCTCACAAGACTACTAGTCATGGTGGTATACAGAAGATGTTAGTCCTTCTACAGCAGCACTGCTTCTGGGAAGGAATGTACACTGATGTAGTAGATACACTAGCCACCTATCAGGACTGCAACATCAAGAGATCTAAGGTAGCCAAGTTCCAGCACAGACTAGTCCAACCAGGGTTTGCCTTTCATATGGTGGCTATTGACGTAGTGGGTCCCTTGCCAGTCACCAATAGCAAGAACAAGCTCATTATTGTAGCTGTGGATTACCTGACCAAATGGGTAGAGGCTAAGGATATCCCTAACCGGTCCGCCCTGACCACTGCTACGTTCATACTGGAGAACATAATATACAAGCATGGTTGTCCCCAAGTACTGTTGACAGACAATGGCACCAACTTTACCAGCTATATAATTCCCCGCCTAAATCAACTGATGGAGATACATGGTACACTATCTACTCCCTATCACCCACAGACCAATGGTATGGTAGAATGCACAAATGGAAGCCTGGTACAGATGCTATGGAAGCTTAGTCATCAACAGGAGACAAAATGGGATACCTTCCTACCAGCTGAAACCTTTGCGTACAATATTGGCTATCATTGGGCCATAGGAAAGCCACCCTTCCAGCTACTCTACAGGCGACAACCAGAACTACCACCCCTGCTATACTTGTTAGTAAAACCTAGGCTGACAGTATTTCCGGACGCCTACATCAATAATCTGGTACAGACGTTGATACAGCTATAATCTGAAGTCTACACGGTTAACCTTAACCACAAAATCCAAGACCTTGACCAAGTCATGGCCAAGTGCCCTCCCCCTACAGTCCTACGTGGTTAGAGATGAGGTCTACTTTGTCAGCAACAGAGGTTACGGCCAAGAGTCTAAACTTGCCTCTCTCTGGCAAGGTCCTGTTCAAGTCATCCAAAAGACCGGCCTCAACTCATACACATTGAAGGAGCTAGTTTCTGGGCAATTGATTACTAGAGTGCATGTAATATATATGTGTGCCACTCCTAGTAGTCAAGAGTAAGCTTCAATGAGGACAACAAACCAAAAAAAGAAAGCCTAATGAAAAAATCTATGGGTTGTTGTCCAGTTTCCCAAAACCAAAAATATATAAGTAAAGGAAATTGGAAGACCTTTATTGTTGGGATACCAGGCCTTGCATATACTGGACCAATTAAACCAAGGCCTGAACTGCAACCAAGTAACAAAGCTGGTTTCCAGAGGACCCACAAAGCCTATGCTCAAGGATGGGACATTAAAGACCCATCAAGCACTGCACACAATTAATCCCCACAGCCACAGGGAAGGACACACCAAGGAAGAGACAATCCCACAGAAGGGATTCTTGGAACACATACTCATCTGGAGTCTTCTCACCAAGACGGTAGTACACCCCAGGAAGCCAGTTAAAGAAGGCAGCCATGTTGTATTCCTTGATAAGGTCAAACTTGTTGGTGCCACAGAGCACCAAGTTCCCAGTAAGTGCTATGGCAACCAGATGGTCTTCACTGACAGGGTCCCCCCTTCAGAGTAGCCTGGAATGCACAACAAAGCCTTTGCTCAAAGTTGTCAGTAGCTATCCAACCTTCCACCTGAGGAACAGTCTGGCCAGGCATGGCCCAAGCCCTGACTACTGCCTTGAGAATGGCTAACATAGTACCCTACTTAGTGGCACCAAGTCGTTGGCCACAGAAAGTATAACTCTGAAGATGGCTTCCCAAGTACTCCTCCATCAGGCACATAGGAAATCACCACTGAACCAAGTTACCCTCCTCTAACTTGAGCTGTGTAAGGACTAGTGGCTGTCAAAGAGCCAAGAACAAGGCTGCCAATAAAGGATCAGTCCCCTCCAGAGGCACAGCAGTAATTGATTCCCACTGAAGCTTGACCAATAAGTCCAAGTACTGGCCATTCACCATGGGCATTAGCTGGGCTGGAGTCTGCCCTCTCACAACTGGGGTCCTTTTTTCTTGAGCTGCCTTGGCTGGAGCCCATTTCCTCTTAGGGATAACCACCTGAACAGTCTGCTTTTTAGGCTGAGAAGATCTTAAAGTGTAGAAATGAATCATGCTGCTACCTGGGGTTCTGTAGGCGCTTTTTAAACCCTGTCATCTAATCCAGTGGCAGGAAATGTTGCAATGTGCTAAAATGGAATGGATTCGATGGGAATTAAATTTGAAGTCAGATCCAGAACAAAATTACACATATGCAATTACTCAACTGATTAATTGAGAACTAGTGGATACCAGAGCAGCTGGATTCCACTTGAATCTGCTCAGTAATTTGGCAATTTGGAGGTTAAACAAAGGGGCAACAAACAAGACCTTTGATTCTGGAATCAAAGTTCATACTTGGCACTTGAGTCTGGAAACCTAAAATGAGGTGACCTCAATAATACAATCACCTAATCAATCTTTACTTCTGGATGCAAAATCAATAGCCTATATTAATATTGATATTTTAATTATGGTATTGATGCCAAACCTGGCCTAATTTCCTGGCCTTTCATCCCACCAATTTCCCCTTTAACAATTTCCTACCTCTCTATATACACTTGGTTTTTATATGAAATAAAGACAAGTTTTTACCCCCATATATTTTTCACTCCACTTTGGTTTTACTACCCTGTATTCAGGTATAGTAATTGAACAATAACCAGAGCTGATTCTTTCTATCTATAACCAACAGTCCAGACATATGACAAGCTGAGAAGATTAACAAGGCAGTGGTTGAATACAAGCTCATCCTGGAATCTTGTAAATATACTTGGGCATATTGATGGTTGGAAAATGAGGCATAGTCTAGATTTGGTCCAGAGCTTTAGAAGTTAAAATAGGCAGAAGAAGAGTCTCTCATTAGGGAGAACAAGAAGGCCAGAAGCATAAGCTCACTTATCTTCTGAAGGGTACTACTTGAAAAATTGAAGCATTCTTGGTTCAATGTGATTAATTATAAACTAATCATAACTTTTACATTTGAACTATTCTTCATTATTTCAAAACAGCAGGACCTTGCACTAAGCTATTGTTTAGTTGTTCAACTTTGCCATTGGCCTGAGGGTGATATGGTGTGGTTTCTGTCTGCTTTATCCTGTTTCTTGTGAGGTCCATGTTGGTGCTTTCTGAGGTCAATTCCTTCCTTCATCTGTGATCAATAGTTCTGGCTTTTGGAAATTACTGATAATTTCTTTACCAATAAACTTCTGCATATCATTGTCAGTATGTGTCTTTACTGATTGTGCTACTGGCAAGAGAGTGGCAAAGTCAATAGCAGTGATGATATAATTTTTATCTTTATGTTTTCTTGGCATGGGTCAATAATGTCAAGTGCTCATACCTTGAAGGGGAATTGGGAGCAAATTGGCAACACAGAATTTGGGGGAGTATTTATTTTTACAATTCCTTTGCATACTTCACATTGTTTGAGGACCTCTTGCACGTCCCAGTACAGGGTCAGCTACCAAGACTTGTGTTTTAGGAATTTTTAGAGATTGCAATTTTTTGTGTGGCTTAGATCTTGGTGGTAACACAAGATTGTGTCAACCTTCTGATGTGTGAGGATGTACAGGATGGTCTTTCTGTTGGTCATTTTCTGATGCAATGTTCCATATACGTCTGTGAAGAGATATTCATTCTTGATGATGGTGCCTCTTATGATGTCAGTGATACCTGGGGGGAAGCCCTCATCCTTGGTCCAAAGTACTAGGAGGAGCCAGTCTAAGTCCAGGCCATTATCACCTTTTGTGGCTCTGATTTATAAGCAAGAAAGGGCGTCAGCCATGACCAGCTCAGGTCCAGGCTTATACTAAATAATCATGTTAATCTCTCAAGGAACTTCATTCAGCCTGATTGGCGTCTAGATAAGTTGTCCTGGGTTTTAAAGTATCTAAGGAACTTATGATCAGTCATGGCAATAAATTCTTCCTGGAGCTCTAGATAGCAGTACAACTTAACTAGACACCAGACAATGACCAACAGCTCCTTATTGTGGATAGGATAGCAGCATTCATCATATTTCAGCTTGTGTGATTCATAAGCTAACAGTAAGAAGTTGCCATTGTCTACCTTGACTTGCAACACTCCTCTAACGCAGGCATCTAAAGCATCCATCTCCATTTAGTAGTCCCAGTATCTCTTTGGGTACTAAAGAATAGGAGCAGATGTCAGTTTCCCTTCAGGTGGCAAAAACAGAGATCCTGATGCAGATTCTACACAAATTTGGACTTGGCACCTGATATTGCTGACAAGGGTGCTGTTAAGATGTTGCAGTCTGGTATAAACTGTCAGACATAGGTAATCATCTCAAGGCTTGTGCAGAGCTTAGCTTTATCTTTGGGTAGCAGCATTTTGTATATTGCTCAAATCTTTTGGCTACCTGGCTTGATACTGTCTTTTGACACTACATGGCCAATTAATGGGAGCTTTTCACAGTAAGACTGACACCTGAACAGCTTGGAAAGGAGCTTGTGTTGCGCTAAGTTTACAAAGACTGCTTCCAAGTCTTTGTGGTGCTGCTCTACTGAAGGAATGTACAAAATTATGTTGTCTAAGTATACCAATGTATGTTTGATAATATTGGGCGCAAAAATCTTGTTCATAAAGGAGAAAAAGTTGATGGCACATTTTTCATTCCAAATATGAGTAAAACACACTCATACAAGCTGTAATTGGTATTAAAAACTGTCTTGGGTATGTCTTCTTCTTTGATATAAATCTGGTTGTAGCCTGCAGTCAGGTCAATCTTTTAGAAGACACTTGCTCCTCCCAAGAAGTCAAAGAGATTTTCAATGATTGTAAGTGGGTAACAATTTTTGACAGTAATCTCAATTAGTGCCCAATAGTCAGTAACAAGACTAAGGGTTTCATTCTTCTTTGCCACAAATAGAACATCTGCACCAAAGGGAGATTGTGAAGGGCAGAAAAGTCCTTTTTTTAATGTTTCATTGAGGTATATGCACAGTGTGTTATCTTTGTTTGGGCTTAGTAGATATATAGAACAAGCCTTAGGTATTCCTTCTTTGAGTTGAATGGTGTATTGTAAATGTTTCTCAGGAGGTAGCCCTGGTAGCACTTCTTTGAAGATCTCTGGGTGTCAGGCTACAATTTCTTGATCCTGGGGAGTGGTAGTATCTTGGTATACCTCAAAGTTTATGATCTTGTACTGAAATGAGTCCCAATCAATTGCCTTGAGATTTTTTTCTTTGAGAGTCTCTGTGATCTGTACAAAGATGTTGTTGGGAATTTTGACCAAGCAATGATGCCAATTATGACAGAGCTTGCAGATATGAATTGCAGCTACCAAATAACATAAATTGATAGTATAGATCATATGCATATTAGATCAGCAGTAGCCTACTGACCTGGACCTTAAATGAACTAATGATAAGCATTGTTGCGGCACTTAAGTGATATATGAGTTGCTGCCGCGCCAACTTAAAAATATACAAGCGCCACAGCGCCGCCTAGCAGCTGGGTTAGACGCCAAAGCGCTGAACTACTTCTACATCAAGCACCGGTGCGCCAACTAAAAATTATTACAAGTGCTGCTTGGCAAATATTGGAGCGCCACAACACCACTTTACTTTTACATTGAGCACCGAGGCGCTGGGTTTGTTTCCCCTTAAAAAAATTATCATATTTATCACATTAATAAGCATTAATTTTGTAGTATGTCAGGAAAGTAAGAAGTAATCCTGAAGTAACTAAATTATTCCATGCCAGCAAGGATCACCAGTGCTGGGTAAAGATGAAGATATTCTATTGGTTGACGTGCAATAAGCGCCAAACCTAGACTAATAATTACCCAAATTAGGGGCATGTTAGAATGTCCTAGAAGACATTGTTAGCAGCCCAGAGATTACCTTTGTAGAAGGTATAATAAGAATCAATCACTCACAATAAAAATAAGCTTTAATCTTGGACCATCTTTAATATATCTTTAATCTGGTTGACCTTTATCCTAATCCTTAAGTGCTTCTACACAATCAGAAGCCATTGCTGGACAAATATCATGGTTCCATTCAATCCTGGCTCTTCTGATACAATAATACACATATCCTCACATATGACTGTATTCATGCAAATGTCCTGTGCCCTATAATCTCAAATAATTGTGGCGCTGTAAAGCAAAAAGTGCAACATATGTTGTCTTGCAAGAAGAGGTCCACGTAATTGGGATAGATCTGGTGGTTGACTCCTTCACGTTTGATGATTAATACAGAGGTGACCCATTCTACGTGGGGGTTATTTCTTCTTAGCCATTCCAAACCAAGTACAACGTCAAATCTGGGTAAATCAATGATGGGTCCTTGTATGGTAGAATGGAGGTTCTCTAGTGTAATAGATTAGGGGCAGTCTCTTGTGCCACAGCAATGTGATATTTGTCAGCTAGTACCACATTCTTAATCTGAAAAGGATTATTGGGTAATGTGAAGTTGTCTACAAATTTGCTATTGACAAGTGTGTAATCTGTGCCTGAGTCCGTAAGTGCCAAGCCTATGTAGCTTTAAAAGAAGAAAGGGTAAGACATCAGTTCATTGAGATGTCTGGAAATAGAGTAGAGCACTGGGTCTCCTGAGGGGACCTAGATCATTAGGCATTGATCCACATCTTCAGGGCAGTACTTATTGTTGGTTAAAGCAAAATTTTGGCAGCTAGAGATTGGCTTGCTTAATGCTCTCCCTGGGCTTTTACCTTGTCCTGATTTTCCTGGGTAGTTGTGACTCTAAAGTGAGTGCAGTTTGATTGACCATTGTTTCTTCTACTGTGACCATTTGAACTTTAGGGGTTGTGACTTGAGTTGTTGTTATTATTGCCAGGAGGAGGGTAGTTGGAGCGTCCCAGAAGGTGAGAGTCCTTGGGTCTTTCTCTCTTCTCAGTCTGGGCTTTATAAAGGGTGTTGAACATTTGTTCTGCTTTCTATGCCTTGCAGTAAAAGCCCTGCAGGATGATCACTTGGTCCAGGTTGAAGTGTCTCATTATGTGAAACTTGAGGGCAACAAAGTACATAAGGTGCGTAGCTGGGTTATCAAAGACCATATCCAAGGGGGCACATAAAAAGAGTTCTTTTTATGACCAAGTGAGCTCATTTACTGTGCCTGTTTGGGTTAGATTTTTTACTTGGAGTATGATCATGAGGATGGTGTCTTTCAGCACAAACCATGCTAAAAATTTCTGCTTGAAGGTGTCCCAGTCTTTCTTGGTGTGATTCTCATGCCACTTTTTTGCACCAGGCTCCTGCATTGTGCCTAAGGCAAATGGATATATCTGAAATCCAGAAACATTATGGGAATTCCATTTGCATCAGCTTGTTCTGAGCAGATTGTATCCATGTTATGGTGTTGCTGTCATTGGCTCCAGAAAATAATCCTGGTTAGTGCTAAAATGTTGTTAGGCTACATGGGCTGGCATGATACTTTTGTCTGTCACTTGAAGAATGGCAGTGAGCACTTGGAAGCACCCCTGTGCTGATAGGGTGTTGAAGGCAGGAACCAGCATTACCATGTTTTGGTAAAGTACAAATCCTTCTGGTTTTTTGTTAACAGATGTGTAAGAAGTCCATTCTATTGGGAGACCAGACATAATTCTTTTGTATATTTGTTACCTGAAGCAAGCTTGGGCAACATGTGTAATTTTGAAGGGAAATGTAGGATGGAGAACTTACCTGTTCTACCAATGCTGTAACTTTGCTGTTTTAGCAAAGTTAAAAGAGGAAAAATATGTGGAGACTAGATAATTATCTTTATTATGATATTGGAATTATATAGTGTGAGTGAATCATGGATAGTAGGAACATGATTATGAGGATCAATTGGTTGGATGTTTAGGGGGTGGTTTGATCTAGATATTGAGTCAAGCACTGAATTTTGATATCTACTATGAAGTATTTTCATTTACTTATGTTGCTATTTCTGGAAATTTGAGTTGACTTCCTCATTTGGCTATGGGTTACTCTGAAGTCAGATTGCAAGTTGCAAACCGTCTTAGTTGTAACCTTGCAGGCAGATTAACTCTGCTTTTTTGATAATAATTTTACATTTTAATTGATTTTAATGTCTAAACATAGTTATTGAGATTGAATTTTCCATTTAATTTTAGTGATGACAGAGCTTCTCAATTTGAGTTAGTATCTCCTAGTGTACTTAGTGTGTATTCAAAGTTGATTTCAGATCCTGTAATTATTATTTGAGTTTACTAGATGCATTCATTTGTGATTTGAAATTTGGTTCATGGACTTGATAATCCTACAATTTAGAAAAACATAGTAAACTTAAAGAAAATGGTTGATGGATTAAAACACTTTAATTCTGATTCCAGTTAATTCATTCATTACATTTAAAATATGCAATCTGACCTTAAACTTGCAAAGTGTCTCTGAGTTCTCACAATTTTAAATATTCACTTAAAATGCCAAAAAATGATTTAACTAAGAAAAAAACCAAATATTGAATGTGATCAGAAAATCCCATGATCTGACCTATAGGCCTTAATCTACAGTATAGTGTAGATGTAAGCCCAAACAATTACCAAATTTGAAAAAATATTTCACTGCCTTCTAAGCCACATGTCACATCAGATTTCTTGAATCTGCAGCTCTTCACACAAGCTATTGTATACACTAAACTCATAGGTTCTGCACTCTCCTAATGTTAGAATACTTTGATTTCCCCTAGAAGATATTATAATATCTTGACCCTCAGTTTTTGTAAAACTTATAAAGGACAAATGGATTATAGTTTTTCTGGAAAAGCACTAAATGGCAGGATCAAAATGGATATATATAATAAAAACCCTAGTTGATATATTTTGCAGTTTAATATAAATATCAATTGAATATATTCTTTGAGCAAGATAAATCCTTGATATCTTTAAGGTGGCAGAGGCCATAGATGGCATTTGGAGTACCAGAAGGGAGTAGAACTGGAAAGAAATAGGTGAAGTTAAACTCCTTGTATGGGCGAGAAGATAGAGTATATTTGCCCTCATATTTCCAGTGGAACGTACGGATCCAAGGATGTTTGATAAGTTCGCCATCATATGGGAGCTTAGGAGAAGATGAGGTAGCATTTAACTGTGGTTTGGTATGGATATGTTGTGGTATGGTTGTTGAGGCTATTCCTGAGCTGGGAAGGAACATATCCTTGTTGGCAAGCTTTAAGTGGAGTTGAAAATAACACCTATTGGAGCGTATACATTGAAGTTCTTCCTCAGGATAGTATGGATCAGATATCAGTAGTGAACTTTTCTCAATCCAGAAACATAGCTCAGTGTTGCTACTGATAAGTGTGGCTGGGAAGCAGACGGACTTAAATAACCTAGGTCCTAAAAAATCTAAGGATTTTTCAAACACTTGGTTTTTCTTATAGGTACCACTCCATCTAAACTTGCGAAGGTTAAGGTTGGAGGGAAGGATGGTTGTAGTGATGAATCCTTGGTTGTAGTCAAGGGGTTCTCTTTGGATTCTGGACATGGCAAAGTAACTGGTGAATGCTTCATAACCTAGAGCTACATAGCTACCTATGACATATAGAATAGCAGCCGAAAGAATCATTTCCATGTACATGTTTACAAAGGTACACTGGATGAGTGCCTGTATTGCAAATAAAAATAAGGTATGTTTTTGTGAAAAATGATTGGAATTTATAGCTTCTTAATGACAAAAGAAATATTTAAGTTTTTAGTAAATGTTTGAGTTGTTTCTTGAAAATAGCGTGTTGTTAAAGCTTCACTTCAGCACCTCTGATTTTTCAATCCATTGTTTCTAGAATTATTTAATGGTGATTTTTTCAAGCGCAACTAAAGTAACTGTTTTACTTTTGATGATGTTTTAATGCGTAAATTTTATTGGCTTGCAACAATGGATTAAATATTCTATCCTTGCAGCTCAATTATCATCCACTGATGTTGAAATCCCAGACCTTTTTACTTGTCACATCCAAAAAATAAGTTATTAATCATATGTTACACACATTCTTTATTTTAGTTTTATATGATTTTATTTACTTCGCATGATAATGCTTCTGATTGGCTTTAGGTGACAGGGTCATTTGATTCTCAGCCAATGATTCAAGTTTTAACCCTACATAAACCTCCTGGCAGATGAAAACAAACTCTTCACCCTGACTTTATGGCTAGCCAATCAGAAGCCAGCTGTTAAATATAAGTTATTTTATTCAAAATTGAAACTTCAGTTGCTGAAATACTTGAGGTGGGCAGATACATATGGTAGTAAAAAACTCACATCACATGCACAGAATAAGATGTTTACTCTCGGACAAGATGTTCACACATGTCTGAATTTTTCAAAGGCTAACAAGCTTGGCACTGACTCAGAATTTATTGCCTATGGAGCAAATAAATTTTTATGCTGGGTAGGCTGTGCCATCTCAAAAATGGCATTTCAAAAAATGCCATCTAAATTTTTACTATCTCATTTTTTGCTATCTCAAAATTATTAGTAAATAAGCCATTTCAATTTACCGCATCACAGCTATAAACAAGTTTTAAAATTTAAATTTTGGAACACAAAAAATAAAAACAACAAAAAACATTTAAAAAAACTATCATATGCTTAAAAACCTCAGGATTTTAAATCTGCAATAAAAATGGGGTCAATTAGTAGTAACAAGGTTGCATAAAGCCCAAAAGTCAAAATACACCCAAAAACAGCTATTTTAATCTATTATATATATGATAAATACTTTACAAGATGCATATAATAGTACCAAATAATAATAAAAAGTAAAAACAATACACTTGGAAAAAAGAAGAGAAAAGCATAATAATTATTTATTGAGCAAAATGATTAAACATTAGTTGAAAGTGCCACTGAATTAGCTTGGAGATTTTCAAGTTTTCTATCCTTAGGATAGTATGCAAGGGCCACCTTGCTGATTTCAGTATATTTCTTTACAGCCTTAGTCTGCTTGGGGGTTGCCCTTGGACTTCATGCCAGTCTTGAAGAGCCAGAAAGAGATGACCTTCTTGGTTTTCAGGTGAACAAGGATCTTGTTGAACTTGGGCTTCTTGACCCAGAATCTGGTAGTAAATGGGATATAGTGCCCTTCAAAGGAAAAAGTGGTCTTGATCCACCTGTATTTGACCTGCTAGAAGCAGTTCCAGGTATTTGAGTCACTTTATTTTTGGATAAATGTGCTCCTTTGAAGACACCAATCCATTGAGTTTAAAAATACTCAATAAAGGGCGCAAAGGCTGCATGGTTGAAAATAATGTACAAGTGGCAATTAAGGCATTATAGAAGGCATTGATTTCCTTCTATTGTACTAGAAAAATGGCAGCAATGAAGTTGAAGGCGTCCTTTGCTTCTTTGGTGCCTTCTGAATTGACAAGCTCATGAAGATCTAAGCACTTTTGTAGGCATCAGCAGAGGGCTTTCCAAAAATGGAAATATCAAACCTTATGGAAGCTCTTTAATACTTGAATATAAAAATTAGCATGAACCTGCTCAAAATCAACTATCAGAAGAGTTTGATAGAGCATACTATCAGCCTGCGTTTTGGTGATGGTGTGGGATCATCTTCCTGAGAGGGGGTCTTCTTCTTGCAAACTCTGGTCTCCTTGGGCTCTTCCAAGGTATGGATAATTTCATTTAATTTGGACTTCAGGATAGTGAGAGCACAGACATATGTGTTCTGCTTCTTATTGGGAAGACAATAAAACACCAGTTAAAGGAATTTATTGCCAATGTGCCCATTTATATTCAAAAGTGGGTTGGAAAGCTTTTGTCAGGTGGAGAAGGTGCCATCTGCAAGCCAAGTTTTGCACTTGAGAAGATTGTGAAATTACTGGCTTGTGGCAAAGAAGATGATACACTCCTGTGCTTTTGGGCCATCATCATAAAGAAGAGAAGCACTCCTCATAGCAAAATAAATTCTGCTCCTCTGTTAAACTCAATTGATTGATGTATTTTGCACCAACGCCTTCAGCGCTTAGATCATACCTCTGATTAGTGAGGTATCTCTGTAATTTTGAGGTTTCATCAACAGAGGCAAGTTGTTAGTCATTGAGGTTGAAGAGGGTATTATTGACTACCTTAGTGGAGCTTTTGTCCCTGGTGGTGAGGATTACATGACAAAGAAACCAGTGGATTAGTTGATATAGAGGATCAAATGGCTCACTGCTGTTGTGACCTACAGTTAATGCCTATAATCTGGTGAATCCATAAGTGGTGAGCCTTTCAGGGCAGCTTAGGTATCACATTTAAAGTGATGTTGATGCATGGGTTTTTCCCATTACAGTTAAAGCTGTAGCCCTTGTAAACAAAGCCAGCACCTCTCTTTTTGAACATGATATGATAGCTTGCAGGGAATGTGCTAGGCATAGCAAAGGCTTCATTCCTGTTGCAGATATTGTGGATAGTAGTTAAAATCACATAGCTCAATTTGATCATCCACAGTAGTACCAGGCTCAGGTTACTGCCCCTGCTCCTCCTCAGGCTCTGATGTGAGATCAGAGTGGCAATTGAAGTCCAACAGCTTCTCTTGGGGATATGAGGGAGAGTATACAAAGGTAGAGTGGGGAGGGGTTGGACTGATCCCCTCTGGTTCAGGTGATGGTGTTGGGGTGTTGAGAGGAGCTTTAGACTTTAGAAGGCTGCTTTTTAGGGGTAGTTTTGGCCTTTTTGGCCTTAAAATGATGAACCTTACCCTTGGAGACCTTGGACGTAGCTTTGGGATTAGACTTGGGAGGCATCTAAAAGTAAATTAGTATCAAAATATGGCCATTTTGGGGCAGTTTTCAAAGGGAAAAATGAGAATGTTTATAATAAAAAATAGTAAATATTTTACGTAGAATTGTAGAGAAGGTCTAAAAATATATACTAAAGTAGTTTTTAAAAAGGTGTGGCAACAATTAAATTTACTTCAGTTTTAAACAAAAAACTCAGATTTAAACTTATTCCAACTATAAGTGTAAAATATACACTCTATTAACGGGATTTTAGATGTTAATGTAAAAATGGGTCAACACAGCAACAAAGTACTCACACTCCAAACAAAAAATTCAAAATACAAACCAAATTACATGGATTCACAAAAAAATGGTGTGAGTTGACCTTTGGTGTACATATTTTTACTATGTGAATTGGTGACAAAATACACTCACACGTGGTGAGTTGAAACTCAAACCAAAAACAAAACACAATGGTAACTCAACATTTAAACAAAAACCTTGAGTGCTGTGTGCAATGAGTTATAAACAATAATGATACCAAGATATCTAAAATAAGGCACAAGATCTTAATCATAAGTCTTTAAATATTGTGTTGGGTGCTTAAACTTGAGGTAAAATATGGGGAAAAGAGTGAAAATTATTTCAGGTATTCTAAAATGGGTGTTGTAAAACCAAAAACAACTATTTAAAAAATAAAAATCTATAATTAGGATATTGGGTGAGAAAAACTCTAATTTGTCCATATTCAGATAAAAGCAAAAGTTAAAATTAGGGAGTAAATTAATTAAGTTTTATTTAGTTTTTTTAAATTTTAAAATAGTTGAAACACAACAACAGAGTAAAAAATGCACCTGTTGTGCGCTGCAGTTGCCCCTGCGGGGTAAAAAACCAAGTCAGTTCAACGCAAGTGCCTACTTAGGAAGGAGACAGGAGAGGAGAGCTCAATAGTGAGGTTGTACTGACACAATTAGTTCAGGGAGCACAACGTGCAAGGGTGCAGAGCATCAACCCTTGGGTCCCTAAAATGAACCAGAAGTCTACCAAGGTCACCACTCTCAAGAAAGTTAACAAAAAGAGGTAGAACTTATTTTGCTTGTGTCCCCCTTCTGCTGCCAGGAGTTGGTCCGTCAGCCATGATGGAGAAGTTTAAGCCTGTGCTTGACACCTTGTATGAGCCCCACATCAGTGATAGCAGCCAGGAAGACAATGACACCCTGAGTTTTACAGAACCACAGAGGAGCAGTTGGTGTTAAAGAAGGTCAAAGTCTTCTACAACAAGGTGCCCATGCCTTATGTACCATTCCCTGAGCAGGATTCTAGTTCAACCAAACTCATCAAGGCCACCCAGAAGCTCATTACCAACATCAAGCACATCATTCTTCTCAGGCTTATGCAGGAATCTGGTAATACAAGACAGCCACAGCCCTTGTTGGCTGGACCCCAAATACACCAGCAAGGTATTCAACAAGTATATTGATACTGGTCAAGTTCTTTCTAGAGATAAATCTTTGCAGATTTCCACCATGCTCAATAAGGAGCACAAATGGGTAATCCACCAGTAGATTGACTGAGACTGTCATCTTTAAGTAGAAAATATACAATCAACAGTCAAGTCCACTTTTGTGGTTGAGGCTTCCATTTACTTTTACTATCATGTGATCAAGGGTATATAGTTTTCCCGAAACCCCTCAGGGTATCTCCATATAAACAAAACAGCCCTTCTAATATAAAGACCCAGAAAAATACACAGAGGCATACACTGCCCCCAAAGCCAAGGGGTTGGTCAAATTCTATTACATTGGAAAATTGGTATTTTCCTCATCTATGTGGAATGAATATGGCTATGTCCCCAAAGGCTCCAATGACAGGGTAGCTTGGTGTGCTGCTGTCTTCACCACAGCCTATTCAATGGTAGATCTCCTTGGTCCAAAGGGGATTTAGATATACCAAATGATCTTGGGATACCATAACAGTAAGACTTTTTTCCTCCAAATGATCCAGGAGCACCTGAGGCACCGCCTGCTTCACTGATGTAATTGTGCTGGATGATGTTGGTCTTCTAAGGTGGTATATATTCTGAGTAACCTAAAATTGACACCAGCATTGCAGTTGGCTCTCAACAATTGGCCACATCATATTTGCGCCTCATATTCCTCCCCTGCCTATTCCTCATCCTTAAACCTATTGAGGAGATCTTTTGTGGCTCAAGCAGTTGTCATGGGAAGACCAACTTGGACCACTCCTCCTTCTTTGATTTGCTGCAGGCTGGCATCCACACCCTTCAGCAAGATCAGTGGCCACCCCATGGCCACACTGATTCATTTCTCTCTCCCGCCCTTTCCGAAACAGCCAACTAAACTATACTTAATATTTAACTATTTAATATTCTTTTAATTTATTTAGATTTATGATTATCTTTTTGTATTTAGAGACTCTAAAGCCAGAAAACTGACGGTTACACCACTAGCATATGCTCTAATTTTAAAATGCAATTTATTTTTTCTTACCATTTCATATGGATTTCCAACAAACACTTAATATTAAAGTATCAGAAACAGGTCCATGTCAATGGTCAAATACATATAAAAGGAAGACAATAAAAAGTGCCTGCTGCTGATGTGAATTTTATAAAAAGATATTATTATGCTTTATGGATACCTTCTAGGATTTTTAAATGTTGTTTGTTAAAAAAGGAGTTAAAAATTATTTAAAATATAAAAGGTAAAAATTAAAAGTGTAGAATTATTTGAGGGAAAGTGATTTTATTATTATGTTAATAATGAGTTCTGTGGTATGTACCCACTG
>QTSX02001819.1:0-31042 GCA_014839935.2 Entomophthora muscae | reverse complement strand
TGGTTAATCATCAATTCTATGTGGATTTGGGTGGTAATTCCCCATCATTTAGAAACGGCATCATATTTTCCAGTTATTCCTGTCACATATGTCACCTGAGCAGTTCAATTGTACTACTCATTATGGATGAATGGCTGGCAGTTGCTGAGGGTCATTGGAAGATGTATTAAAAGTTTTTGCTTTAACCTCCTTAAGGAAAATTACAACCTCTGTGTAGGTCCAGGTTGGTGGTGGCTCAAGGTTGGCATCAATCTGGTGACCATTTGGGGAATTGTCCTTGGGAGACTGGCGGGTCTTGGAGTAACTCGTTGACTTGGGTTTGCAATTGGGTTTTGAAACTCTATTATTGGCGCTGGGCAGGTTGGCAGTATCCAGGGAATTTTCTGTAGCAGCCCGGCGGTTTGTGGGGTGATTTAACAATTTGAGTCCGTGACTTATTGGTTTGGCAGGTCTTGGATTGTCCTGGAGGGTTAGTTCTGCCTTCAGGAGACTGGGGTTTGACTCTTGGGTTTTTAATACAAGTATTGAAATGTCATTCATGACACTGGTAATTGCCTTGATTTTGGCAGGGTTGGGCTTTATCCCTTGGGCAGAGATGATGTGCCCAAGGAATAACAGCTCCAACTTGAGAAGTTTGCATTTGGAGGGTTTAGCTTTTAGCTGGTTTTTCTGAAGGGTGTCAAGGACAGCACGGAGGTGTTGGAGGTGTGTAATTTGACTTTGACTGAAGACAATAATGTTGTCAAGGTACATAACCACACACTTTCCAATCAGTTCCTCAAATGCTTTGTTCATCAACATGGCAAAGGTGGAGGGAGCGTTGGTCATTCCAAAGTTCATGATGTGACACTCAAACAACCCATAGCGCGTGCAGAAGGAAGTTTTTGCATCATCCCCTGGTGCAATGCAGACCTGGTTGTACCCTGCAGTGAGATTGATATTGCTAAAGATCTTTGCACCTGCAAGTGTATCAAACAGGTCATCAATCAGCAGCAGGGGGTACTTGTCCTTAACTGTCACCTCATTTAGGGCGCGGTAGTCTGTGACCAGGCAAAGGAACACATCCTTCTTAGCTACAAAGAATACAGCTGCCCCGTATATGAGAGAGCAAGGGGCAAATGAAGCCCTTATCAAGTACGTCTATAAGGTGCTGGCGGAGAGTTTCATCTTCCTTTGGTGTAAGACAGTATAATGGTTGTGCTTTAGTTAACAATCCTTGAAGTTGTACAGCGTGCTGGATCTCCCGGGGAGGAGGTAGTTGTTCAAGTGTCTCACTGAATATGTCCATGTACTCCTTGAGGAGTGCAGCAAGCGCTGGTGATGGTGAGGTGGTCAAGGGAGGGACCGCAGACAGTTAGGTGCAGATAACTTTGACTGAGCATTGGTTAAAGTCTAGTTCCCCCCTTGAAATTGTACAAGCATGTCTCTGTTATTCTGACAAACACAGTATCATGGAGTAACTTGCTCATTTGCACAGGGTAAATCTGGAACCCCACCCCATTTCTGTTGAGGGTGATGACAGAGGTATCCCAATTGATGTAGGGACAGTTGTGCCAAAGCCAGTCAAGACCAGCAATTACGTTATGGCTGAGCCCTGCCATGATTGGCCCAGAGAGCTTAACCTGGACATTCCCCATTCTCACAGAGAAGGGTACCGTCTTGTGGGTGATGGCAACTCTGCGGGAGTCAGCTACTTGTACTTCTTTGAACCTGCTGGGCACCCACTCTAATTGCTAAGAGTCGGCAAACGCCTGGTCCACCATAGTGTGGTTAGCCCCGGTATCTACCAGTAATATGTGGGTGTTCCCACAGAAACAGAAGAATTAGGACAAGTGTGTTACTTTATTTGAGGAGTGACTTGCTTGCAATACGGGGTTGTCACTGTGGACTTGAAAGACATCCAGGATTTCAACTTCATGAATGTTGTAGTTGCAGGGATTTTTTGCAAGCAGGGACTGAGAGGATGGGTCAGGTGGGGTTGCAAGGCCTCTTGTTGCTACAACCCCCAGGCTTTTCCCTGATCCTCAATCTGCGCTAGCTGAAGCTCCTCCTTGTGGGGGTGTTTAGTCCCATTATCCTGCTGACGGGGCTGGCAGCGGCCTACTTGATTGTGGCCATTGCCAGGTGTGGTACGTGGTTGGGATGGAGCGTCACTGGTACGGCAGAAGCCCATTGAGGCCTGGTTGTTAGCCTCCACAATGACCTTGTAGCAGTCATTGATGGAGGTGCAGCAACCTACAGGAACCCACTTGCAGATATGGGGTGTTAACCCATTGATGATGAGAGTGAGTAGCATTGCATTTCCGCCAGTCACAGCTTTGGGGGCGGCAGCAAGAGCTTGTTGTCAGGTGGCAAGGTACTCGGGAACAGAACCAGTTTGTTTAATTGCTAGAAGAAGAGTTCCCATGTCAGGAAGTCAGTTGTAGGTAGAGGCATTGGGCGGCTTGGGGTGAGGTGCAGCCAAGCCGGCAGGTAGGGCCCACCATAGAATGGGTGCCAACTTGATAATATAAGATACAGAACACCTGAGTAAGGACCAGGTTCCAGAGTTGGGGACCACAGAATCTACCAAACCTGTCAAAGTAATGTAGTGTACTCCAAACAGTTGGGTATAGGTGGTCTTGGCTGCGGCAGTAGGTTTCAGCGGGCGGTCTGGTTGTGGAGTTAAGGGGGGAGTCATAGGAACAAAGTAAGCAGGCAGATAATTGTACTTGTCTTTGAACAATCTTGGCGGCCTTTTGTATCACTTTCCTTTGTGTAATATGTATTTGGTTTCTCTAGTCCTGGCCAAGGGGTCAGCAATGAGGATAGTCTCCAATTTGTACTCTGAATAGGCCGGGTTGGGGGGTATTCAGTAAAATGCACAGGTTCAAAGGGTGCTCCCGGGGGACGGTATAATGCCTGGGGCAATTTGGCAGGTTGGTCTTGGGGGAGGGCGGCGGCCTGGTGGTCTACTTGACTGGAATTAAGATGGAAGATCACTAAGACTAGATAGGGTAAGATTTGTTCAAACCAAAGGTTCATATAACTTTATTATCAAAAATGACAATGTGGTCTTCACCATACCGCCGGGGTTTTTATACCATGGGATTTTGCTCCTTCAATTTTTGCAGGGTTCAGGTTCACAGACAAGGTACTGGCGGGGCATGGATCTTGGCTTAGAGTCTTGGGGGCAGAAAATCCAGGTAGTACCTGCTCTGGTGAATAGAAGTGGCAATGCTTCATTCTGCTGTCACTGTTCACCATGTCACCTGAGTAGTTCAATTGTATTACCCTCTCTGGGCGGCGTGCCAGCAGGTCATTGGCAGAGTTGATAATAGGTTTTGTTTTTAACCTCTTTAAGGCAAGCTGCAACCTCTGCATAAGTTCAGGTCTTTGGTGGCTCCAGGTTAGCATCAATATGATGACCATTTGGGGAATTGTCCTTGGGAGACTGGCGGGTCTCAGAGTAACTTGTTAACTCAAGTACGCAAATTAGCAAGTTGGTGGTCTCCTGTCAACTTTATGTAACTTGAGTTGTTTTTGAAGGGTCCTTTGTAGTAGGCCAACGGAACGCAGAGTGATTTACTGATTTGAGCCCGTCTTTTAACAGATTTGCGGGTCCTGGACTGGTCTGGAGGGTTGGATCTGCCTTCTGGGAGCCAGGGTTTATTTCTTGGGTTTTCAATACAAGTATTGAAATGTCATTCATGACATCCCACAACAATGGGGAAAAAGGTTTTGCTGTAGCAGGACTTGGCGGCGTCTCAGAATGCTGCCCAGGTAACGTCAAGTTCTTGACTGGCCCAGTTGGTGAACCACATAGCGGTAGGCCCCGTGAGGCAACCAGACGCAGTGGCAACCCACATGGGCTCAGGCACCTGACAGATGTGAAGGCGGGTTTCAGTAGATTGGAGCCAACTGACAATGTCGGCCCCTTTGACGCCACCAGCAAAGGATTCTAGCTGAAGGTTGAGCATGCGCTGGGACAGGTTTGACTGGGGCAGAGCCAATTGTACACGCTGGTGAGAACTAGCTGGTCTTGATAGATGACGTACCTGTTGGGGATGTCCCCCTTGGGGATTAGGAGGAAGTTCTCTTTTTGGGGAGTAGCCATATGGCCCATACTCTGTCCTTTCTTGGGGGAATTTTGTTTTAGGTAGGTTGTAAACCTACTGCTGCTACCACTGTTGCAACTGAACCAATGAGGATTCAGTATTTGGAATTGGGGAAGACAACAGTTCAATAGAAAGGACAGAATAATAAGAATAAGGTATTGTTTATTGTATAATATTGTGATTAATATACCATATGGGAAAAGCCACAAGGCCACAAGGGGGTGGCATAGTGGGAAGTTCCATGTAAGGTTCAAAGCCAACAAATAACTTGTGCGGGGATCAGCAAGTTGAATTGGTAGCACTCCTAATTAGGATGAAGTACCTGCCATTTGATATTGCCATCAGATTAGTTCATGTTATTAGATACGTCAAGGGGCAACTCATTGAGCGCCCCATGTGTATTGTAAGATACGTTAGCAGGCAAGTCTGGAAACTTGGTTGCAACATCATTTTGTCCATTGAAAATATGCAGTTTGACTTGAAAGTTGCAAAGTGTCTATGAGTTTCCGCATTTTTAAAAATTCAAATAAAAATACCAAGAATTCAATTTGATTTAAAAAAGGCCATCCTGCAAAAGTGTTTCAAAATTTGGACCAAGGATTTGACAATTCTGTATTTTTACATTAAGGTTCTGAATTCACAGTATTCACTGTCTACATTGTGGCAGTAAACGTTGTGTGCCACCTCTATTGCTGGGTAGGTACATAAAGAAGAACCCATTATAGGTGCACCTAATAAAAATATCATTTCATAATTAAGTTTACATTAGAATTTTAATAATTACTTTTTTATATTTGTTTTTAATGTTGCAATATCTTCAATTACTCCCTCTTGGGGAATTAATTCCCCAAGTGACTTGCCAAATGATTCCCCAACTAATCATTAAGTCAGTGGCATTACTATTATATGACCATCTATACAGTGATCAAGCAATCCAGATCCTAAGCGGAACACAACTTGAATAAGTCTTGTGATTTAGGAGGAACATTACTCAGATAAGCCCCATGACTCCCATGCTGTACATGGACAGTATGTGGCTTTCCATGATACTATTTATTATCTTATATTCATATCAAATAAAGTATCATTCTCTTCTTAATTTTCCCCTTTATCTTGTTTATTATACTTCCCAGAAGTATATACTTGACAGTGGTAGCACTGGTAGGTTATTCACACCTACACAACTTTAAGAAAAATCCCTCCTAAGAAAAAGACCCAGCAAATGGCCCTCCCTGCAGATTGGAGATATTACAAAGAAGGACAGGATGTCCCTGCAGGCTTTGTTATCTTCCACAACGTCCTCATCCCCATCAAATAGTACAACCTTCTCCACACTTGTAAACTCCTGAATCTGCCTCCAACTTCTGCAGCCCTGCAGGTGCCTAAAATACCCATTATTGTTTTTCAATACTACACTCAGCAAAAAATTGGGACGTTTGCAGGGTTACACCAGGAAAACGCCACCCTCTGGATTAACAGCACACAAAGCAAATTTACACAAGTGGAATACCCCTGTAGACTCTGGGCCAGCAAAGTTGCCCTCTGTGTCACAGGGACTGCCTCATGTTTTGTAAGTAAATGGCTAGAACAACACCCCAATCAGAAAGAAAACTGGGAGGTGTTAAAGCTGTGCTCCTCAAAATATTTGCCATGAGAGACTCTAATGTGATGATCATGACAGAACTCAGAATCTTTAAAATGACAGGAACAATCAAGAATTACATTACAGCGTGCAAAGACTTACATGACCAAGCTCCCAACAGCATTAACTTTGACAAGCCTGGACCACAATTAGACTTCTACAATGGCCTCCCCACACACATTAGACAACAGTTTGATATGACCTGTTGCAAGAACCTTGAGGATGTGTTCTTGGAAGGAAAGTGTACAGCTTAAAAATCTGACAACCTACATACAACAAATAAACGGAAGGAGAGCCCCACAGCAAAGAAGGATCCTCAACCTAATAAGCAAAAAAACTGAGCCAACAACGGCCATCCTTGAAACAAAAATCACACTGCATAAGCCAACCAGGAAAGTACTGAAGATATCAACAAGGAGGGGAAAGCTCAGAGGAGTGCTTAGGCAAGCCACCCTCCCCCAATTTACAAGATTTTTACAGGGACCAAGACGTGGATTCAATTACCATGATCCAAGTACCCTTCAGCAATCCTCTGCTGTTTGCCACCCAAACTGGAAATAAACTCCTCACTTATCTTTTTTGTTTTTGCAGATATCAGGGCATAGCACTATTTGACACTAGAGCAGATCAATCCTGTCAGAGATCCACTTGAGAGGAAACAAGTTCCCAATCTGGTGAGCCAAGGCTCCTACGCTAAGTCCTGCAATGACCAAACCAATGGGTACTGTGACCATAGCCAGATGGCCAAAATGGCCCAGGTAGGAAAATCTTCCCATCATAGAACTGAAGCAGCCCAACAGGTAGTACCCTACCAAGTATGTCAACAAGTATAATGAAGTGTTGGGCCTAACCAAAGAAGGTTTGATGGGAGGAGGAGAAGTGGAAGCACAACCATAGTGAAACTTCCTTTCCCAGTAGCCTGATGAATACTTGAACCAACCATGGGCCAGGGACTCCTTCTAGTGAGAATTGTCTGGGGAGCAATTGTGCCAGTCTGTAGTTGGAGTGGGATTCTCCAAGGTCAACACCACAGATAGAAAAGATGCTAGAAACCAGAACAGGAAGAAGTTTCCCTGCATGGCTTCAAGAAAGGAATTTAAAGGTAAGTGTGGTCAAGCTTAATACAAGATAAAGTCTTTATTGTTGGAACAAGTAGAATTGATAGGGTTTGCACACTTAAATAGCCTCAAAATAAAGGCTGAAATATTTAGGTGGTTATTGGGAAAATAAGAGGGATTTACAATTGATTTTCATGAATATAATGGTTAGAATTAATACCTGTATCATATTTGCCTTAATTTGAGACTGGAGGGTTTGTATAGTCTCATTGTTAAAGGAGAGGAAACAAGAACAAGCCACAAGATCAGAAGCAATTGAGCGGTGTATAGGCTGAATATCATGAGAAATCAAGTGTGTAGCCTCATTTTCATATAGTAGGAGTGGATCTGAGAGCGGCAAGGTAACACAAGGCAGTCAATCAGGTTTTGAGTGTATAGTGACGTGTATTAATTGGTTATTTAAGATTGCAGAAGCAGAACCAAAGTTGTAAAGGATGTTTGATGAAAGAAATCAGTAAAAAAGGTAATGTGAGTTCATCCAGAGATTATAAACTAACATTTGGCTTGTCTGTTGGGTTCTGGGTTTGATCCCCGTCAAGGTTGACATTCAAGTTAAAAATGGTGTCTAAAATTTGATTGTTGGTTTCCTTGACTTTGGTGTCTTGAAAGGACATCTCCAAATAATTGAAGTAGTCAGGGAAAAAATCCCTGACAAATCCCTTGTTGATAAGAAATTTGCCAACCTCACGAAATTACCCACAATCCAAAGCAACATCAAAAAAATTGTTATGGAAGATAACAGAGGCACACCAGTCACCTAAGAAGCAAAGCCTTTTTGCACCCAAATTGGAGACATGCAGACTACACTCAGTGGCCCTATCATACCAATCCCCAAATATGATGTTATACTTAGTTTAGATTGGATGAGAAAGACTAAACCCCATATTGACTGGGATAGTGCTACCCTCACCATACAACAAGGTAAAGTACACCACCATGTCTACCCAGCTCATCTTGACACAATTATGAGAGACCATGTGTTTGTGAAATCATGGAAACAGAAGAGAAAACTGATCCTAGCAAAATCTTTAGAACACCTGCATGTATGAAGTTATCCACTTTAAAAATACAGAAATTCAACACAAACAGAACCCAATTAGAGACCAGCTAGTCAATGAATTTCCCTCTGTCTTCCAAGAAGCCTTACCAGGCTTACCACCCAACTGTGGCATACAACACAAAATTGACCTCAAGGTAAGTGTATCAAAGGCACACCCTATCTATTGTCTCACACCCCAAGAAGACAATGCCTTAAAAGCCTATCTAGATGAAGCCCTTGAAAAAGGCCTCATTTGACCTTCAAAATTGCCTTTTGGTGCTGCTGTCTTCTTTGTAACAAAGAAAGATGGAGGACTTTGCCTAGTATCAGACTACAGAGCGCTCAACAAGGTCACAATTAAGAACAGGTATCCTCTGCCCCTGATTGATGATCTTTTTGAAGCCCTGGGAGGGGTCCCAAATTTTTACAAAAATTGATTTGACAGAAGGCTATCACCAAATTTGCGTGAAACCTGAAGACATTCCAAAGACCACATTCAGAACCAAGTATGGGTCCTTTGAATGTGTTGTTCTTGATTTTGGTATGAAAAATTTGCCCAGCACTTTTGTGACTTTCATGAACAAAGTTTTCAAAGAACACATTGGAAAACAAGCAGTCATCTACCTAGACAACATCATCATCTACAGCCCAATCTTAAAACAACAATGGGAAGATGTCTGCCTGATCCTCTGCACCCTCAAAGAAAACCAACTCATTTCCAAACTGTCAAAGTATGACTTCTTCTTTTTGAAACTTTCATTCCTTGGCCATGTTATCAGAAAGGATGGAACCAAACCAGACCCAGAAAAGATATGTGCCATAACCAAAATGCCAGCCCTAAGAAATAAAAGTAAACTCTGTACCTTTCTAGGCATGATAGTCTACGTTGGAAGGTTTATACCTGACTGGGGTGCCTTGAAAGCCCCCTATCAGTCATTACAGGCAAAACAACCAAGTTTGTCTGGACACTGCTACAAGACCAACACTTTTGTCAACTAAAAGAATGTATAGTCACCGCCTCTATCCTCTAATACCCAAATTGTGAAGGAATATATGAGTTAGAAACCAATGCATCTGACTACGCCATAGGAGGAATACTCTGTATCCAGACAGCAGAAAAAAACTTCTTCCCAGTGGCGTACAAACCAAGGAAGTTATCAGACAGCAAACAGAGATATTCCATACACGTCAAGAAGTTAGTAGCTATTGTGCACTGCCTCATGAAGTGCCAATGCTATCTAGAAGAAACCCAAACGTTCAAAGTACCCACTGATCACAAATTGTTGATATTCTTCAAGACACAACAACACTTATCAAGAAGCCAAGCTGAATGAATGAGCCTCATACAGAGATACCCAATGCAAATCAAATACAAGCCAGGCAAGAAAATGCTTACCGCAGACACCCTATCAAGGCTATACAGTAAACATGTTCTATGTGCTGATGAGGGCCCTGATTGACCCATGTTAATCATGGGGAATCTCCAAGAAGGGTTTTCACCTGGTACCCCAATGGACATTCAAGAGAAGGTCCTTAAGAACAAACATTTGTTCAAAAACGTGTATGGTACATTACACCAAATACTTCCAAATGATGACACTGTACCTTACGTCCCGTAAACGCAAAAGATTGAAACAATCCTCTGATATCACAGAAACCTGGGGCACACCCATAGCAGAAACTTGCATGAATATTCCAAGACCCGCTACTGGTGGACCAACATGCTAGATGATATCAGAGAGGTACTGGAACAATGTGAGGTCTGTGAGAAGTATGCCCAACCCAAGGCACCACCCAAGTCAGTAGTACCCGTATCCATCACACAACCCTTCAAGGTATGGTTGTTGGATATTGTGGGACCTATTCCTGGTGAAAGAAAAGGCAAGAAGTACATCATCACAGCTATTGACTATGCAACCAGATGGCCCGTAGCACAAGCCACAAAAGAACACAAAGGCAACAACATGTGAGAGAGAGGGGCTAAACTAACTAAGTTTGGCTCCCATCCTGGAGGGAGGATCCGTCAAGACGCCATCCAGTATAGGACTGACATGGCTGCTTGAAGGGGCGTCCATAGGGAGGACGTGGCAGACACCTGGGGAAAGTAAGAATCCAAACCCATTAAGATCATTCCGCTGAGCAACCAGGATGCACACTTAGGAGTGAGCTCTGGGGTGCCCACGCCTCCCTCTGAAACCAGGACAGGCAGGTCCTCAGAGGGAAAGGGCGTGGGGTGGACCAGACTGAGGGGTGTGGCAGGGACTGTTTTGGCGGTAGAGAGGTCAAGGTCATTGCAGGTCAGGCTTCTCACCACATTCTCACTAGTGGTGTATATATCCTGAGCACGTGCGGGAATATCTTCAAACATATTCAAGAGCTGGTCAGGATTTGCACCAACTCGGAGGAAAGAATCAGCTATACGTCCCCAAAGATCTGGAGAGGTAGACCAAATCATCAACAGAGCTGGTGCCAAGGTGAAAGCCACAAACTTGGCCAGAGGGACTAACATGTTTGGGATCTGGAAGAGGAGTCCAGAAAATGCAGATAATTTTGTTGTCTTTAACCCTTAAATTAAAAACTGAAGACTCAGGAGCAACTAGAAGGACTCTGTAAAACCAGTGAGGAATAGAGAATGGCAACCACAGTTTAAACAATTTTGAAAGCGTATATATAGACTTATCAAAGTGTAAATAAAGCTCAAGTGCAAGCAAAGGCAAATCCAGCACAAAATTAAACTTATAGTAGGTAAATATAATGAATTTAATACTAATCTTTAAAATCAAGTTGCTTCCTTTAAAGCGGAAGAGGAAAGCTTTAACTTTAATGTTGACGACACAGGCAAGTACTTTGAGAAGAAGCAGAAGGGCCCAGGAGGCAAGGGGAAGGTAAGGTAAGAAGAAACTTTTACTAAAAATCTTAGAGAATTGTAGGGCCAGATAGGAGACCCAAAATAAACTAAAATTCTGATAGAGAAAGCTTAAAACTTTAATTTGAAAATAATGAGCAAGCAGGGGACCAAAAGTCCCCTATCTTGCTTTAAGGGACAGACTTCAAATTTGAAAGGTCACCTGACCCAGGAAATGGGTCTGATTGGCCAGAAGAGAAATTTTGTGAGGCTTATCCATTGAGTTGGAGGGTTTTGCAATAATTTCCGGCTTCAACTCTGATTGGCTGGCCATACTGGAATGATTTAAATCAGCATTCAATCCAGTTGGATTGGAATTTGATGGTTTAGTAGTAGTGCAACCTGTATGTTTGGACTTAATTAATTTTAAATGTGGTTGAGCCCAAGCCAGAAGGTAATCCAAATTAATTAGGGATTCCTCCCAAGTGGGAACAGAGTCCAAAGCGTCATTATTTACCACTTGATAAGGGTATGCCAGCACAAATCTCTCATCAATTGTGTGGGATAAATCTTCAAGGGAATTGAGGGGCTTGGCTGGCTTCTGAGCAGATTTTTTTGTGTGGCGCAGAAAGATTGTCCTATCCAAGGCTAAAGGGGAAAGTGACTTTACACAATGTGAGACAATTCATTGGCAAAGAGATCATAGCAAAGTTTAGGAAATATGACCTCTTGATCACAGATGGAGGCACTGAACTTAAAGCTATTGACACCAACATTTATCTTGCCAAGAACAGAATAAAACACGTCACAGCCAGCCCATATCACCCACAAGCAAATGGACACATGGAACAACTAAACAGCTCATTAGTGAAAGCTCTCAGTAAGTTATCTGCTTACCATCTAAAAGTCTGGGTTAACATTCTGCCAACAGCACTCATGATATGCAGAACACAAGTCAACCTGCAACACAGGCAAAAGCCTGTGTCAAAATAGCAGACTCAACCCGCTAGCAAGGTTCCAAGTAAGCAGGTTTATGACCCGCAATCTAATTACCCGGCCATTTAAAAGCCAGACTAGGAAGTCAACTAGAATTGCCAAATCCAACAACATGAACAGAAGCTGATCCTTCCCGGTGGATAACTTGTTTTGGCGCTTGACTCATTACAAGGATCAAGCCACCCCCTTCATCATCCCACTGTGTGATCAACGCTATCATGTTCCTACTATCCATGATTTACAATGACTATATAATACTTATATCTCAATAAAGAATATTATCTAGTATCCAAAGATTTTCTCCCTTGTAACTCTGCTAGAACAGCACAGTTACAAAATTGGTAGCAGAAGTAGGGTTTCCATCCTACTTTATCTCCCAAAATTCTGCCTGTTGCCTGTACCTGCCGCGGTCAACAAAGCCTTGATAGAATCATGTCTGGCCTCCTGCTAGACTGGACTCCGTACACACCTGATACTGAAATACCTGATGGCTTTGTCCTGTACCAGAACATGGTGATCCCACTTTCTGCCTTCAACACCATGTCTGCACAAGAATTCTTCCAGGCTGTCCCCGCTGTGCCTTGTGCAATTGATGAGAGTATCATTCCAGTCTATGTAGCCCAGACTTTGAAGCGCTTCCATGGAACCCTTTGAGAGAGCCAACAACAATAACGCTGCAACATGGATCCAGTTTCCCCAAAGCAAACTAGAGCAAATGAAATGACCACAGCAGTTCTGGATTGCAGATATCTCTATCCAACTGACTCACAACACTGGCACCTGGTGCAACAAATGGCATGAAAAACACACCAAAAAGAACTGGGAACTAACAAGAAAGACTTCTTGGCAAAATTTGTGCTGAAGAACACCGCACCCATGATCATCTTCCAAGTGAAGAACTTGACCCAGACTGGCACTGTAAAGGAGCTCACCCACGCTTACAAAGAACTCCAATTACGCGCCCCCTCCAACATGGTCTTTGACACTTCAGCCACCCATCTCATGTACTACAACGCACTCAAGTTGCATGTAATGAGACATGTGAACCTGGATCCAGTAACCAGCCTAAAAAGCCTATACTGCAAGGCAGAGAAAGCGGAACAAACATCCAACACTCTCCACAAGGCACAAACAGGAAAAAGGGAACAACCCAAAGACTCTCAGCCAACTGAGCATTCCAACCAACCACCTCCCAGGAACAACAACAGCAATGCAAACCACAAACCTGCAGGTTCAAATGGGCATGGGAGCAGGAACAGCAGCCAGTCAAACCAAACCCATTTCTGTATCACTGCCACTCAAGATAACCAAGAAAAGAAAAAAGCCTAGGAAGAGCACTAAGCAAGCCAAGCTCTCCCCGCACAATTCCTGACTTGCCTAACAATGAATACCAACCCGAGGACGTGGACCAATGCCCAATGATCCAAGTGCCCTTAGAAGACCCAGTACTATACACCATTGCCAGACACCCAAATAAACTGATGTCTTACCCTTTCTTCTTTCACAGTTACACGGGCTCAGCACTCCTGGACTCAGGCGCAGATTGAAACCTAGTCAACAGTAGCTTTGTAGATAAGTTCAAGTTAGCCACTAATCCTTCTTGGAGAAAAAACGTGGTTTTATCTGATGAACATCACATTGCCGTGGCACAAGAAACTGCCCCCTTCTCTGTCATACTGGAGAGCCTACACTCCAATATTCAAGGTCCTGTCATTGAATTTCCCAAGTTTAACATTGTATTGGGACTGGACTGGCTGCAAAAGAACAACCCCCATGTAGACTAGGTAACCTCCGTGCTGACCATCAAACTTAAAGGCGTCAACCACCAGATCTACCCAGACTCAGTAGATCAGCTTCTACATAACCATGTCTTTGTACGCATTACAAAGACTCTGGACAAAAAAAGAGAACCTCAAGACAATTGACTGGGATTCTTACCAGTACAAGATCATACATTTCAAAGATCACCAGGACATCACTACACCTCAGGATTGTGAAATTGTAGCTCGTCATCCAGAAATCTTCAAAGAGGCTCTACCCGGGTTGCCACCAGAAAAATACATCCAACACTCCATCCAACTCAAAGGAGCGGTACTAAGGCGTGACCTATCTATTGCCTCACCCCAAACAAAGACAACACACTATCTGCTTACCTCAAGGAGGCATTAGAGAAAGGACTTATCCGCCCCTCACAGTCTCCCTTTGGTGCTGCCATGTTCTTTGTAGCAAAGAATGATGGCACCCTGCGTCTAGTCACGGATTATTGAGTCTTAAACAAAGTTACTATCAAGAATTTCTACCCACTACCACTCATTGACAACCTCTTTGATGCTTTGGGTGGCGCTACAGTCTTCTCCAAAATTGACCTAACCGCAGGCTATAACCAGATCTGTATTAAGGAAGAAGACATCCCCAAAACAGCTTTCTGCACTAAATACAGTTCATACAAGTGTGTGGTACTCAACTTTGGAATTACAAACGCCCTGTCAACCTTTGTGACCTTCATGAACGAGGTGTTTGCCCCCCACATTGGCAAGCATGCCCTGGTATACCTGGACAATATCATTGTCTACAGCCTCTCAGTGAAACAGCATCACAAGGACCTGGAGGCAGTCTAACCCACTCTAGCGCAACATAAGCTGCTAGCCAAACCCTCCAAGTGCCAATTTTTTTGTGAGAAGCTACCCTTCTTGGGACACATAGTTTTGAAGGATGGCATTAAACCTGACAGCCAGAAAATCCAGGCCATTTTCAAGATGCCACCGCCCAAGGACAAGTCAGAGCTCTGCACATTCCTGGGAATGGTTGCCTATGTACAACAACTCATACCCAACTGTGATGTCCTAACTGCACCTCTGTCCACCATAACTGGCGCCAAATCCAAGTTTGTATGGACCCCCAATGTGACCTTTGCTTCAGACATCTTAAGGAGAAACTCATAATGGTACCCATTCTTCAATACCCCAAATACAATGAGGAATACTAAATGAAGACAGACGCCTCTAACACATTCATTGGAGGGGTACTACAAATCAAAAACAATGATGTTAACTTCTTACCTGTGGCCTATGAATCATGCAAATTGACAGATGGCAAGTGCCAGTACCCCATACACAACAAAGAGCTGTTGGTAATTGTGCACTGTCTAGTCAAATAATGTTGCTATCTAAAACAACAAGAAGAGTTCACAGTCTTGACAGACCACAAGTCACTCATCTACTTTAAACCCCAAGCAAACCTATCCCGCCGGCAAGCCTGCTGGATGAAACTGTTGGAGAGATTCAACATATGCATATAATATAAGCCTGTCCCAGAGCTTGCCATGGCAGACACACTTTCACGCCTATACATCAGGGCCACAAGAGACAAGAATGGGCTTGACCCAGACCAGCCTCTCCTGGTGCTATTTACAAAGAACAAAGAGTCCCCTCTAGCACCACAGACATAAAAAAAGAAACTGTCATTAAGAATGAGCACCTGATTGCCATTGTATATGAAACCTTATACCAAAAAATGTCTGACAGTACAATCATCCCATACATTTCCTTGCACCAGAGAGTTGACACAATCTTACGCTATCACAGAGACCTGGGACACACAAAAAGCCACAATCTCTACAAATTTTTCAAACACAAAGCATGGTGATCAACCTTGTATTGAGATGTTCAGGAAGTCTTGGACCAGTGCAAAGTATGTGAAAAATTTGCAAATAGTGAGAACCCCCCTAAATCAGTACTACCCATTTGCACGCAACTACCATTCAAAGTGTGGGCCCTGGATATTGTGGGGCCTATGCCCGGGAAACATAACAACAAGAAATACATTATTACTGCAATAGACTTTGCCACATGATGGCCAGTGGCACAAGCAGTAAAGACACATACAGGCAATGACATACAGCGCTTCATAGGGAAAAAATATCAGCAAGTTCAAAAAGCCAGAACTCCTGATAATCAACAGAGGCAAAGAATTGACCTCTGAAAATACTAATTTATATCTCACCAAGAATGGGGTTTAGCACACAGTAGCAACGCCTTATCATTATCAGGCCAATGGACGTGTGGAGCGGCTGAATGGCAGCCTAGTGCAGGCCCTGGTCAAGCTCACTGCTGGGAGACCTGAAGACTGGTACAAGCATCTACCAACTGCATTACTTGTATGCCTGACCCGCATAAACAGATCCACCGGCAAAATCCCCTTTGAGCTAGTTTATGGAACACAACCTAACATCATCCAGGCGCTATCAAGACCCAGGCTGAAGATGCCAGACAAAGTTCCACCTGCTTCAATCCTCAGGTCAAACAGGTTAATAGCAACCAATCAGAAAAAGAAAAAAAGCGTTTAAAAAGACCTTTGTCCTCATCAAAGACAGACACAAGGTTGGCAACAAGATTTGGGTCATGAATATCAACAAAAGTAAACTATAGCCAGAAAAAGTTGACCCTGCCATCATCCTAAAGGTAAACAAAAACAACACTTAACTTGTGCAAGGACTCAGGAAAAGAAAACAGGACTAAATCCTCCATCATGATTGTCTCAGGCCTTGCAAGGAAAGACAAAAGCAATGTGAGACCGTCCTACCCGCCACCAAACAACAGTTAGTCCAGTATGGCGCCCGGGCTTCCAACAACCTCCCTGACAACCTGGCCCCAGAGGAGGCCAACCTTCAGCCGGAGGGGGTGTCAAAACAGCAGACTCAACCTGCCAGCAAGGTTCCAAGTAAGCAGGTTTGTGACCTGCAATCCAATTACCCAGTCACCTGAAGCCAAGTTAGGAAGGCAACTTGGATTTCCAAATACAATAACATGAACAGAAGCTGATCCTCCCCAGTGGATAACTTGTTTTGGCGCTTGACTCATTACAAGGATCAAGCCACCCCCTTCACTATTTCACTGTGTGATCAACACTATCATGTTTCTACTATCCATGATTCACAATAACTATATAATACTTATCTCTCAATAAAGAATATTATCTAGTTTCCAAATATTTTTTCCCTTGTAACTCTGCTAAAACAGCACAGTTACGACACCTTTATGAACTTGTCTATGGACAAAAACCTGCCCTTGTTAGTACAACCGCAAGATCATAATTATCTCTGCCTAAAAAGATGCCAGACAGCAGTAATCCTAACGTACAGTGTGCTAGGAAAGACCAGAAAGACATGAAACGTAAAAAAATTGAGAGAAAGACAATCTTACTGCAACAAGAAAGATTTCAAGTCAGGGAAAAAATCTGGGTTGTCAATCATGATCAGCATAAGTTGAATCCAGGGTTACCTGGGCCAGGCATTGTCATGAAGGTCAACCCCAACAATACCTACCTCATCAAAAAAATTGACGCCCAAACTAAATTAAAACACATGCACTATGACTTACTCCACCTGTGTAAAGCAAGAACAACTCAATGCAACTCCAGACTCTCTGTTCTTAACGCCAAATTAGATTAATACTAAGCTTGTATCCCCAACACTCTCAAGAAAATTCTCAAGGTTTCACCTTCCAGCACCCCAGGGGAAGATGTTGCAACATCTTTGATTACTCTCTCTCAGAAAATTAACGTCCCAAGTAGTTCACCAAATGAATTACTGAATGGCTCACTGACTAGTCATTAAGTTGGTGGCACCACTATTATTTGACCATCTATTACGGGGATCAAACAATCCAGATCCTAAGCGGAACACAATTTGAATAAGTCTTGTGACTTATGAGGAACATTACTCAGATAAGCCTCATGACTCTTATGATGTACATGAACATTATGTGGCTTTTCATAATACTATATATTATCTTATATTCCTATCAAGTAAAGTATTATTTTCTTCTTAATTTTTCCCTTTATCTTGTTTATTATACTTCTCAGAAGTATATAATTGACATTAAATAGCTGTTTTAAAATAGCAAATTGTTAAAATTAAAAGAATATTAAAGAACGGTTTATACAGAAATAATAATATTTATTTATTAAAAATCACATATAACTTGAGCAATTTATATTTAATTTTTAAAATACTTTATATATTTATGGGCCAGTACTAAAATAAACTTATGTTTATAATACATTAATATAAAGCGTTTGGGAAAGCCCCCCATAGAAGACAAAAAAAATTGTAATACAAAATTAAGCATCTGTGTTAGTGGTGCTGTTATATATGATTTTTGTATGGAAGCTTCTAAATATAATATGATAATCCATAAATATAGAATATTAAATTAAAAAATATTAAAAATAGTAAAAAAAATCTAAGCTTTTAATTAATCGGCTGTTGGACAAGACATATGGGGATAAACAAATTAGTGTGGTCATAGAATTTGGCCACAGCCTCAGCTGGGAGGGTGTGAATTCTAGCCTACAGCAAATCAAACAGGTCCTTGGTTTCAGTTGGGGTCCCTCATTTGACAACTTGCTTGAGCTATCCAAAGTTTTTCTCAATGAGATTTAAAAAGGGCAAATAGACAGGGAGAAAAAGAAGGCACAGATTGAACATGACCAATTGCTGAGGGCCTGCTGCAATGCTGGTGTGAATTGTTGGAAATTTTGCAAGAATATCTGCCATCTTATGAAGACCAATATTATCCAGTACAATCACATTAATAAAGCCTGGGCTCATGAGTCTCAGATGCTTCTTAACTAATTAAAAAAATGTCAAGAAAGTCTGCTATTGTGTGAGCCTAATATCATTTGATAGAGCTCAATCCCCTTTGGATCAAGGAGAGCCACCATTGAATAAGCCTTGGCTCAAATGTAGCACACCAAGCTATTGCGTTATTAGAGTCTTTGAGAACATAGTCATATGCATTTTACATAGACAAGACAAATGCTGATTCATCAATGTAATAGAATTTGACTGTTTTCTTGGCTTTGAGAACAGTGTATGCCTCAGCGTATTTTTTTGTGTCTCAATATTGGTTGGGTTATTCTGATTATACAGAGATAACCCAAGCTTTTTCCAAGAAAAGTGTATTCCCTTCACCAGATGATAGTAAAAGAAAATTGATGCCTCAATTTCAAAAGTAAATTTGATCATTGACTGTATATTTGCCAGTTCAAGATGACAGCCCCAGGTTATCCACTGGTGTATTGCCTATTTGTGCTTCTTGGTGAGCATGGTTGACACACGCAAGAATTTCTCCGCAGCAAGAACTTGGCCAGTATTGATAAAGATGTTGAATACCTTGCTGGCGTACTTAGGATTCACCTAAAAAGAGCTGTGGCTGCCTTGTAGTTACCAGATTCCCACATTAGCTTGAGAAAAATGATGCGCTTGATGTCAGAAATGCGCTTCTGAGCAGCCTTGATGGGTTCAGATGAGCCAGAATTCTGATTGGCAACTGGTACACAAGGCATGAATAACTTGGTGTAGAACACAGCAACTTTTTTTAACACCAGCTGTCCCTCCTTAGTTCTGTAAAACTCAGTTCACTTGTTCTCTTACTGGTTGCATCACTGACGTAAGGCTCATAGCTAGTGTCAAGCACAGACTTAACCTTCCTCATCATGGCTGACAGGATCAAATTTTGGCAGTACACAGGCTCAAACACATATAAAGTAAGTTTTATCTTCTTGTTTCTAACTGTTTTTGTTGTGATAACCTTGGTGGGCTTCTAGGTTAGCTTGAAAACCTGAGAGTTGATGCTCTGCACCCTTACAGCTTGTGTTCATTGAACCAGGTGTGTTAGTGCAGCGTTACTACTGATATCTCCTCTGTTTTTTTTGAATAGGCATTTGTGTTACACTGACTCAATTTTTTGACCTGCAGAGGCAACAACAACCACGCCACATAACAGGTATATCAATACTCTGTTGTTGTATTTTTTTATTTCAAAATTTAATAAAATACTAAATAAATTTCAATTGAGTTACTCTTTAATTTCACTTTTTGCTTTTATCTGAATATAAATATTTAATTAATATCTTTTCCCACCTGATATACCAATTATAGATTTTTATTTTTTAATTAGTTGTTTTTGGTTTTACAACACTCATTTTAGAACACTCAAAATAATTTTCACCCATTTTTCCAGATTTTACGCCAAATTAAGCACCCAAAACAATATTTTTAAAATTTGTGTTTCAGATTGCATGCCTTATTTTAGATTTCTTGGTATTATTTTTTATTACAATCTATTGCACATAACAATTGGGTGGTTTTGTTTACATATTAAGTTGCTATTTTGTCTTGTTTCTGGATTGAGTTTTGACTCACCACACTTAGGTGTATTTCATCACCAATTTACATAGTAAGCATGTGTACACCAAAAGTCAACTCACACTATTTTGTTTATGAATCCTTGTATTTTGGTTTGTATTTAAATAGTTTTGCTTGGCGCTTGAGCAATTTGTTGCTGTATTGACTCATTTTGTTCATTAACAAAAAATACCTGTTAACAGAGTGCATATTTTAACCTGATAGTTGGAATTTTCTTAAATCTGAAATTATTTTGTTTAAATCTGAGATATTTTTGGTTGTCACCATAGCTTTTAAAACTACTGTAAATTTTATTATATTTTTAGCTTGTGATTAATTATTATGTATTTAATTTAAAGAGTTTAAATAAAAGTTTTTAAAAGCTAACTTGCATTTTATTCATTTAAAATAAAATTGCATATTTCAAGTATAAATATCAAATAAAAATCAAAATAAGAGAAATATTACTATTAAGTTTAGAAAAAAAACATTAATTTAAGAAATTAGTGTTTTATTTTCTAAATTTACCAAAATTTAGTGCTTATTTGCAGCTTTAAAATAAGCTACAGTAGTTTTCAACCCTGTTGAGATAAACAAAACATCTTAGTCTAAAAACAAAATTGAAAATCAAGAAATTTATATTAAATTACAATAGATTTGAACCCACGTTGATTTTGCTTTAGACTGATTTGTTTTCATTTTTAGACTGATAATTTTCATTTATCTTAACAGGTTTGAAAATTACTGTATTGAACATTAAGATTGGCTTAATATTTACAGAGATATGTTTTTTTAAAAAAATTATGTACTAAAAGAGAATTCAGATGTATCAAAGTGAGTTTAGGCCTTTGATTATGATGCAAGCCTAATTCTAGCAGTTTATTTTGTATCTTAGCATCTAGAGCAGCTAAAATTATTGTGTTTAGTATCATTTTTATTAAAATTATCTTAAAATTTTATTTTTATACTCTAAATTTTATAAAAAATTATTTTAACAAGTCTTAATATTATTATTAAGATGGTGTAATAGTAAGCAAGATTAACTATCAAACAATCTGCAGTCACTTGAATTAGGTAATAAATTTGAATAAAAATTTCTATTTTTT
The DNA here is from genome assembly GCA_014839935.2 of Entomophthora muscae. Taxonomy (NCBI): domain Eukaryota; kingdom Fungi; phylum Entomophthoromycota; class Entomophthoromycetes; order Entomophthorales; family Entomophthoraceae; genus Entomophthora; species Entomophthora muscae. The sequence continues at coordinate 10,011 of QTSX02001819.1, read as the reverse complement.
TCATGAAAATAGATAAATTCAAAATGTTAAAGCCAACTATCTCTTAAACTGATATTTATATGTATAATTTGAACTGTATCTTATTAAATTTAACCAAGCACTTTTTTTTGTTTAATTTAATACTCACAGAGTTTAATTATCCAATTATATAAAAGTATTTCAACAATCTGTTACTTTTCTTTCAATTTTAATTCACATATTTTAAAGTTAAATAAGCTACACAGATAAGCCACTTTATAATGGTTACAATAATTGAATCACGATTTAAAAACTAAGAAAATAAAAATATATTTATTAAAATCTGAGTTGCTTATGATTTTATTTTACATAATTTAGACCATGCTCAACTGGATTCAACCTTCATACTTTCAAGAATAATATATAGGATTGCATGTAAGAATTAGTAAAATCAAGCTTTTGGCTTGACTATCAACTTAAGAATAATATAAAAAATCAATTGAATTTAATCTCTTGCAGCTTGAGTGCACTTGAATAACATTGCAGGCAAACTCACTTATATATATCATTATATTATATTTTAGCCATTAAAGTAAGCAAATTAACATAATTTCTTTCTAGCTTTTTTGAAGTTAACTGTACATATATTATTGACTGGAAAATAGTATATTTTTTTGCAACTATCAAAGTCAATTTATTATTCTCATCTGGTTTTGGCTTTAGTGTTTCAGTTAACTGGCCAAAAACTATTAGAGAATAGTGCTGTGATAAACTCCAATTAGCTACAAATATTCATAATTTATTCCAGTCAGCTCAAATCAAAGTTTTGTAACTGACCTAACTTCTCACTTCCTTAACCCCTAATAAACCAACTTTACACTTTCAAACCATTTTTTGTGCTTGTTGCAACTGATTTGTGAGACAACTGCAGATGTTTTCTGCTGTGGTTTGCACTTGCATCATCCTTTTCTATTTGTGTTGAAATCCAATATTTGGTTGCTACAACAATAAGTGGCAAGTTTTCGTTTTTATAGTCTTAAAAAACCTTACTTAACCTGATTTAAACTTGTTTGCTTTAATTAAAGATTAAAACTTATTAAGTATATGATCGCACATTTTTTTCAGTCGCTAAAGTCAAACTATTAGATTATTTTGAATTCTTCTTGAAACGTCAAAAACATACAAAACATATTAAGTAGAAGATGGTTACATTTTTTTCAGCCGCTAAAGTTAAACCATTTTTTAATTTGAATTCTGCTTGGATGCTTAATTATCAAGAAACATTTAAGTAGAATGTTGGCATTTTTTTCATCCACAAAAAACAATTTGTTTTTTAATTTGATTTCAGCTTGAATGCTTCAATTTAATTAATAAAACTAAAGAGTGAGATGATGGCACATATTTTTTCAATCTCTTAAGTCATACTATTTTTTAAATTAATTTCTGCTTTGATGCTTTATTTAATTAATAAAACTTAGAAATAGATAATGACACATTTTTTCGCAGCCGTTTTAGTTGTCAAACCATTATTTTAACCTGGTTTTAGCTTCGGTATTTCATTTAACTAAATAAAAACTAATAGAGGTTATGTATTATTCAAAATTAAAAATATAAATAATCACAAAGTTAACATGCTTTATTGTTTATCGACTTGATATTGTAAATTTTTAATACAATCTAGTGATTATTAATTAATGATTATTTTAGGTTATTTTATACTGATAAAATTTCTACTCCAGCAAGTGTTATCATCTGGGTGCTCAATTACCATTGCATTCACCAACTTGGTGAGAAAAATTATCCTAGGCAAATGAAAGGTATTTTTTATATCAATCTACTAATAAAATAGCCTTGAACTATTCCTGGAAGGTATCCAAAGCCTTGGAATTGTAAATTATATCAAGCTTTTTCAATTAAAAAAAGCTGAGAAAGCAAATCTTTGTAATGCAATATTGGCATTAAAGACCTATATTATAATGGAGAGTCCAGGGGACTCTGAATCTCTTGATATCCCAATTGCCAGCATTAATTCACTGAAGCTTCTTTCCTATAATGTTGGGAAAATGAAAAACCATGTCAAAAGACATGACATATTTCAACTTGTCAAGAACAAAAAAACTGATCTGATTGCTTTTCAAGAATTATAGTGTCCTGAAAATCTGAAAAAAGATGCTAACCTAAACAGAAAGCTGAAATTGTCTGACTTTTGGTTTAATAATAGGACAGCAATTGTTATAAACAATAAGTTGCTATCTTTCAAAAGTGAACCAAAAACTATACTAAGCAATAGAGTCATGGTTGTCTACATAATCAATGATTCTTTCTTTGAGTTTTCCTGTATTTGAGTGTATGTTCCTGTAGCTGGGCTGAAAATGTCAGATTCTGGCTCCAGTTCAAGGAGCTAAAGCTTTATCTGTATGTGGTTGTTATGGAAGATTTCAATAATTTTCTAAACAGACTTGTTGATGTTGTTGCACACTCCAAAAATTGTGCTGTAGGGCTAAATATCTTAAGGCTACCCTGATAAAGCTTAAGCTTAAAAATACTTTCATAAGTAAGACAAATTGTTTTTGTCATATGATCAGAGTGTGTAAAAACAAATTGGTTACTAGAAATTATGGTACTTGCATAGACTACATAATGTTTGATAGTGTTTTAGCTGGGAGTGTTACCAGTCTGAAAAATATATTATCTTCTAAGTTATCGGATCATTGTCCCCTAGTTGCATCTCTAAAGATTCCAAAAAATAATTCAAAATATACTAGTTTTTTAGCATATTTATTATTAGTTATCTTTTTTATATTATTAAATAAATTTTTAACATTAATTTTCAAGAAACTTTTATAGTTATTATTATAATAAAACCTGGTAGATCAAAGTTTAAAAATAACAAAGTATAATAGTTTAATTAGCTAAAAAATCTCCTATGAACAATATTTTTTTGCAATTTTTAGCTAAATTATTATTTTTAAATTAATTTTATAATATCTAATATTTTTATAAGTTAAAAAAAGATTATTTAATTTTAGTAAAAAGTCAAATTTAAAAAGTAAAATATTAAACTTGTTTTCAAAGGCCATGTCAGGACCCAGAATGCCCATGACAATCAGCTGGCCTTCTTATAGGCCAAACAACTCACAGCCTGAAAACATTACCAATTGTCTCTCAGAGCAAAAAAAACTCTCTTTTAAATAACAAATGACCTGAGATTTGAGTGACACACAAGTCTCAAATCTTTAGCTTTGATCTACTAATAAATTTGGCCCACTTAATTATTGGAAAATGATACATCAAAAAGTGCAATTGCGTGATCAGGCGCCCAATTGCTTGCAAGTTCTATAAATAGCTATGACACGTTGGCATGCTGGAGCTAAAAAAGTTTCTGTTATGCTGATCAATAATCATTCATTCTAAAGCTAAAGTACGCAATTTTTGGGCAAAATTGCCAGTTTAACTGAAAATGATGCCACCAGATCCCTAGTGGCACAAAAGACTGCACTTTCATCAGTAAGTATAAGTAGTAAGGAGGAAAAGCAGTTCTTACTATTAACAGCAAAAATAAACAACTTTATGCTCAGAATCTATTATTTTTTTGCAGAAATCATTTATTTTTGCTCTAATATAATTATTCTGTTTGCATCTATTTGTGAATCTATTACACACTATAATCACACCTATCTATTTTCTTCTGGTTCAGCTTTCATCACTTTGATCAAACTTTCTAGAGTTTTTAACTTAGAGTTCTTCCATCTTCACCCCCTGAATATCTCCTTTGGCCACCATAAAGTGCTTATTTTGCCTAGCATGAAGACAATTTCTACTACTACTACTCCACCTAACGCGTCTTCTGCTCAGAATTTTAGTAAGTTGGGGGTTTGTCTATATCATAATGTTGAGGCTGTCCGACCAGGTTCTGACCCATACTAGGAGTTGATGCTCTCTAGCCACTGCAATAAACTACCTGATCAGAATAGCGTCAATTGTGTACTTGGCCTTTCAGGCCAGCCTGCCTCCCTTGTGAGATTCTAGCCAGACTTTAACATGTGCTATGGCAGGCTAACCTTTTATAAATATAATATTTTTTGTTTTTATAAGGATAAATTTCATGATAAATATTTAAATATCAAGGTATAAATTTTTTTATTAAACTAGGTTTTATTATTAAAATTTTATTTAAAAAGAATTTAAAATATTTTTATCAAATTTTTTATGTTTTTAACTTTAACTTATAAAATTAAACTTTTTATAGTTAACAGTCTATTTAAAACATGTTCAAATTAAAAATAATACAACAAAGTATGTTAAAATCTAAAGTTATAAGCAATTAAAGCAGTAAGTTTTCAAAAACTTACAAAATGTTATGCAATATGCTATCAAAAAAATAATATCTCAAAAAACATTATATCAAAAGCTTTTTGTAATAGAATTTAGATATACATAAGCAAAATTAAAAAAACCAAATATTTATTAAATAGTTATTTTTACATAATAATTTATAATATGCCATTTTAAAATCTGCATTGTAAAAACATTATCATAAATTAAAAGAGTGTTAACTGAATAAGGTTTTTTAGTATAAATTATTTAACACATACTCTAAATACCTTATTAAAAACAACATTATTTAGAAAGATTACATTTAGAATATATTAATAGTTAATTTTTTCTGATAAATTCAAGCCTTTTACTTACTAGATTGAAATAAATATGATATTATTAATTTGAGACCACATGTCATAGCCTGAGTTGCTTTAAGACAAACCTTTCAGTTAAAGAGAAAACTTGTGTCTGAAAGGTCCAAAAGATAACAAAAATTTATTTTTTATCATGTAGTTGGCAGCAGTGGCCCAAGGACATCACATTTTCATATGAAAAATTATTTGCTCAGCAAGTCACAACATGGTTAGATAAGCAAACTAAAGCTTGTTGTAATTATATGACAGAATAAGATGAACAAGGGAAAGTTCTTCAGTAGTGGCACTCATTAACAGAAATAATGTGACAAGTTAACAAAATAAAGAGAAACATAAAAAGAAGAAAAATGGCACAAAAAGCAGAAACTATCTCCTGATTCAGAACCATAAGATAATAAATAAGAGCTAACATTGATTGATCAGAGACAGTGTCAAAAAGCCAACCTTGGGCAGCCGGCTTATTATTTTCTAGAAATTAATGGGCTGTGAGTTTTGCAAGCAGGGCTCATCACAAGATTAGGCTAACTTAATAAAATAAGACAATGATTTTTCTACCCAGAACCACAGACCAGAAACCAGAATTATAGTGTCAATTACCCTAGTGAGAGTGATATACACAATTTCAAACAGCTTATTGATATAGTTCAGAGAAAGATCAGGTGCAGATGTGCACAGTGGGTTAAAAATCACTGGCAGTTTCACTGTCAGGAACTTATCCACTCAAAAACATACCATCAAGCAGGTGTATGACTGTGAAAAAATTCAAACCTGTAACCAGGAAACTAATAGAAGTGGAGATCATTTCCGTATGAAATAACTCTCCAAGCAAACAATATCAATCAAAAAGTGAATTGAATCTTCCAAGAAGGAAATAGGCTCCTAGGTAACTGAGTAGGAAGGCCAAAGCCAAGGAATGAAATAAGGATGGTGAAGCAGGCTGAGTGTTGCCCATAACACATGGTTTCTCCATAACAGGTGGGTTTTAGGACAAGGGTGTGATGGTATACCATACACCTGGTATCACTTGGCGCCACAACTTATTGAGATAGTGAGGAGGGGACAACCCATAATTGACTCTGGTTTCAAGCAATACACTCACTGTAAAGGCCTGCACAAGGAGCAACCAAACCAACCATTTATACCCAAAGGGCTTCCATTGGGAGGACTTGGGTAATATCATGGCTTTGGATTTCAAATAAGAAAACAAGCAAGATAAAATCAACTAGGTTTGAAAAAATTGACTTTATTAACTGAACAACTATCATCTTGGAAGATGGAGTCTTATATAAGCTTTTCAAGACTTTTAAATTGAAGTTTTTAAAGGAAAATGTTGAAGAAATTTGAAGTAATTGGGGGAAAACCTTGGCAGAAAAATTCATCTAAAAACAACATAAAAGTCATTTTTAAACTGAAAATACCTCATCTGATGGCTTTCCAAACAGCTAAGTATTATTTACCCCAGCTGTCTGGGGACATCAGATTGAGTAGGAAAGCTTCTGATAGTTGTAACAACCATCGAAAGAATATAACTGGTGGTTATGCTCATTCAAACCAAGTACAGCACTTGGCAGATTGCTAGATGGCTTTGAATTTGAAGCAAAAGTAGGTTTAAGCTCTGAAGCCCCAGGTGTAAGCTCTGATTGGCTGTAGGGCTTGATCTTAGTTAAGTTGAAAGGTAATTTTGAATTTAAAAAACTAACTTCAAATAGGTGTTGTGACAACATTAGAGAAGACCCAGGTTCAATCCCTGTTGTGTGATCAAAACTGGTCTCTGGAATTGAATGATTCAAATCATAAGATAATATAAAACTGATACTACCTACTAATAACTCATTTTTAGAGCCCAAATTATTTTTTAATGTAAGAAAGAAGTCCTTAGTAATTATAGAGCCTAAAATACCATTGTTATCAGGAATAAGTGTCAAGGAGTTTCTGACACTACCCCTAACTAAGGAAGGCTCTCCCCGGGAATAAAACCTGGCCAGAACCTGTTCACAGTTGATAAGATTCTTGACTGGTTCCCAGAAATTTGACTCCTTACTATAGTTTATTCATTTAAATAGATATTGTGCCTTATTCTTAACTAGGCAATGTGCAATGAAGTTTTTTACCTCCCATTCAAAAATGTTTGAAACAATCTGAGGATTGGGATTTAGCCATTTCAAGGACTCGGAATTGCCCTCAAAGAGAGTGAGTAGGTTCACATAAAATACATCATGTACACTAGAACCAGCAGGTAGCTCAAGCTGGTAGTTAAGGCTAGAGATGCGTTCTAAAACCTTGCGTGGACCAATCTTCTTAGGACCCAGTTTCTTGTCAAAAATCTTCAATTTCAGGTTGCAAGCATTAAGATAGACATAAGACCAAACATAATAGTTTTTCTCCAGAGATCAGCGTTGGTCTGCATGTTTTTTGTACTCAGACCTGTCCTTGATGAGAAATTTTGTAAGATTTGAGTGCACTCACTTTATCCTGTTGGCCAGTTTATCAGCTTGAGAAAAGGCTGATTCCTTGCAACCTGATGAGAAGAACTCCAAATCAAAACCAAAGTTGGCAAAAAAGGGAGACATACCAATAGAGCTATGATGAGAAGTGTCATAACATAACTAGGCTAGGTGGCAAAAATGAACCCAATTGTTCTGCTGTGAGTTTGTGTATTGCCGTAAGTATTTCTCAAGTACTTGATTCACACTCTTGGTCTGTTTATCTGCTTGGGGGTGAAAGAAAGTTGACAAGTTCAAAGAAACTCTCATCTGGTTCATTAGGGCATTTCAGAACCAAGAGATAAACTGGACACCTCAATTTGAGACAATGTTCTTGAAGAGCCCATAGTTGCTGACCACCTTGCAGAAGAACATATTGACTACTTCCTTTGAGGTGCATGAAGAAAAAGAGATGAAAATGGCATATTTGGTCATGCAATCTACAACAACTATAATGCCTGTGTTTTCTTTGCTGAGAGATAAGTCCATTATGAAGTCTATTGATATGGAAGTCCACGAGCAAACAAAAATTGGTTACAGTTGAAAAAGTTCCTGGGGCTTAGCATTAGAAGGTTTATTTCTCCCACAACCGAGATAGTTGGAAATGCAAGCCTTGATATTTTTCTTCATTTCAGGCCACCAGTATTGACAACCAAGACACTTCAAGGTTTTGAGCAACTCATCATGTCCAGACAGGAGACTCTCATGCATGTGTAGTATTGCCTTGGTTTGGAGTCCTCTTTTGGGAACTACCAAGGCATCTTTGACATAAGTTATTCCTTGTTTTTTTATTGCATTGGTCTTTGATGAGCTTTTTAACATTCTCTCAAGCTCCACTTGGAATTGTTGATGCATCTGTGATTCCATGATCTCTTGGTCAAGGAAGTATATGCCAAGATCTCAATAAGGCTGAATAGAAATTGAGAGGCTGTCAGAACAGTTTGATTATTGTGATCATAATTCTGAGTATTGTTGTCCTTCAGGTCTTTGCATTGACTAATAGCATCTGAGACCAAGTTCATTTTATCAGAAGTGTATTCAATTGCAAATTCAAATACCACAAGATCAATTGCCTATCTGGCGAGGCAAGGTGCAATCTTCATTTTCTCTGCAAAGTAAAGAAAAAATTTTATGATTCATTCTGATAATGGTAGAGAACTTGCTCCCCTCAAGATAATGTTGTCAGTGTTTAAGCAAGTTTACTATTGCATACAACTTTTTTCATACATATGATAGTTTTGCTCTCAATATAAAAGCTTATAGGAATAGAAAGCCATAGGGTGTATTTCATCTTTTCCTAGCTGGATCAGTACCATTTTCAAGGCATCATTCAAAGTGTCTGTCTCCAAAAAAAATTGGCGTTTTGGGTCGGGGCAAAAAAGTACCAGAGAAGACGTAAAAGCAAGTTTCAGATAATCTAAGGCTATCTGAGTGGCCTCAGACAGGAAAAAAGGAACCTTGCTAGAGGTAAGAGCGATGAGAGAAAGAGCAGTGGCTGAGAAATCTTTGATAAATTTCCTACAAAAGTTGGCTAGCCCAAAGAAACCTCTAAGCTTAGTGCAAGAGGTGGGGACAGACCAGTTCAGAACTGCTTTCACCTTAGAGGGGGCAATTGCAAAGCCTCCTGGCTTGATGGAGTACCCCAAGAACTTGACCTCAGTTGCAAAGAACTCACACTTAGATAGCTTGCAGAAAAGGTTAACCTTGATAAGAGCATTCATCACTTATATCAAGTGTCAATATGGCTTTCCTGGTTAGGAAAATAAGCAAGGATGTTGTCAAGGTAGACCATCATGCTAGTGTCAAGAAAAGGGAATAGTACTTTGTTCATGAGTCCTTAGAAGGCTAACAGGGTGTTACTGAGACCAAAAGGCATTACTAAGTACTCATAAAGGCTAAAAGGGGTTTTAATTGCAGTTTTTCACCTATCTCTCTCTGAAATGCGGATCTGGTTGTAAGAGTTTTATAGGTCTAGTGTTGAGGGTCTGGAAAAAGAAGAGAAAATGGCAAAGACTAGGGCAGTCTTTGGCAAATCTCTGGGAAAACAGCAGAATGGTTGGTAGCTCTTGCTGTTGTCTTGGGGGCCTTGGGTTATAACTGCAAGCAAAAGCGGGTTCAAAACAATGATTTTTAAAGGAAAATTCAAGATAATAATAAAAATTATAGGAAAATTCAATTGAAATTTTGAGCTTTGAACTTTAACTTAGAAGGCAAGGGCAAAAGAGACAACAACTAAGTGAAAGAACACTTGTACAAGGAGCCAGAAGAGAAGCCGGGTTCAAAACCGGTATTAAAGGTAAGCTTAGGGCAGGGGCCACACTCTAATATTTTGAGCTTTAGGGACACAACTGGTTCCAGGCAACTCAAAATTAAGAAAAATTAAAGTGCAGGTGACTCTAAACTTTAATGTAAGTGGAAAATAGACAAGCAGGGACTGAAAGTCCCCTTGCTTGGTTAAAAGTGAATGGATTGCAAAAAAACTGGTCACATGACAGTTGGGGATGAGCCTGATTGGCTAGGTACAAAACTTTGCTGATGGGCTCAGGGGGACTGGAGAGTTTACTCCAATTTCCAAAATCAAATCTGATTGGCTGGAAGGGATGCTAGACATTTGGGGTCAACTGGGTTATCAAGCGTTGATGTGGCAACACCTGATTGGGTGGCTCTGATAGTTTTTAAAAACAGACAACACCAGGCTAATAGGTAGTCCAAATTAACCAGGGTTTCTTCCCAGGAAGGAGCAACCAAAGGCAGGGATTCCACAGGATAAGCCAGCACAAACCTCTCATTAACCATGTGAGCTAAATCATTCAACAAATGGAGGGGTTTGGCGGGCGTTTTGGGACCTTTCTTGGTACAATGGGGAAAGATTGAGC
>QTSX02001818.1:0-31234 GCA_014839935.2 Entomophthora muscae | reverse complement strand
TCTGCTGAAAGGGTGTGGATTCTGGCTTGCGGCAAATCAAAGAGATTCTTGGTCCCACTTGGCGTCTCCCACTTGAAAACTAACTTAAGCCACCCAAATACCTTCTCAATAGGGTTTATGAATGGGGAATGGGCAGGAAGAAATAAGAGGCACAAATTTGATGTGGCCAATTGTTGGGGGCCAACTGCAATGCTGGTGTCAATAGTTGGAAGTTCTTCAAGAATATCTGCCACCTTGTGAAGACTGATGTTATCCAGTACAATTACATTGATGAAGCCTGGGCTTGTGTGTCTTAGGTGCTCCTGGACTAATTAGAGTGTCAGGATACCAAGAGTACCGTGGGGCTCCAGTAGGTGAGGGAGGAGTCAAAGCAGGTACTGGAATGGCCCACCAGATGATGGGACCTAACTTTAACAGGTAGGAAAGGGCCTTGTCAGCCACAGCCCAAGGCCCGGCTGCTGGCAAGGCAGAGTCAATCAATCCTGTGAGCACCAGGTATAGCACCCCCAGGAATTGACTGTTCTGGTCAGTGGCCTCAGAGATAGGTGGGGTTGAGATGGTTGGTTTGGGTGTCAGGGGTGGCTCTATGGGGACCAGGTAGGCAGCAGGATTGTTGTACTTCCTGTTGAAGATCAAAGGGTAGATGATGATTGCTTTGCCGTCACAGACAATTTGATAGGGTTCCTTGGGTGCGTTTGGGCAGGTGTACCACTTCAAGTCTTCCAATGTCCAGGTTTTGTGGTCAGGTGTCAGGAATATTCCTGAAAACACCTTGTGTTAAGAGAAATACTTTTGGGCACAATCAGGCTCAAAGAGCAAAATAAAAAAATGCAGCAGTTCCCCCTGATTGGGGAAACTGCTGCAAAACACCCAGTTGAAGAAACAGGATTTAAAAAATTGAATTTTGGAAAAGACAGGTTTTATACCCTGGCTTCAGACCGCGCGGCCAGCTGCACGCCCAACTGACAGGTGCCAGCTGGCTGCACAACAAGCCTGGCGGCTTGCCCGCGCCCACCCACTCCTGCCAGCCACCCCCGCCCGCTCCTGCCAGCTGGTGGGGGACGGCGCACCCCCCACAGCAGGACTGCCCACCCCTGCTGGATGGGGTAAATTGCCTAATTGGGAATCCCAAAAAAGGCAATTCCCCCAAACCCAAAAATGAGGAGAACTGCTGCTCAAATTTGGAATCTACCAAATTTGGGGGGGGGTTTACAAGATGCCCAGCATGACAATTAATGCATCAACTACAGAAGTTGAAAGTGATTGCATGAAAGTACCTCAAGAAGCTCCCAAGTCATGCAATGCCAAGATTAACAATTCATTGCCTGCCAATCCATCCCCATACCACTCCCAAAATGAAATTTCAGACAACACCAAGTGTTTGGGGTTCCCTTTCCAATGTTTTGCACTATTCATGCCCCACAAGGATGATAATATATAATAAAGCCAAATCACTTGATGATAGTTTGTGCTATATTGAGTGAAATTAACCATCAATAGTATCACATAAATCAATTCAAAAATTTTACCTACAAGAAGTTAAACAAGACAATAAGCGTTGTCTTCCCTTCCCCAGGATCAGAAGATGAATCACCTAATATTCTCAGCTATCCTCACAGCATGCCTAGGGATTGGGGGCCACCAATATAACCAACAGCATGGGCCATTCAACAAACCACCTGGCAAGTATTACTACAAGGAGCCGGCGCAGCTCAACTCCTCTGAGCAGTACTCCTGGCCCACACTGGTATTGCCCCACTCCACCCACTCCATAGCCATATACACCTATATATAATACATACTCACATATTTTGCTGATAATTTTGGACGCTATAACATGCACGCCAAAGTCTTTTGATTGATGATGACAGTCTATCCAATTGTGACGGCGCTCACAGGCTTCCAAGTTGCCAACTTGGTTCATTATTTTGCTAGAATACTTCCCCAATTGTTGGGTCTTTAAATCAGGATTTGGGGGGTACTCAGTGAAATGCACAGGGCCAAATGAAGTGTTGAGCGGATGGTAGTAGTCAAAGGCTTTGATTTTGTCAACTGGAGTCTGGCTATCTATCCCAGTGGATGGGTACTGACACTTGGGTGTATACAGATGGAAGAGTATCAAAAATAGGTATGTAAGCAGATTGGTGAACCAAAGGTTCATAGTAACTTTTATTTGCTAAGGATGATGATACAGAACTTTTTCAGGTGCTTCTGGTTTATAAACTTACTCACATGCAAGTGCCTCTGGGCATTCTTCTGGTGCTATCTGTGTGGTAAGGCTTGACATCTCAGGCTCTGCTGTTTGGTTGGCTGCTTCATGATCATTTTTGGGGTTTTCAGGAACAGTTTTTTGGCTTTTTGGTGGTCCATCTTGGCTTGGCTGACCATTGGTTCTAGCAGGTTTGGCTTCTAGGATTATGGGATTTTTCCCAATTTGATCACCTTTTTTGGGCTGGCTTGGCAGGCTTTCCTGAGGCCAAGGAACTTGATTAAAAAAGGGGTCCCCAGTTGGGGACCCCAAATTACTTAATGGAGGGTGGGCTTGATCTGGGTTTACTGGGCAGCTAAAAATAGCCTGCCCAGGCCCAGCCAAACCCATCAAAACTTGGGCATAGCTTTTGGGACCCAGAATGGGCCCTGCAGCTATCTCCAGGGCAGGAATGGTTCCCGCACCTGGATTTGCTTTGAAAAGCAAAAATCCAGGTGCGGACAAATCTCCCCGCCCACTAGCCCCACCTAGTGGCTAGAAGCGGGGTTGATTCCCGCCCGGGGCATCAAAATTGTTACTTTTGTAACACAGAGGAACAAAAGAAAGGTCCTACTGTTATGGAATCACAAGATTATTTGGTACATCTCAATCCCCTTTGGACCAAGGGGAGCCACTAAATAGGCTGTGGTGCAGACTGCAGCACGCCAAGCTACTTCATCATTGAAACCTTTGGGGACATTTCCATATGCATTTTGCATAGACAAGGCAAATGTTGATTTGTCAATATAATAAAAATTGACTGTCCCCTTGTTTTTGAGCGCAGTGTATGCCTCAGCATATTTTTTCCAGGGCTTGATACAGTAGTTTTAAAACCTGTTGAGATAAATGTATATTATTCAGTTTAAAACAAATGAACTCAGTCTAATTTCAAAATCAAAAAAGAAGTAATTTATATTAAATTATAATAGATTTGGATCCACTTTGATTTTGTGTTTAGACTAATTTCATGCGTTCTAAAGTAAATAATATACATTCATCTCAACAGGTTTGAAAACAACTGTATTGGTCGGGCTGTTTCTGCTATAGGAAGATACCCCAAGTTTTTTTTGAAAAAACCACATACCCTTTACCAAATAATAACAAAAGAAAATTGAAGCTTCAACCCAAAAGTGGGCTTGATCATTGACTGTAGAGTTGCCAGTTAAAGATGGCAGTCTTGGTTAATTCACTGGAAGATTACCCATTTGTGCTCCTTTGTGAGCACAATGAATACACCAAGGATTTCTTCACATCAAAAACTTGGTCAGTATTGATGAATGTGGTTAAGGGTTTGCTGGTGTATTTGGGATCCACCTCAACAAGGTTCACTGCCTTCTTGTAATTACCAGATTCCTGCATCAGCTTGAGAAAAATGATGTGCTTGATTTCAGGAATGGCCTTTTAGATGACCTTAGTGGGCTCAGATGAGCCAGGATCCTGATTGGTGACTGGCACACAAGGCATGGGCACCTTGGTATAGAAGGCTGCAACTTTTTTAACAACAACTGCTCCTCTGTGGTTCTATAAAACTTGGGCTTGTCATTGTCTTCTTGGTTGCTGTCAATGGCATAAGGCTTGTAGCTTATGTCAAGGACAGGCTTCAACTTTTCTATCATGGCTGTTGGGAAAGCTTCCTGGCAGTAGACAGGATCATACACAAAATAAGCAAGCTTAACTTCCTTGTTTTTAACTTTACTGTAGATTCAGAACCCAAAGATAAAAATGCGGGATTGTAAAATTCTTTTGCATGAACTCACCAACTTACTGGAATATTTTTCATCATTTTATATAAAAAATTAAGTTGTTCTGGGGTGAAAATTACTCCATTAAGTTGGTGAATTCATGCAAAAGAATTTGAAAATCCCACATTTTTACCTTTAGGTTCTGAATTTACAGTATTGGTGGTGGTGACCTTGGTGGGCTTTCTGGTCAGCTTAGGGACTCTAGAGTTGATGCTTTGTACTCTTGCACATTGTGCTATTTGAACTGGTTGTGTAAGTGCAACCTCACTATGAATTTCTCCTCTCTCTGACTCTTTCCTGAGTAGGCACTTGTGTTGCACTGACTCAATTTTTGATCCACAAGGGCAACTGTGACCACAGCGCACAGCAGCTGCATTGCTACTCTGTTGTTATGTTCCTTTCATTTTAAAATTCAATAAAATACCAAATAAAATTCAATTAAGCAACTCCTTGGTTTTAATTTTTGCTTTTTATCTGAATGTGGTTATTTAATTAGAATTATCCCACCCAACTACCAAATTATAGATTTTTTATTTCATAATTAATTGTTCTTGGTTTTACAACACCTATTTTAGAATCACTAAAAAAATTTCTACCCATTTTCCCAGATTTTACGCCATATTAAAAAACACCTAGCACAAAGTTTTTTATAATTTATGTTTCAGACCATGTGCCTTATTTTAGATATCATGGTATCATTCTTGATTACAATCCATTGCACACAACAATCAAGTAGTTTTTTTATGTGTTGAGTTTCTATTGTGTTTTAATTTTGGTTAGAGTTTTGACTCACCACAAGTGAGTGTATTTTGTCACCAATTTACATAGTAAACATACAGTAGTTTTAAAAGCTATGGCAACAACCAAAAATACTTCAGATTTAAACAAAATGGTTTCAGATTTGAACAAAATCCAAGTCATGCAATATTCAGGATTCAATTACTTTAAAAAATTTCAGTTAATAAATGAACTGTCAAACAAAAAACAAAATTTCACTAACCCATCATACAAAATTATATCAAACATCAAGTGGTGTAGTTCAAACCACAAACAAAATGAACTGAGGCAACAAGTCAGATGGATGGATGCTATTCTGGAGTATATTATAATCCAATCAGGATTCATATGAGGCACCAACAGAAGGACTAAAATGAAACAAAATTTGGGCAATCTAGAAGTGAGATTCAACAAGCATGAAACAAAATGAAGTCACACAAGATGTGTAGTGTGAGCAGCCTAGATATAAATATAAAAGTTTAACAGCCAATCAAGAGATATCTAATTTAGGAACAGAGGCATTTTATTCATTTTTATGGATCCTTATTTGTGTAAAATGGTTTTGAGAACCTTCTAAATAATGAATGCTGATTACAATAAAAATAAATCATAAAATTTTAAACTTTTACTTTTAGTGATTTTATCCTAGGTTTTTTTACAATGGTTTTTAACAGCAATATCTTTGACGGCGCCAGCAGCCAAGCCAGCTTCAATGGAGGCAAGGCTCAGGATGTGGATGCACCTGTCTACACTCAATCCTTTTAGTTGGGTAACAAGGAAGCCAACCTATACCTGACCCCAACCCCTATGGCTTTGACTTGTTCAGTAGTCACATAGTGTCTAGCTCTGCCCCTGCTCCCGTACCCACCCCCACACAAGCTGCCCGCCAACTAACCAATCAGGATGATAACCTTGATTTGGAACAACTTCCTGCCACCACCCAACATGCCCCCTATAGCCAATCAGGCTTCAGCTCCCCTGGCCTGTGACAGAAATTGCAGGATAGTAAGAAGCTGTCTCTAGGTGGTGGGTAATGACCACCCAAATCCACATAGAGTTAATGATTAACCACCAACGCAGCTTCAAATACTGTTTTGTAAAATTTCCAAATGAGATACTAGGATTAAGTAAAATAATTAATCCTAACCAAAGTAGCCCAAGATAAATAGCCTGTGAAAGCATCAGAGTATCTTCAGAATAAAATTCAGGACATTGAGATGCAACACAATTTTCAGGTTCAAGGACAGGGGGAACCACTCCAAGATTGGCAGGCATTGAATTAACATTTGGCGGTACCAACAACAAAGTTCCAACTTCAGGACCCCATATTACAGTAATAATCTGACTCAGAATAAGATTGTAGGGTATGTATTGTAACAATGCAACAACAGGATGCATTTTTTAAAAGTAAATTAGACCAAGGGATATTTGATTTTTTTATTGAGTAAATTTTGGGAGGACTCAACTCTTAGAGTTGAAACAGTGAAATTTTTTCAATATATATAAAAATTGACTAAGCAATACCACCTGGATCCTGGGCTTCTATTCCTTCCACATTATCAAGTGAGTATCTAGTCCAGCTTGCAAAGAACCCTTTTGTGATCAATTTCTGATGGCCATGCTGATTAACAAGCTTGTATCTGGTAACCCTCAAATTATGTCAATTTATCAACGTCAGTTTGCAAGGGGGACTTGGTTTAAGCTGGCAGACTGGAGCAGCTGTAACCCATTTTCAATCAACTGTTTGATTTAAATCTGTTAATTGGGTCAATTTTGTTAATGTTTGTTGGCCTTTTGAGCCTTCCTACTTGGCTGGATAATTTCTGGCATGATGGAATCTACTGTGTCACAGCCCAGTGCCCCAAACCCAGAATCATTACTGCCCAAATTCTCCAGGAAATTGTGGCCCTGAACCTGCAGGGTCTGTCCTGGGATCAGATTGCAACCCAATTGCAATTCACCTGAGCCACAATAATGCGGGAATTCAATAACTTAATGAATAAGGGGAATCTGACTGGGACAGCCAAGAAGCCCAATAAGGCCCCCAAGTCCCAAATCAATGAGGCATACCCAATTATGCTTGATCTATTGCAGTAGGACCCCAAGATTCCCTTGACCCAGGTCCAGAAGGGACTTGCACACCATGGCATTTGGGTGTCTGAGAGCATGGTGAAGCTCTGGATGCATGGAAAGGTGGCGTCAGTCCGTGTGCTGATCAATGTTGCCAGCAACCAATGAGATGGCGCTGAAGATTTGCCGTATGATCAGGCCATCTAACCAACCCTGGTCTAATGCTTGACTAGTCTAACAGATGACGTCATGTTCATCTCCTATTACAAGCTATCAATAGCTTTTGATGATTTTGGCAAGCAAGGAAGAGCCACCACTCAAAAAGGAAGGAAAAAGGTCAAGAAGGGGACCTTCATTGATGTGTTTTTGGCTGTTTCAGCCAAGGGTTTTGTCTATTATTAGACAAACCCGGATTTCACCAATGGCTACAAGTAAAGCCACATTCTTGGTGGATTACTTGACTCCTGAGATGGCTTGAATTCCAAGCACCAGGTTTTCTTGAGCCACCAGATGGAGGGTAGCTCCACCGCCCTTGAGGCCATCCAGGGACGCGGGCACCAGGCCTCAGTCTACCCTGCCAGCCATGCAGACGTCCATCTGGCTGATGTTGTCTTCTTCAACATGGGATCCACATTACAGGAGCGCCGCCCTCAGGCTTTCAACAACCTCTATCTTGGGGTCCTTGACCACAATTCTCTCTTTAGTTATCAAATGGTGGCTGACTTGTTTGCTCAAATTGTCTTCCATGTGAACATGGGCAACCAATCACGTAAGGATAAGCGCCTCTGTGGGGTTCCTGTCCACCTATCTCCAAAGTGTGTCCTGGGTCATAGCCAGGGTCCAGCTTGGAGGAGTTGTCATTCCCCAACAGTGGTGAGTGGTTGGTTAGGAGCTTGTACTTGGCCTGCATAAGTGCAAACTCTTCCATTACCTTCCTAATTACTAGGCAGGTGTCTCCACCATATACTTGTACTTCAGAAGGTGCTAGTCCTTCTGTAGGCTGATACCAATCCTGTAACAGCCTAGTAAATTCAGTTCCTATAAACTCCCTTCACCTATCTGTCATTTCAAGATGCCTAGTGACCTTCTCCCACTCCTCCTGGGCAGAATTACTAGAGGCAAACTTCCTGCACCCTAGTCAATAGGATTCCTCATCCCCTGGGCTAGGATAGAAAATGTGGGGTAATTGACTCATAGAACTTATATTCTTTTTCCACATGGGAAATTTGGGCAGGGGTTGTAATAGGCTTTTTATTCATGGTCAGAAGGAAGATACCCTTAGAAACCTTCTGATATAAGGCCTGTGTATAGGGAAAAATAAGGTTTTTCCAATACTTGGAGTCCTTTAACAATCTCTTGGACTCCTTGTACTTGGTCTTAGGCTCCTGCTCCTTTGTCTTGGGCTCCTGCGCTTCAGTTTTGGGCTCCTACACTTTGGTCTTGGGCTCCTGTGGCCTGTTCCAGCTCAGGCTTCCTTAAATTAGTCTCTGGCTCCTTCTATAATTCTTGTGGCCTTTGTAATCCACTTGATCCAGTCCCTGAAGAGTCTCAGATAGCTCCCCCTTTTATAGCTCCTTGTTTCAGACCAAAAATATCTCTTAGAACTCTGGTTTTCAAAAGCTTAAACTATCCAGTTTTTCTCCTTCTATAATATATTAAACTTTAAAACTTACTTCAGCCAATGAAAGCCCTGAATTTTCTGCTCCTGCTCCTCATTTTTAGGCTTTAACTCTTAAGTTAAAGCCCTCAAAACACTGATTAAACAGACTCTGGCTTGCAGCCAATCATACACCTCAATTCAATGGTTTTGCCAAAAGATTTCCCAGGATGACTCTCTCTTGACCCTGGTTCAAACCCAAAGCTGTCTCTCTCTGGGTAAACAACTGCTCCGCGTTTCAAACTGTTTTGCCATGATTCCTGTCATGTTTCCCCGGCAAATATTGAGCGCTTTGGCATATGTTTTTCTTAGGGGATTTTAGACCCCTTGATTTTACAACGTTTCTTTGTGATTCCTGTGTTTTTCTCAACGTTTTCATAACTCCAAATCCACTTGCTGCTCGCCCTTTTGCCTCTCTTGTTGTTATCAGCAAAATTCACTCTTTTGCCCTTACAGTTTCTCCGTCCTGTTTCTGGCCTTTTTCTTGCTTCTTTCTGGTCAATTCCCACTTAATAAATTTAAATTTTCAACATACTGTAAATCATTTTTCCTTCTATTTTTTCCTGTACATATGATAATTAATTATTTTCTAACATATTTAGGCAGCATTTAATTATTATTTAATTGCTTCTTTCTATTCATATTTCTGTTTTAAAGACACCAAAATCAGCTTTTCCAGCCTCTGCATCCAGTCTGGCTAGTCCTTCCAAGTCATCTTCTGGTCCTGCACTCACATCTTCTTGGCCCTTCTTCCTGTTTTTCAATCATATCTCTCAGCTTATTGATTCAACCAGCAATCAGTCCATCTTAGCTCACAGAACTGCTCCTTTCCAGTCTTAAAACAACCTTCCAGTCCTCTACTTCCAGCTTATTCTCACTAGAAATCTCCTTAGTCCTTTCTGCACAAAGAACCTTTTTGGTTTCAAAACTTCAATATGGACCAAAAGTCCCTCAACTAGTTTTCACTGTGATCAAACAGTCCTTCTTACTAGTCTTCTCTGCTGATCTCTTGAACCACCTTGGTTCTTTATCTTAGTCCCTGTTACCAGAACCTGTGGACCCAGGTATGAGTCTACATTGAACTGCTGTTTGACTAGACCCTTGCAAGTGGCAATCCACTTAGGCCAACCAACCATAGATCAATGTCTATGTGTTGTCTTTACTCACCCAGGTGATTAAGTCTGGGCTTTCAGTTGCAGAGTAATCAGCTCTACTTCCCAGAGTCCTGATCACACCAAGTTCTGCAGCTGCTTCCCCAAGCAAACCGCCTTGATGACACCTCTAAGAAAATCTATATCCTCCAATACTCACTCTGGGTTCCCCCCAAAGCTCCCATAGGGGCATAAACAAGGGCACCCTACCAGTCTGTTAGGTAGGATGCTTGCTCACAGACCTCCTGCAAGCGTATCAGGGTACGTAGAGCCCTCAGAGCTCTCCCCCCTCCCTGGCAGCCCACGCTACCCACCAGGGAACAAAAACTTACAGCCAGAGCAGCAAGCACCACTCATCAAGCTGGATCACTTGCCACCCCAAACAGACAAAGTTCCCTGCTAAGCCATCTCATTCTTCACCCCAAACAGCCACAGTTCCCTGCTGGGTGAAGACCTCTAGCCCACAGCAGCCAATATCCTCTGCTGGGTGAAGACCAAAATCTGCCCCCTAGTAGTATCTCCTCTTACTAGCTAGGCCTTACCTTCCCTAGTAGCCATCCTTCCCTACTAGGCCTCTACCTGTAATCAACCAATAACACATTGTCAATCTGGAGCATAGCGTCTTTATTTGAAGCCAAATCAACCCTTGCCTGCAAAACCTCTTACATGTGGATCATCACAGCCTCCCACCCCATGTCACAGCCACCTACCAGCCCATTCAGCCAATGATGGATGAGGAATCTAACAAGTGTTATTTGGCGGCCATCATGCAAAATCCTACTACCCCTACCCCTGCCACCACCACCACCCACCTTTCAGCCCCACCCACCCAATCCCAGACCCCCCAGGCCAGCACTGCCTCTACGTCTTCCTTCCTGCGCTATTCTGCCTACTAGGAATCACTCTTTCCTGCTCCAATAAACCCCCTGTCACCAAACATTTTCTATTTATATTATCTTTATTTTGAATTTCAATTTTTCATGTTCCATTTGTTTATAGTTGGTTTTATTCTTTATGCTCACCTTATTTCTATAAGATCATATATTTCCTATGCCATGTATCTAGATCCAGATCAAAGTTATTTTTAGCGCTTTGCACTGCCCTTTTGATAATATTAACAACAATGTGGTGATCAGCTAAGTTTGAATTAGAAAATTATAGGTTAACTGTGTTTAGATAAAGTTGTTACTGATTCAAATTCAAAACCTTATGATAAACTTTAAGCCAATCAGGAGCCAAGTGAGAAAATGATTATTGTGACATAATGGGTCATTCATGAATTCTTGGGTGCATGTGCACTAATTAATATGATTGGCTGGATCTTTTGCTATTGTGCGCCATTGATGCTGTGGAAAGTTGTTGGCGGACTAGTGCTAACCCAGCAGCTGATTGGGCACTAGTCCACCAACAACTTACCACAGCAACAATGTCCCACAATAGCAAAAGATTCAGCTAATCATATTAATTAGTGCACATGCACCAAAGAATTCATGAATGACCCTTTATGTCACAACAATCACTTTATTACTTGGCTCCTGATTGGCTTAAAGTTTATCATTAAGGGTTTGAATTTTGATCAGTAACAACTTTATCTAAACAAAATTAACCTATAATTTTCTAATTCCAATTTTGACAAACACCAAATTGTTGTCAATATTATCATAAGGGGCTGTGTAAAGAGATAAAAATAACTGTGTTCTGGATCTAGATACATGCATAGTAAATATATGATTTTATAGAAATAAGCTGAACATAAAGAATAAAACCAACTATAAAAAATGAGAACATGAACAATTGAAATTCAAAATAAAGATACTATGAATAGAAAATGTTTGGCAACAGGGGGTTTATTGGGGCAGGAAAGAGTGATGCCTAGTAGGAAGAATAGCACAGGAAGGAAGACGTAGAGGCAGTGCTGGCCTGGGGGGTCTGGGATTGGGTGGGTGGGGCTGGAAGGTGGGGGGTGGTGGGGGTAGGGGTAGGAGGATTTTGTGTGATGGCCGCCATATACCGCTTGTCATATTCCTCATCTGTCATTGCCTTGATTGACTGGTAGGTGGCTGTGGCACAGGGTGGGAGGCGCTTATCCTTACGTGATTGGTTGCCCATGTTCACATGGAAAACCATTTGCACAAACAAGTCAGCAAACATTTGATGACCAAAGAGAGAATTGTGGTCAAGGACCCCAAGATAGAGGTTGTTGAAAGCCTGAGGGCGGCGCTCCTGTACTGTGTCTCCAATGTTGAAGAAGACAACATCACCCAGATGGATGTCTGCATGGCCGGCAGGATAGACTGAATCCTGGTGCCTGCATCCCTGGATGGCCTGGAGGGCAGTGGAGCTACCCTCCATCTGGTGGCTCAAGAAAACATGGTATTTTGAATTCAAGCCATCCCAGGAGTTGAACAATCCACTGAGGATGTGGCCGTATGAGTACCCATTGATGAAATCAGGGTTTGTCCAATAATAGACAAAATCCTTGGCTGAAACAGCCAAAAACACACCAATGAAGGTCCCCTTCTTGACCTTTTTCCTTCCTTTTTGAGTGGTGGCTCTTCCTTGCTTGCCAAAATCATCAAAAGCTATTGATAGCTTGTAATAGGAGATGAACATGACGTCATCTGTTAGACTAGTCAAGCATTAGACTAGAGTGGATTCAATGGTGGGATCATATGGGGAATCCTCAGCGCCATCCTATTGGTTGCCGGCAAAATTGGTAAGAATCTGTATTGAAGCCACCTCTCCATACATCCAGAGCTGCATCATGCACTCAGACACCCAAATGCCATGGTGCACAAGTTGCTTCTGGATCTGGTTCAAGGGAAGCTTGGGGTCCCACTGCAATAGATCAAGCATGATTGGGTATGCCTCATTGATTTGGGACTTGGGGGCCTTTTTGGGCTTCTTGGCTGTCCTAATCAGATTTCCCTTGTTCATTAGGTTGTTGAACTCCCACATTATGATGGCCTGAGTAAATTTCAATTTTTCAGCCATCTGATCCCAGGAAAGACCCTGCAGGTTCAGTGCCACAATTTCCTGGAAAAATGGACAGTGATGATTTGTTGCTTGGGGCACTGGGCCACAGGAGCTGAAGCCTGATTGGCTGAGGGGGGAGCAGGTTGGCTTGGGGAAAGAAGTTGTTCTAAATCAAGGTTGCCATCCTGATTGGTTGGTTGACAGGCAGCTTGTGCGGGGGTAGCGCTGAACGCAAAGTGACTATTGAACAAGTCAAAGCCATATGAGTCAGGTATAGTCAGCTTCCTCATTACCCGCCTCAAAGGCTTGGATATAAACAGGTGCCTCCACGTTCTGAGCCTTTCCTCCATTGAAGCTGGCTTGGTTGCTGGCACTGTTGAAAATTTTGTTGCCACTGAAAACCTCTTTAAAAAACCTAGGATAAAATCACTAAAAGTAGAAATTTTAAAATTTTATGATTTATTTTTATTGTAATCACCATTCCATATTTTAAAGGTTCTCAAAACCCTTTTATACAAAAAAGGAGCCATGAAAATGAATGAAATTCTTCTGTTCCTAAATTGAATTGCTGTTGATTGTCTGTTAAACTGTTATTTTTCTATTTTAGGCTGCTCATACTACACATCTTGTGTGAGTTCATTTTGTTTTGTGTTTGTGTAATCTTGCTTCTAGAGTACTCAGATTTTGTTTCATTTTGGTCCTTCTGTTGGTGTCTCATATGAATCCTGATTGGATTATAATATACTCCAGTATAGCATCCATCCATTTCAGTTGTTGTGTCAGTTCATTTCATTTGTGGTTTGAACTACACTGCTTGATGTTTGATATAATTTTGTATAATGGGCTAGTAAAATTTTGTTTTTTGTTTGAAAGTTCATTTATTAACTGTTTTTTTTAAATTAATTGAATCCTGAATCTTGCGCAACTTGGATTTTGTTCAAATCTGAGGTATTCTTGATTGTTGCCATAGCTTTTAAAACTACTGTATATTATAATTGCAAAAAATAAGTTATTATGTGGAATTTTTTATTGGGGGTTAAACATTCAAAACTTAGTAAAGTGTCAAGTTCAGCACTATCAATCAGCTGAAACCCCCCTAATTCTCACTTTCAAATTTTCTTGGAGTTGAGCAAAAAATCAAATTACTGTTTTTTACATATAAACTTGCTTAATTTAAAATTGGGTTCAAAGGTTAACCCAAAAACATGGGAGTTTCATAATCCAAAAAATAAAAAATAAAACATAAATTTAGAAAGTGAATGAGTAGGAATATATTTATTAGTGATAATAGTGTGCAGAGAGGAGCTAGGAGTGTTTTATTCATCCTAGTGTGTGTTAAAATGATAAGAAGCTCTCTGCACTAGTCCCCCAGTTAAAGTGCCAAGTTGGTGGGTGTCAAGTGGCACCCATAGTGCATCACTTATTAATTTATCCTTAATTCTAAGCCTTTGATTAGATAAATCCAAAATCAATCATGTGGCAAGTGTATAGTGTCAAACAGGGGGAGTTAAGTTTCCATTTTTTTATAAACCACATATAAAATCTAGTAAAATAAATCAGGCTTAATTTATGTGGCACCACTTGATCTACAAACCCAAAATATACATACTGTGAATTCAGAACCTAAATGTAAAAATGCGGGATTGTCAAATCATTGGTCCAAATTTCAAATCACTTTTGCGGGCAACTCAGCTGAGTGAAAAATAAAATATTTAATAAAATCAACAATTTAATTCAACATTTTTTGTTTATTTAAATTGGAAAAATTTCAAATCTCTTGAGCAGATAACCCAACTAACAAAAGACAAAACACAGCAAACAAATGCAGGATACATGAATCAGAAATGTGGGATTCTAATGTACAATTTAAGATTTCCTGTATGTCTAAAAAATCATAGACAACATGTAAAAATTAATGAATCCAAAATTGTGGGATTGTCAAATCCAAGAACCAAATTCCAAATAAAAAATGAGGTGACTTTAAAATAAATATAATTTATGGGTGTCTCAAAAAGGATGCTAAAGGATCTAAAGTAGATGTGTGCTAATTCTTTTAGGAATCATAGGCATTCTCAAAAATCACCCTATCTACTTTAGGACAGCTAAAATTTAGATCATAATAATCACCAACTTAACATACTTAACAATAAAATTTACTAAAATATACACTTCTCTTTTTGAGTTTAATTTTTTAATAAAATTTTATTATGCCTTCTTTTAATAACAATCAAATAAACAAGCTGTTCCTCAGCCTTGAAAAAATCATGCAGGGCTACGCTGGGTCTTCCAACAGTGAAGCCTCTATCTATGGTCATTCCCAACCCTCAGGCCCCTCCCCAAGCGCTACCCAGGAGTGTGTTCTTTCTCCTGTGTCCTTAAGCATGGCCCTGTTTGCCCATCATGCACAGGCAGCTGCTAACCCAAATCACATATCAACAATGGCATCCAGAACCAGCCAATTGATCCAAGTGGTCACCCAGAGAACCCTAAATCAAGAAACAGCCAATCAGATGGCAACATCCAGTTCCCAAGACAGAAACATCCCTCCTCCAGCCAATCAGCTGGCAAGACGCAGAAGAAAATTGATCACCCCAGAAATTGTTCTCAAAATGGTTGAAAAGTGAGGGATGCTTATGTCCCTTGGGGAAATTGCAGCTGCAATGGGTTTTGCAAAGTCCACTGTGGCTGCAACCCTGCGAGCCCACGCCAACTGTGGCCCCCCTATCAATAAGACCCCAACTGGTGCCCGTACTTTGACTAAAGGTGAAACAGCCCATCCCCTTATGATGCCATTATGGAACGTGACCTGTGGATGCCCCTGGTCCAGGTACGTCTCCAGTTGGGACTCCACAGCATCTTCACCAACAAAAGAACAATGAATTTTTGGATGCACAGAGTTGTGGTTGCTGCTAGAATCTTGTACAATCAAGTTTTCAGTGGCCCCATGTTGCAGATCCTGAATGGATTAGATGTAAAATTGCCCATCTAGGGATTAAGTGATGGAACAATTGCGCGGTTGCGCTATTGCATCCTAATTCTAATAGTGATAAAGATGTTTAAAACGCGCTTTAAACAGGTGTTTGATTTGCCTTTTGATTGCGCACAAGGCACATGCTTTACTTCTGGGATTATAAATAAAACAACTAAGTTATTTATATCTACCTCCTTATGGGAAGCTGCGAGGAAGCGGTTGTTCTCTTGCGCGGGGCTTTTAGCTTTGCCACTCCACTCCATTTGCAAAGTCCTTCTTTCTGTGCCTCCCTGCCTCTGGTGGCAATTCCCCCGCCTTACACTATATAAGTGCAATGCTATCTAAATAAATACCAGTTTTGTCTATACACCTTTTATTATTCTGTCCTATATAGGATGTCACTATACCATCAACAGGTATAGTATTAAGAATTAGGTCACTGACTAACTATTTGTAGAAACTAGCAACCCTTTGCTGCAACTTTTACAACATTGGCGCTCATGTCTTACACCACCAACAGCCCCCACCCCCGCGGTCCTTTCAATGAGGAGGGAGGTATGCCCCTGATCCAGTCTCCTGCCACTGCTTCCCCTTACCACCAGGCACCGGCCTTCACTGCTGCTAATGCCCATGCTGGGGAAAGAGAAGGCGCTCCCTATGGTCTGCCCAACCTGAGTCAATTCATGCCAGAACACCAACACCCCCAAGCTATTGTCTTTGGCCAACCACTGCTCCTACAAGCCCATTCCCCCTTGGAGATGGACGCCAACTCTTCACCTTCTGAGGATGCCATCTGTAATGCCATAAATTCCATGGATGCTGGTGCTGCTGGCAATGGTTATTGCTCTGAACACCTGGCCATTCAGCAGCCTTCTGCTGAAAACGCCTTGGGTTGCTTCCAGAATCTCTCCCAGGTCAACCCTGACCAGCTCTGCTGTGACCTCTGTACTGTCAAGCATATCAAGGACTACCTACAAAAATTTACTCATCCTGCCGTATGCCACAACCAAATGCACCTGGGCCGCATCCAAAGCCTAGTGCATGACTAGGGAATACTGGTATCTAACCAACAGACGTTCCTCCAGGTCCTTTACTCTGAGCTGGGTAATACTTTCACCACTGTCAATCAGTACCTTGCCAAAGTCACCAACACCCAGAACACCATGCTCCACTGGGTCAATGCCATTGAAGCAGGTATAGCTAAGCTAGTGCCTGTACATGTGGTACAGACCCTCATCCATCAGGGTGTAGACGCCAATTGGATTAGTGTGGTTACGACTCACGTGCTGGAGACTGGCCCCATGGTTTGAAGCTTGACTCATGAGGTGAAAGTCCTAGCCCGCCGCCTTGCCACCATCCCCTTGTTCACTCCCACATCTGCCGCCACCAACAACTCCCCTTCCAGCGCCCTTCTTGTTTGAGACATCCTTGAGCTCTTTGATCACTACAAGAAGATGCAGACGGAATTGGTCCAGCAGAGTGCCAATCTTGCCTTCCTGTTTGATGACTACCACACTGTGTCAGAACTTCAGGATTGTCTCAAACTTTGCCAATTGCATGAAAGAGCCAACAGCCAGATCCAAGTCAGGAAGGACAAGGAAGTAATAGCCTTGCTCCAAGCTGAGCTTGCCACCCACAAAAAGCGCATCACCTCTCTGGAAGATGACTTGGATATCACCCGCCAGGAGAACAAGGTCTACCAAGATGAGCTGGACAAACAACAACTTCTCCTGGACGCCTTCCAGAGCCAATTGAATAGGATGGATAGTAAGATTATGGCTGTCAACTTACAGGCTATGTCCATCAATCCCAAGAGTCACCATAGTCCACTGAGCTTCTCTAGTCCTGAGTTCTATCATAGCTATGGAAGTAATGAGGACCATACTCAGTTGGCTCCTAACGCTGTACGAGTATTAGAGCCAGTACTGGAGTCTGAGGATGTTGTCCTGGCTACCCCTGAAGCTTCTGGGGCTGCTCAAGACAGAGAAAGTGAACAGGAGCCCAGCAAGAGGAGAATTGTTGCTGCGCCTCTGAGGCTAGGTTTGCTGCCTCCACTCTCAGCCATTCCCGTCTCACCCGCTCTCCAGTGAGGATCACACCTGCTTCTCTCAAACATGGCTCCAACAACTTCAAGCCCGTCAATCTACCCAAGTTTGACCTCAAGAACAATGTGGCCATGTTCTTATGTCTGTATCAGAACTCCATGTATGGTGCAGACAATGCCATGAGGGACTCCACAATCATCAACTGTCTGGATGCTGAGACTCAAACCATTATCTTGCCACGTCTCTCTGAGAATGGCTGGACCTTTGCCAATGTCTCCAGAGCCTTGACAGAAGAATTTGGTAGCCAAGAAGCACTCCTTGGTTGCAAGATGGACTTCATCAACACCAAGTTAAAGGTGAGGGAAACTCTAGAAGACTTCACTTCTAGGTTCTACCTTGAAGCTCAAACTCTGTTGTCCATGAGTGTGGTGCAGTTTATTGATGTGCAGTCAGTACTCCTTAATGCTGTATGTGTCAACCAGGAACTATTTCTGGCTCTTAAGTCAGGCATTTACAACACTCACACTGTAACAGACCTGATCCACCTCCTATCCACCTACAAGGAGGAGTTTGAAGTCCCTCTCCCTGAAGGCCGCCCTTGCCAGCAATCTGAGCATAGACCCTGTGTGGCTGTTGAGATGCCCAAGCCTTCCAACAAGGTTAGGCCTGCTCCAGTCAACAATGGCCCCCGTACTTGCTTCAAATGTGTTATGGCTAGCCACTTCTCTTAGGAATTTAGGAATTTGCGCCAAAAGATCCATCATGTAGGCATGGAAGACACTGAGGAGGACTACGCCAAGGACGCTGATATTGAGGAGGACAATGAGGACCAGTAAAAAAAACTACTAAGCAGCCAGGACAAGGAGAAATCCTTGGCTGCCTTTGTAATTTTGACACCCTCATCTCCCCCTAAACCACTGCCCCTGACAAACCAGATCAGAGACCTGCTGCCTTGCCATCCTCTGGGACCAACCCTAAGGATGAATCCTCTCTGATTGACTTCAACTCCCAAAAAATACATGAGGATGCGGAGTCTGACGGAGTTCAAGAGGACCTCCTCCATTGAGTCCTCACTGTTAACATGCAAACTCATTGGACTACACTTTGCCCTGAGGTGGTTATCCCCGTATAGCTCAGAGAACAGTGTCCTTACCCTATGCTGAACAACTGGCTCAACCAGGCGTTGAGGTCACTCATGAGGAGGACAGTGCTGAACAACTGGCCAAACTGCTCCACACAGTAAACGTCTCAGCACCGCTAGAATCCCTCAAGGAAGTAAGCCCAGCTGTGGAAGCTGCCATGGCTACCTTCCTGGAGAAGTTCAAAGGACTAAGCGTACACCAGGTCTCAAAGATTGTGGAGATCAGAGAGGACCGCCAGGATTGCACCTATATCAACCTGGTAGTGAACGAGACTCATGTCCGGGCCATACTGGATACTGGTGCCCCTGGGAACATTATCTCCTCACGGCTGGTTAAGAAGCTTAAGCTGGCACCAGACTTGGCCTACCATGAAGAGTTTGGTACTGCTGGGCCACTGACTACTAGAGCAAAAGGAGCCTACTCTTCTCTTCCCCTTTGCTTTGGGAAGCTAATGGTCACTGCTCCTGCTATAGTTCTGGAAAACAACAGCTATGACATTCTTATTGGGACTAGCTTCATGGTTCAGTATGGCACTGTGACTAACCATGGAGACCATACATTTGGAATCTTGGGCCACTCCATACCTCATGTTCTATCATGGCAATTGCCCGTCTGACCTGCCCTTACGCCGTCTGCACTACATCAATCTGGAGTACGCCAACAGAGAGCTTCCAGTTGCTTATACACTGCGTAGTAAGAAGGTCAAGGTGCTACCTCTCTCAATTGGGGAAGCCAAGGGTATCCCAGTCTACGCCTCCTGTAATGTGACTATCCCACCTGGCGCTCAGGTGATCCACAATATGGGCCTCTTGCTGGCTCTACCAGCTGGCACTCATGGAGAAATCTTTGGCATCCCTAATGCCTCCAGACTAGAACCATGGGTTGCACCAGGCATCCTCATGCCAAGTGAGAAGGAGGTACTCATACTCTTGGCCAACATGAGTTGTGAAGCTATGGTTGTCTCCAAACACCAACTTCTGGCTTATATACAGCTGGAAGAGCATGACAACCTGCAAGAGACCGCCCCCTTTGCGGACTTCTCTGAGTTGGGTCTACCCTGTGAGCAACCACTGGTGCTATTGGTCATAAGCCGCAACTCTCTATCCGGCCTCTCCAAAGAACAGAAGGATCAAGCTATGGATCTCTTTGCCCAGTATTAGGATGTGTTTGCCAAGGATGATTATGACCTGGGCAAGGCTGCAGATGTTGCTCACCATATTGACACCCAAGGCAGTCCACCTATCCGCTCCAGACCTATAAAGCACAGTCAAGCCAATCATGCCGTGGCTAAAAAGGAGCTTCAGAAGCTATTGGGATCTGGCTTACTGGTCCCCAGTAAAAGCCCTTGGGCTTCCTCTCTCCTGATTGTCAAAAATCAGGATGGCAGCAACCGTGTGGTGGTTGACTACCGTTGACTGAATGCTGTTACCAAGAAGGATTCATATCCCCTCCCTTGTATTGACAATACCTTGGACCAACTGGGTGGCGCCAAGTTCTTCAGCGCCATGGACCTTATCAGTGGGTAATGGCAGATTGACCTACCCCCTGCTGATCAAGAAAAATGTGCAATCATCACTGACCAAGGGCTATTCTAACCCACAAGGATGCCTCAAGGTCTGTCCAATGCCCCAGCTACCTTCCAACGGGCTATGGATGCAGTGATGGGCAACCTCAAACTCACCAGTGTCTTAGTCTACCTGGATGACATTAATGTGTTCTCTCAAACCTTTAATGATCACCTACGACACTTGGAGGAAGTCTTTCAGAGGTTACTTGCAGCTAATCTCAAGCTCAAGCCACGCAAGTGCAACTTCTTCAAGAAGCACCTTGAGTTCTTGGGGTTCATCATTAGACAAGATGGACTCCGCCCTGTACCTCTAAAGGTGGAAGCCATTGAGCAAATGCAGATCCTGGCCAATAAGCAGGACGTGCAGGTCTTCCTGGGGATGATTGGGTACTACCGCCGCTTCATCCCCAACTTTGCATCCCTGGGTGACTCCCTGTTTCAACTCCTCAGAGCTGATAAGGAATTCTTCTGGAGCCTAGCGTGCCAATCTGCTTTCAATGCTCTCAAAGGAACACTGACTGCAGCCCCTGTGCTGGCCTACTCTGACTTTTCCAAGCCATTTGTGGTTCATAAAGATGCTAGTCTGACAGCAATTGGGGGTGTTCTCTCCCAACTGGACTCCAACAGACTTGAACACCCTGTTGGATACTGCTCACGTACGCTTAATGTTCACAAGAGGAACTACACTGTCACCAAACAAGAGTGTCTGGCTGTGATATACTCCTACCAACAATTCAGAGTCTATCTCCATGGGGTACATTTCACAGTTGTAACAGACCATGCCTCCTTGCAATGGCTGAAGACCCTCAAGGACCCCAAAGGACGTCTAGCGCGTTGGGACATTAAACTTCAGGCTTATGACTACAAGATCATTCATTGAGCCAGGGCAGCCCACCAGAATGCTGACTGTCTCTCCCGCCTTCCCATTGTTGCCTTAGTATCTCCCATGGCTGACATTCTCTATGACAAGCTTATGGAGGATCCTTCTTTGTGGGGGGAGGAGCCAGTAGAGATACAGAGAGCTCTCAAGAAGCTAACTGTTGATACCAAGGTATCTAAGGGACAACTCCTGAAGCTTTGTGGAGACTCTTGGCTACCCTACATACGCCCATCCCTACACATGGACTCAGTGGTGGCTGCTCACAAGACTACTGGCCATGGTGGCATACAGAAGACGTTAGCTCTGCTACAGCAACACTGCTTCTGGGACGGAATGCACACTGACGTAGTGGATACGCTAGCCAACTGTCATGACTGCAACATTGAGAAGGCCTAAGGTTGCCAAGTTTCAACACAGACTGGTGCACCCTGGGTTTGCCTTCCACACTGTAGCCATTGACGTAGTGGGCCCCCTGCCAGCTACCAACAGTTGCAACAAGTTCATCATTGTGGTGGTTGACCATCTGACTAAATGGGTAGAGGCCAAGGCAATTCCCAACCAATCTGCACTGGTGACAGCCACGTTCATCCTGGAGAATATCATATACAAACATGGTTGCCCCCAGATCCTGCTGACAGACAATGGTACCAACTTCACCAGTTACATCATCCCCTGCCTCAACCAACTGATGGGAATTTGTGGGACACTATCCACTCCTTATCACCCACAGACAAATGGCATGGTAGAGCGCACTAATGGGAGCCTGGTCCAGATACTCCAGAAGCTCAGTCACCAACATGAGACTGAATGGGATACCTTCCTGCCTGCGGCCACCTTTGCATACAACATTGGGTACCATCAGGCCACTGGCAAGCCGCCCTTCCAGCTGCTCTACGGCTGGCAACCAGGACTTCCCCCTTTACTATATTCCTTGGTAAAGCCCAGCCTGGCTGTGTCCCCAGAGGCGTACCTCAACAAGCTGGTTCAAACTCTTATTTTCTTGCAATCAGAGGCCTACACTGTAAACTTAAACCATAAGTTGTAGGACCTAGAACAAGCTGCATCCAAAAGCCCTACCTTACCCACTTACCTGGTAGGAGACTCAGTCTACTTCTTCAGCAATAGAGGGTACAGCCACAAATCCAAACTTGCCTCCCTTTGGTAAGGCCCAATTCAAGTTATCCAGAAGACCAGCCCCAACTCCTACACCCTTAAGGAGCCCCATTCTGGGCAATTGATCACTAGAGTACACACTCAGTATATGTGTGCTGCTCCTAGTGACCAAGAGTAAGCCCTAATGAGGACAATAACCTGAAAAAACAAAAGCCTAATTAAAAAATTTCATGGGTTGTTGTCCTGTTTGCAATAGTGTTGCATCAAAGTATGAGGAATAAGAATGAAAGAACAAGGCGTTTATTGGAGACTGACAAGACTCTTCCAGTATTGCACCAAATGTTCTACCACCTGAATGACAGCCAAGAAACACAACTGGTTGCCTACAGATCCACAAAGCCAATGACCAAGGATTGGGCAACAAACCCCCACCAAGCAAGACACACAATTGACCCAACACTATAGCCGCTACCTAGAGACGCCAAACCATTCTTGACCTTGTTGTCTAATCCAGTGAAGGGAAATGTTGCAGATCCTGAATGGATTAGACGTAAAATTGCCCATCTAGGGATTAAGCAACGGAACAATTGCGCGGTTGCGCTATTGCATCCTGATTCTAATAGTGATAAAGACGTTTAAAACGCGCTTTAAACAGGTGTTTGATTCACCTTTCAATTGCGCACAAGGCATGTTCTTCACTTCCGGGATTATAAATAAAACAAATAAGTTATTTTATATCTACCTCCTTATGGGAAGCTGCGAGGAAGCGGTTGTTCTCTTGCGCGGGGCTTTTAGCTTTGCCACTCCACTCCCTCATTTGGAAAGTCCTTCTTTCTGTGCCTCCCTGCCTCTGGTGGCAATTCCCCCGCCTTACACTATATAAGTGCAATGCTATCTAAATAAATACCAGTTTTGTCTATACACTTTTTATTCTTCTGTCCTTCATAGGCTGTCACTATACCATCAACAGGTATAGTATTAAGAATTAGGTCACTGACTAACTATTTGTAGAAATTAGCAACCCTTTGCTGTAACTTTTACGGCACCCCATTTTGATGGATACCAACCCCTACAATTCAACTATTACTAATTTTATCAAAGGAAGGGCAATGAGGGCCTGTAATGACGTCATCTTTCTGTTGTATGCTAAGATATCTGCAAGTATTCAAGACTATGGAGAAAAGCGTATCCAATCTGATGTGTATAAGCGCAGCCCAATCTTATATCTTTTTATTGGGGTTTTATTGGCAGTTTCCTCATTGGGTGTCAATTATTACTCGGCAATATCAAACAATGTAGATGGGTATGCCTACCAGACAGAGCTCAAGGACATTCTGGAGGAGTGGGCTACCCAACAAGCTGTGCACACAGTTGTACTGCATGCAGAAATGGAGCAGTGGGAATGGGCAACCAAGGAAATTAGGGCTGCAGGGCATACCTGTTGGTACTATCCAATCAACCACTCTAACTTGCATCTTGAAGATGTATATCTTTACAATTTTGGTTTAGCTCTCAGGCGCTTAAAGCCTGTTACATACAATAAACAGTGCACCCAAATTGAGAAGAGTTATGAGCTTTTCCTGTCTATATTTATCCAGTATTTATCTGATCTTGTCATATTCTATGCAAGTGATAGTGATAAGTTCAGAAAGGACTCCTACCTCCCCTTGCCCATCCATCCATTTTGTCAAGCACACATACATGACAGAAGAAGAATTCAAGCAATTGAAGCAATCAGCTCTTGCCGCCTCTTCCCAGTCAACAAACCCTGCCTCCCCAACCCCCCATCAAGATCAAGCCACCCACCTTCCAACCCTGACTCCTAAGCCAACACATATTCCCTCTCCACTATCTATGATGATGTCCCTTTTATGGGAGCAATGAAGGCAATGTACATTCTGCACATTCCATCCCCTACTTGTTCTTTGATTAGTAAAATAAAATCTTTCTTTGTGGCAACTTATTGAAATTGATACTATTTCTTTCAGTTCATAATTAATAATATATATTTTTACATTTTTAGCATTCCCCATATGTAAAGAATGTTTTACATTTGATGTGGCAACATATAATTATTTCCATGGATATTTTCATCATCATTAATAAATTAAAGACCATAAATGTAAATATGGCATTAGAATATTGCAATTGTACGTCAACTCTTGACATTTTGATATTATATGCATAACCAATTCATTTTGTTTAATAAAATTCATTGTAAGTGAGGACTTTTTCATTGTAATTTATTGAAATGAACTGTGTTTATATTAGAGAGCCATTAACGCTTAGTATAATATTGATACATTGTACATTTTCAGTCTGCATATTTACCTATTGGTAATAACTCTGTAAACTTTTTATTAAGATTTTGTGAGGTAATAATAATGCAATGAGTTAATAAATTAATACTAATAAACATTAATTTCTTGATCCATTAAATTATTATTACTCACAAAATCTGACTAGGAAGTTTACAGAATTGTTGCTAATGGGTAAATATAAAGGCTGTAAAATGCACTATGTATCAATATTTGTACTAAATTTTAATGGCTCTCTAATATAAACAGTCTATTTATATAAATTACAATGAAAAAGGCCTTGTTTAAAATGAATTTTATTATGCAAAATGCATTGAGTTATTCATTTAATATCTAAATATCAGGATTTAACACATACCTGCAACATTCTAAGGTAACATTTACATTTATGGTCCTTAATTTATTATCAATGATGAAAAATATTCATGTGTTGAAGGCAGTACTATAAAAACCAGTTTTTTGATGTAATTCAAACAAAATGTCAAAAATCTCTAGCTTTATAAATGAATTAGAAGCACACCTGCAAAAGGTTGTTTAAATAGAAAAAAATATCAGGGAAATAGTAACAGGAAAGCTGGGTAACAGGGGCCAGCCATTGATCTAGCCAAAGGAAGATGCTCTGGATTAAAATAGGAAAGATTATAGATAAAAAGAACAAGAAAGTGTTACTAAATTTACAGGGAACAATCTTATCAAGTCTGAAGTTCAATTGGGCAGCCTAAAATTTGTGGGAGTTCTAGAAAGGGGCCAAAAACAACAACAAGAAAATCAAACTGATTGAAGGAACTGAAATCTCAAAGGAAATAAACACCAATGAAGAGGAAACTAATCAAATGGAAACAGATGAAAACAAAGCACATTAAAGAAGCAGAAGTGCCTCAATAAATACTGAAAATTCAACAAACAAAAATCAACAGGATACACAAGTAGCCCAGAAAATAAGGAAGATCAAGCCCAGAAAAATAAATGAAGAGCAGCCAACGCTCATGAAGTTTGCTGAAGGAGCTCCTGTGGCTGAGGGGGCCACAGGGGAAACAATTAGCAAGTCTTTTTATGTTTTACTTATATTTACTTTAGTTATAACTAGGAATGGGGATGAGGTTGCTGAATTAGCGGCGTTCACACCAAGTTGGGTTTATGGGGGTTACCAATCACTGGTAGCCCCTGTAAAGCAAATAAATAAAAATGAAATAAATAAAATAATTCAAATGAACATGAATAATTTTGCAAATATTGAAGCAAAAACCAAGGAATATTTACCACCCATGGGGTGCTTACCGTGAATTAGGGAAGCATATGAAATAGGAGCAAATATTAGTTTCAAAGAAATGACTGAAATTTATGGGGATATCAAGATAAACTTTGATGAATATTTTTTTGAATGTATTCAACAATTTCCCTTTTCAAACATAAATTAATATATGAAAAATCTAATAAAAACTGAATTTCAAATAAGAACTGAATATCTTAAAACTGAAATCTTCAAAAAAGTGTTCAAAGCATTATCAAATAAAGTCTGGGACGCAGCCCTCATGAATATGTTTAAACCTTTATTTATTTTGTTTTCCATGGTATGAGGGGCAGATACAAGCCAGGCGCCCTCTGGAACCATATTTAAGTTCAGCCAAACGTCCTACATCAACAGATTAACTCAAATATATAGAAAGTTATGCATGTTTTCTGTAAAATATACATCTCAAAGGATTCATGTGAAAATATACCTAGGTTTATATTACATTGCATATTAAAAACAAACATTAAAAAGTTGGAGGATGTATCAATACAACTTGACATATTTCAATTAGCGCTAGAACGCCAAAAACACTGCAGGGGTATAGGACAGTTGAGCATGACCTGTACAACTCCTTTGCATTGGCATTGTTGTATGGGTACTACATGCCTCCCAAAAAGAACCTGTTAATTGATTTGCTTTCCCAATTGCCTTTTATTAAGCGTTCAGCAACTGTCAGGAATATTCCTGACATAAATCAGATTCTAACTGAAGAGAAATACTGGAAACAAACAATGGAATGCCCAAGTAAGGGGGCAAAATTTGATAAAGAATTCCCCCCATTATCAGGGGAAAAGAAAAATCAATTTTTTTGGGAAAAACATATTTTTGTGAAAACCAGAATAATTTATCATCCAGGCAGGCGCCTGCCGCCACTGCGCAGACACCTGCCCCACCTGCCAGCACCCTCTGCCAGCCTCCCTGCACCCAGCCAGCCGCCAGTGAGCCCTCTGCCAACCCCCTGCTTGCCCTCTGAGCCCCCACTGCCCAGCCAGCCACCTGCAAGCCCAGGCTGGCACCAGCGGGCCCGCTGCCAGCCACCCACCTGCCATCTGTGCACCCAGCCCGCTGCCTGCAGACCCACTGCCAGCCTCCCAGCTGTTAACCTGGCCCCTGCCAGTCACCCACTTGCCCACCCTGTCCCCAGCGGGCCAGCCGCCAGCCCCCAGGCCATCCGCTTGCTCCCCGGGCTTCAGCCAATGGCCAGCCACCCACCTTGGCCCCATTCCCCAGCCAATCAGGAGCTACCATGCCTGACAACCAATCAAAAAAGTCCCTGATGAAAAGGGAAAATATTGGGACTAATTTCTGCCCTGAGGAAGAAGGAAAAACTCAAAATCAAGAACCAATCCCAATTCTAAACCTTTAGAAGAAAGGACAAATCTGGTTTCAAAAGTTAAAAATAATGTGACCCCCAACCAATGGGATTTGGAGGACCACAGCACTTACCTAAGCCTAGACCCCAGCCAAACTGGACTTCCCAACCCAAAAATAGATTTGGGAAGTACCAAGAGTTGTAGCCACCACCTGACCACATGCCCAGAGAAAATCATTGGCTCCAGGCCAAATTGTCTAAAACCCCAGCAGATTGCCCAAGAACAAGGATTTGGCCATCCCTTCAAACACCAATTCCCAATTCCCTTGGCCAAACTTCTGAGATCCCCAGTCCCTTGCTTTTACTCCCACTTGCAAAATTTTGCAAGCGGGGGAACACTATAAATAAAGGATCTCTTCTCAGTAATACCTTGTGCTATTATTGAGATTAATCCCCTCAATAAAGTGAAATTAAAATTACAACTAAAAAGTTAAACTACCAATCAGCCCCTGCCAACCCTCCAATCTAAGGAAGATAAACCACCTCATCTTCACAGCTGTGCTCACAGCTTGCCTTGGGATTGGAGGCTACCAACAAGGTTCAGAGTTCTTTGGGCCCTCCCCTGATGGACTAGGTCACAACCCCCACTACGGCCCTGGTCAACTGAACTCATCCCAGACTGGACCCTGGCCTCCCCTTGTGTCTTCACATTCTACACTCTCTATTGCAATGTACACATCTATGTACTACATCTTAACCTACTTTGACTGGAGCTTTGGGAGATACAGCGTACATGCAAAGGTCTTCTGCTGGCTAATGACTGTGTATCCTATTGTTACCGCCTTGACTGGGTTCCAGTTCATCAACCTGCTGCCCTACATCCTGCAAGTGGTATCTACCGTAACTGGGTATTACAGCAACCACCTGTAAAGACCCAACAATTGGGGGAGTATTTCAGCAAAATAAGGGATCAAGTTGGCAACTTGGAAACTTGTGAGCGCCGTCATAATTGGATAGACCGTTGTCATTCATCAAAAGAAGTTGGCGTGTACATTATAACATCCAAAATTACCAGCAAAATACATGAGTACGTAGTATATACAGCTGTATATGGCTACAGACTGAGTGGAGTGGGGCAATACCAGTGTGAGACAAGAGTATTGCTTGGAGGAGTTGAGCTGCGCCAGCTCCTTGTAGTAATACTTACCAGGTGGTTTGTTTAATGGCCCATGTGGTTGATTATATTGGTGGCCCCTAATCCCTAGGCATGATATGAGGACAGCTGAGAAGGTAAGATGATTTATCTTCTGGTCCTGAGGAAGGGCAGACAAAGCTTAGTGTCTTTCAACTTTTTGTAGGGTAAAGTTTCTAGATTGATTTATGTGATACTATTGAGGGGTAATTTCACTCAATGATAGCACACACTAGCATCAAGTGATTAAGCTTTATTATATACTATCATCCTTGTGGGGCATGAATAGTAAAAAACAATGGACAGGGAACCCCAAACATTTGGTGTTGTCTGGAATTCCCTTTTGGGCAGGGAATTGGAAAGGTTGTGCAGGCAATGAATTGTTACTCTCTGGCTTGCATTGGCTTGGTGTCTTATTGGATGTTTTCATGCCTCCAAATTTCACTTCTGTAGATAATGTATTAATTGTGGTGCTGGGCAACTTGTCAACCCCCTCCAAATTTGGGAGGTCCCAAATTTGGGCAGCAGTTCCCCATTTTTGGGCTTGGGGAAATTGCCTTTTTGGGATTCCTGAGTTGGCAATTTCCCAATCTGGCGGGGGTGGATGGTCCTGCCGTGGGGGGTGTGCCATCCCCTGCTGGCTGACTGGCTGGCAGGCACGTGTGGGCGTGTGGCCAGCGGGCGCCTGGCAGTTGGCTGTGCGGTCTGCAGCCAGGGTATAAAACCCAGTTTCAAAAAATTTAGAATTTTTAACATCTTTTTTATCTGCCAGTTGTTTTGTGGCAGTTTCCCCAATAGAGGGGAACTGCTTCAATTTTTTGTTTTGACTTTTAAGATTAATAGTGCACAAAATCTTGTCTTGACAAATGTTGTTGTCAGGAATATTCCTGACACCACCAGGGTGCAGAGCGCTGCCCTTCTTGTAATTGCATCCAGAGTTGTCCACCACATACAGAAGAGCACATGGATCCAATTAGACACATTAGCAGAAAATTTGATTTTGGGGTATAATTCCCTGGAATAATCACTTTCCCTTTGCAATTTGCATCTCCCTAATAAATTATCTTTGCTTGCAATTTAACTTTTATATTTATTTTAATTTTTTATTTTAAGTTTTAATTTAAATATTCTATTTTAAATATTTAAATTTTAATAGCTAAATTGTAAAAGTAATATATCTAGATATATTATAAGACAGTATTTATAGTAAGCAAACACGTGAAATAATAAAATATGATTTAAAAATGTGTTTATTTAGTTGCTTGTCAAGTACAGGTTCATATATAACATAGTTAAACAACAAGAACTGAATTTATCCACATCAAGTGGACCTCTCCACTTATGTTCTAATCAAGTGATTGTTTAGAACTTAAATGACCTTTCCCTTGTAATATTATTTGATAAATATATTCAATATGCTTAACCCATTTAATAAATACTAATTAGTAAGCAATACATGAAAATCATTGGTTTTTGTGTTGTGTGGCTATAGTGGCACTAAATCAATAAGGCCAGATGATGACTTGCAAGGTCTTATTTGTGGCTTAATAAAAGTCAATGGTACTAAAAAGGGTTCACAATTATTTAAATATAATTAATCTATTTCTATCTTTTTAATTTTTTAACTCTCCAGTCAATACAATATTTAGTGCATTATAATAAAAATATGTGTCTCTATATCTAGTATAATTAATTTTACTTAACTTTTTTATGTATTCTTATAAGTCTATAATACAATTCAACGTCAATTCATACTATATAATTTAATTAATTTTTGAGTCCTAATAAAAATATAAAAAATCCAGAGTTCTTATTTATCTGATTGGCTCAGAGCTGAGGGCTTTTGGAAGGAAGGATTCTGAGTGCTTGTAAAAAGCTGCCATCACATCAGGTGGCATCACAAATTGGCTGATCTCAAGGATGTTGAAGAGATCCTTGGTTTCCTGAGGGAGGCCTTTCTTCACCTTATTTTTGATCCACCAAAAGACCTCCTATATTGGATTCAGAAATGGAGAATATGGTGGAAGGAAGAGGAGTCTCATTGGGCAGTCAGTCAGGCGGTGGCTGGCCAAATGGCTATTTTTATTGATGGACAGGAACTCAGACACAACCAGATCCACTTTGTGGAGCCCAACATTATCTAACACAACAATGTTGGTTGTGCCCTGGTAATTAATTCAAAGGTACTCCTTGACAGCTTGGTGAAAATTGAGAAAAGTCCCGCTATTGTGGGAACCCTTGATCATTTGGTATTAGTCCAACCTGTGAGGACCCAGAAGCGCTACCATTGAATAGGTCTAGGAACAGACAGATGCACAATGTGCTACATCATCCTTAGACTCCTTCTTGACCCACCCATGCCTAGACCTGAGTGAGGAGAAAAATGATGATTCATCAATGTAGAAGAACTGGACATTCCCAGTCTCCTTTAGGGCCAGATAAGTCTTGGCATAAATGCGACAATCCTCAATGGTCTTTGCACTGTTTCTGTTGTACAAAGAAACTCCAAGTACCTTTCAAAAGAAGCCTAAATCAATCATTGCTTGGTAAAAAAGGGTTTTAGAGACAGAAAGCACAAACTCTGTGGTAAGCATTAATTGGACAGCAAGTGTGTCCAGGTAGCAATCCTTGGGCACCCAATGCCTGATTGCCTTTGAGATGGGTGGGCTGAAATATGCTGGGCTGCCGCTTAGCCTTGGTGGATTTTGCAATTCAACCAGTGTTGCCATATTTGGCATTGAGTTTGCCAATATATCTGGCTGTGACTCTGAATTGAACG
>QTSX02001817.1:0-31631 GCA_014839935.2 Entomophthora muscae | reverse complement strand
ATGTAGAAACTAGATAATAATCTTTATTGAGAGATAGTGATTATATAGCTATTGTGAATCAATAATAAGAGAAAAATGATTGTGTTGATCACATGGCTGGATGGTGAAGGAGGTGGCTTGATCCTGGTAATGAGTCAAGTGCCAAATTGAGGTATCCACTGTGAGGAATAATCTTCTGTTCATGTTTTTGGATTTGGAAATTCGAGTTGACTTCCTAGTTTGGGTTCAAGTGACTGGATAATTGGGTCTCGGGTTGTGAACCCGCTTACTTGGAGCCTTGCTGGCAGGTCAAGCCTGCTGTATTGACAGTAAGCATATTTGCCTCCATCAAAAAGCGCTATAAGGCCATTACGGGATATATTGGTGCATATGATAGGTTAAACCAGCTGTGACTGCCTTTTTACTCCACACAATAAGTTGGTCTAGATGGTAAATTATTGATGGCATGATGGCTCTTAAAGCTGTAGTACTAAGCAAAATCAACTCAGGGATCAAAAATAGAAGTGAACCCAAACCTGTTGCTAACCAATGTGAGCTCATTGGTTTTCAATCTTGTCTGCATTGGAGCTGGTTTTACTTGGCATCACAGCTTTAAGAGCCACTGCTATCAGGAAATTATCCTTGGGCAGCTGGCCTGTGATATTTGGGGACAGGGCAGGCCATAGGCTGGGTAGGCAGAACCCACCAGAGGGTTAGTGCTAACTCAAAAACATAAGAATGGGATTGTCCCACCCAAGGTCAGGAGCCAGTAGCAGAAATTATAGTGCCAATTATCTCAGATAGTGTAATATAAACTATTCCAAACAGCCTTTTGGTATTGTCATTGATAAGGTCAGGTGCAGATGGGTATGTGAGCATTTTTTAGGGGGACAGTTATATATCAATTTGGTAGGCAGAAAGAAAACTATGTTTATCTTTGAGCACCCTAGGCTCAGTAACGTACCAGATACCTTTATTATCAAACTTGGTCAGTCCTTTAGTAAATAGCCAGGGATAAGATATTAATAATTTCTCAGGCATATAATCTTTGAACTCAGGCTGCAGAGGATACTTGGTAAAATGGCCAGACCAGTAAGATGTTTCAGGTGAACAAAAAACTGTGGGCAAAGGGACTGGCAGGTGGCTTGTCTGAGGGTCAACTGGGCCAGAGAAAAAATTGTTCAAATACAGATAACAATAAAAATGATGTGAGAAGGTGGAGAAACCAATGGTTTATATCATGTATTTATTTCAGAATGGCAATAAAGCCTAGTGCTGGACTCATGGGTTCATGCACTCCCCTAACACCAGGCTTTACTTTCAGAGATTAGCAATTTGAGGGCTGGGTGTTTAGAAATTGGGCAGTTGGGCTGCCTGTGGGCTGAGACAGTAAATGACACTGGTTCAAGTCAGATTCTCATTGGTGGAATAAGGTGGAAGGATAGTACAATTCTCCTGCTCTCAAATGCTATTATTGGGGGCAGCCAAGTAGCTGGTATTTTTTTCAGTGGCAGATGGCTTGCAGCTTTCAGTGCCAATTTCATCAGTTATCTTATTTGAGGTAACTGTATTCAATCCAAAGATTGGAAAATCCTCACCTTCATTGAGATGATGGCTGAAAGACTCTTTTGATGCAACTTTATGGGCATTTGTGGGGGATTATTTGCAAGTAGGGAGATTTTTGGTTTGAATCTGAGAGGATCTGATTTCCAAAAAAATATGTGTGACCAAGAATCTGGTTCTTAGGGCTAGTGAGCTGCAGGCTGGGTCATACAGGGTTCATTTACTGTCTCATACTTTGGGAGTTTGAAAGGAAAACAATTGTCATTCATGAAAATTGTAGTGACACAGCTGATAGTTCAGGCTTGATGGTGATACAATTTGATCAGCTCTAGTTATCGGTGGTTCTGGTGCTACCAAAGAAAACCAGTTAGCACTAGGTTATGAATCTTCTAAAGTTAAAAGACAAGAAATGGTGTTGCTTTAAAGAGTGTATGGCTTTAGATCAACTGCCTCTTAAACCCATTTTTCAATCACCAAATTTAGGCCACATATGTTAAAAAGGGGTTAGCAGCAGCAT
The DNA here is from genome assembly GCA_014839935.2 of Entomophthora muscae. Lineage (NCBI taxonomy): Eukaryota > Fungi > Entomophthoromycota > Entomophthoromycetes > Entomophthorales > Entomophthoraceae > Entomophthora > Entomophthora muscae. The sequence continues at coordinate 29,572 of QTSX02001817.1, read as the reverse complement.
GTTACCTATTTTGTTTCTTGTGGGAGCGCTGTATATCCACAATAAGGCTCTGCTGAAATTGTTAAGTTTCTGTGGATGGCTACACCCATGCAGTGGTATGTGGACTACCCAGGATTGTACTCTGTGCTTAGCTCACATTTTTCTTCACTCCCAGGTGGTTGTGATTGCCCCAAAGGGAGGAGTACATGGGTTCTCATCTTTTGGGACACCTTGGAATTTCAATTCCACTTGACTAATTTGCTAATGGTTATCATACCCCTTCAGTGCTTTGTGGTTTGTTGGTGTACTATATATATGATCATTCTACCAATGATATGTTTAAGTGTTTCTTGTTATAAATTATCAAGTACTTTTGTCCCTTGCTAGTATGTATACAGAGATATTTTGTTTACAGGAGTAGATCATAGAGCCCTAAGTTAAGCTTGGCTCACTCATCCATGACAACTAACTCTGAGACCTAGTAGGAGTCTAGCTATAAGTGTCAGGGCCCAGAATAGACCTGACAAGAAACTAAATAGCATCAGGTCAAAGGAATGCAAATTTGTGGTTGTGTGATTGCCTAATTGGGTTAGAGAATAAGGTTTCAGTAATTCATGCCCTAATTCCCCAAAAGCCAATATTAATGCCCTGGGGACGCTCACACCTGAAGGCACTCACAGAAGCAGCCTTTACCTTCAAAAATGTTTCCCATTGGTCAAAACCCTCAGAAGTTGGGAGGCTTTTGGCCCCAAAAAGCCTTCTGGAAGACAACAAGGTTTGGCCCAGGTGCTAGGAACTAAAGATAGTGTGTTGCCATCCCTGGGCAACCAACCAGACAATGCCAGTGCCAGGGAAACAGTGGCATGTGACCAGCCAGCCAACCAAGATGCATTGCCAAGCCAAAAGCTGACTTCTTAGCAGTATATAGCTGGGCAAGTTGAAAATTCCCTCCTTGTTGACGTCACACAATAAACATCTGTTAGTCAATGCAATATGAGCATTTGACCTTTGCAGGAGTTTATTATATTATTATAAATCTCATTGTTGGTACTGTCAAATAGAGAGCACCTGCTGATCTAACTCCAGCACTGGGAGACGGAGCAACTTATTGCTGCCTCTAATCAACCAATATTTGCCCCTGTTCCTTCCCCCCAGAGTACTGGATCAGGAGCTAGTTCCTGCTCCTGCACCTTCTCTCTCCTTCCAAGGTGTCCCTCTGCTTTGCCAACTTGCTCCGCCAAGCCAGCCCATGAGTGCCGCCACAGGAGAACTCTCCCTCGGCAACATCATCCTACCATATGATTACAGCACACTTGGGTTTGCCTACCTAACCATGCTGGGGCTCGCTGAGCAAGTGATTTCCCACATGAGAGTATGGTGTCCTTGGGCCACTACTGCCAATTATGTGATGAGGATGGCCCCCATCATCTACTGGGCCTTTCAGGCTAGACCCTTCCTTTCAACTGAAGGCTCCTCTGAAGGCAACCCAGGCCATGACAATAAGAGTAGAGCTCCCACAATATGCTCTGGACACCTCAAAAGGACAGTATATCTTAAGTTGGTTGAGATTTCTTAATGGATCAAGGATCGTGTGAAGGAAGTGGTATTTGGAATGGCATGTTTAGGGTTGCAATGGTTAAAACAAGAGTGGCATGGGAATGGATATTTTATTGAGGTAGGATCAAAATTCAACTTTTTGATGATCGAACAGCGTCTAGGGAAACGGGATAAAGCTGAGGTTTAGGATTGCCACTCGAGTAGGTTTCGGTGGATCTCATTCAGGGCAAGTAAGGAGTGGGATTGGTTGATAACGCAGGATATGTTGATCTCCGAGCTACCCTGGGAAATCATCTCGATGTTGATGTTGGCATTTGCCAGGGTAGAAAACATCTGAGCCGAGACCCCGACCATATTCCGCATCTGCCGCCCCACCAGGCTGAGGATACACATGTTTTCCACAAGGTGCACGTTGCCGAAATTCCTCATCTTGGCGAGGACAGGCTCGAGGTTGGTGGAGCTGGGGATGGCAGTTGAGACATGGACTTCGCTTGTGGCGATGAGGTCAACCACGATATTGTGTGAATCGAGAATAGAAAAAATAGAGGCAAGAAAATTATGGGATACGGATTTGTTGTTGGAGTGGATGTTGAGGATAGAAATGTTTTCCTTGATAGTGACAGCAGTGGGGTGGCGAGATGATTGAGCACCGCTCTGGAGGAGCTCAGGCAGTGTCTCAGATGAAGGGAGGATAAGCGAGCCCTCACCAGATGGGTTCTGGACATTCAGTATACGAATGGGGATAGATGCACGCATTACCTGCTCCATAGTGAAAGGATGAATCACCTCTGAGCCATAGTATGTCAGCTCAGAAGCTTCTTCGGGGCTGATGGTGGGAAGCAGCCTGGCACTAGTAACCTTCCTTGGATCAGCAGTGAAAATACCATCCACCTCCTTCCATATCTGAAGTTCTTTAGCTTCAAGGCCCACGGCAACCAAAGCTGCAGTGAGGTCCGAATAGCCACGGCCAATAGTACCCAAAAGTCCTCCAGGAACTGCACCAAAGAAGCCAGTAATCACCGGGATGGTTGCCGAACAGTTCTTGAGAGCCTCTCGAAAGCGGATAGCAAGGTGGTCATAGAAGGGCTGTTCTAGACCAGTAAACTCTGATGAGCAGACTGATTCCATGCTGATCATCTCTGCAGAATGACCTTGATCGACGAGTGCAGCAGCCACTATACGACAGGCCAGCTTCTCGCCTGTACCAACGATAACATCTTTGGTGCGGGGAGAGACCTCCTTGATAACAAATAAAGCATCCAGGAAAGATTCGAGAGCCTTGCATTCAGCTTTGAGCTCCTTCTCCAGCTTAGACAATATTTCAGGTGAGCGGATGAAGCGATGGGCAGAGGCAAGGTGGTCTTCGAGGATCTCATTGACGGTTTTGGTATGGTGGCGCTCCTGTTGGAGTACTTCTTCTGCAGCACGGAGAAGACGGCTTGTGGTGCCACAGGCTTTGACATCAGAGCTTCGAGCTGAGCATACCACAGCAACTTGGCCTTCGTTCTGGGCACGAGCCACTACACCACATATTTCATCAAGGAATTTACCAACACTGGTACCGCCAAACTTGAGGACGGTCCAGGGCGCGCCTTGTAAAGAGTTTTGTAACTGGGGTGCAACCATATTGTGATAGTTTGAAGATTCGCAGTGACTGGAAGGTGACTGGAGTTGTGGACTATTATTTTCCATCTCTCGTGCTTGGTAGTGGAATAAATATCGAATGAATGGTGAAATATCCACTAGATATTGTGAATCCAGTACTAAAAATAAACCACGGACTTGTTATCGCATACTGATACCTGTCCGCCATATCTTGCATTAATAAAATGCTAATTTAAATCATCATGACTCATCAAGAGGAATTATCAGTTGTTAATATAAATCTAGTGTATATTGCATTAGCTAATGAGCCCCTATCACATCCTCGATTAAGGATCAGCTACTTCAATATAATTGATCAGTTATAAATTTAGGATTTAACACGATTCCTTATGAATGCAGCGCGCATTGAGATCAGTGCGTTATTTATTTCCATTAACAGATTTCATTGGCCAGATTGCCCCCAACCCAATAACAATCAGCAAACAAACCAATCCCCAAGAATAAAAATTGAATCTCAAGAGATAAAAAGCACCTTTAAAACAAACTCAAGTTGGTAGCACATCCAACAGCCAATCATATCTTATTACCATGAAATTATTCGTATACCAGCAAAAATAAATGCAAGTCGATATATTGATAAACCTGGTGTTTTTAATTAGCAAATCGAAATTAGATTGCTCTTACCTCTAAATCATATTAATCTAAATAAAAGAAATTATTGATATCATTTATTTTGCAAGCTCAAATCCCAACCCTATTAAATATAGTCCTCAGAAGGCTAGTTTAATTTTGGATTCCTTTGTTAAAAAAGGTATTTAAATCCCTATAAAAATTTAACTAACATGCATTAAATTAGTTACTGTTAATTAAATTAGCTATACGATAAATATTTGAAGCAAGCTTGGGGTATTATTTTAATACACATATTAATTGTACAGTAATTGGGTAGGCCATGGGGGTTGGTGAAAATGCTATATGTAATCTTTGTCCAATATAAGTCGGACATCTAATAAACGCACTAATAAAGAGGCTAGTTGGTTAACCCTTAGGTGCAATATTTAGGGGTTTGTCAGGTTAAAACTGATGTACCTGAATATTCAACTACCAGCCGAGTGAAACCCAGTGTAATGAGAAGCTGCAAATGTTCAATAATTAGATAAAGACAGTTAATTCAAATGAATTCTGGGATTTAAAGTGCACCTGCAAAAGTTTGTTAGTTTGGCTGCTTTGGAAAATCTGATTTTTGATGTGAATTCGATTTCTCCATCCCAATAGTGCTGTGACGATTGCACCAAATCTTGGGATAAAACGGATTAATTCCACTCGCACTATATAAACCCATGAAATAAAGATCAGCAGCTTATTCTCTCAATATCTATTAATTGTAATTTGTCATCACAGCAGGCTGATAAAGGACAATCTTGTCTTAGTTTATTTTAAAGAAAAGCAATCTGTATTATTGAGATATGTTATCTATTTAAAGCGATAGAGGGGCTTGGTAGATGCTGTTGCTAAGCAGATCTATGAAAACGATAGGGCCAATTGATTGGGCAGGTGGAGCAAGCATCGATTTGGCAGGGATCTCAGCCTGTGACTCATGCTTAGATGGATATTTTGCCGCTCCGATAGCCATAGACTACTCATGAAGGGATCGAGTTTTCTGAGTCAATCTAGAGCTTGGATCTATGCCTCAAAAGGATCTAAAATCAAGTAAGAATCGACGCCTATACATCCCAGTCCAAGGCAACTAAAATCCCCTGGGCTATCTGTTAGCGCAATAACGATGATTCATTCAGCTTGCAGGTAGCTGGTGGAAATACCCTCCCTTCAGATTATATGTATTGGATCCTGCATAAATTATTTAGCATGTATTGAATCCACATTTCCGTATAAACTCTAATCTAAACCATACCTCATCGTGATTGGGGCTGCAAGCCCAATCTAGATTGTTTGATTAGGATTCCCATCCAAAACCTATCCATCCCAGATGAAAGTCCCTCCAAAACCAACATTATACTTGAAACCTACTGTTATCAAGTTATCATCAGCTATCCAAGAAAATATATATGGAGCTATGTCAGCTGAACTACGTTGTTGTCATAGATGCTTTACGTCAATACCTTTATCACATGGCACAGCATCATATGCAAGTATGACTTCCAAATTATCAAAAAAATTGGTGTTTTCATGATCAAAACTAGTCATTTTCTTTAACAGTATATATTTCTAACTTGGGCTACCATTTCACTAAAACATGTCAATTAAAAAACATCATCTGATAAAATTATATACCAAGGTTTTTTTACTAAAAATACTAGAATTTATCTGAACTTGTTGAAAATAAAGCTTTCTTCAGGTAACTCCTCAACAGAGAGAAATAATAGCCTGTCACATATGGCATTTGGCTCCTCAGTTGCGTCTACCAGATTAGAATTCGTGACAATAATGGCTAAAGAAGGAGGTATAGGACTCTTACCAGTGGCAATAAATGCAAGAAGACTGTGGGGAAAATTTTTTCTGGCATGCATGGAGGCACACAGACAAAGCCCAGCAAGGGCTAGAGCACAGAATTGGTTAGCAAGTCTTCTTCCAAACAGAAATGAAGAAAATCTTACCTTGCGTACATACCTGGCAAGTAGACCCGGGATGGTAAGCAGGATGACCACAGAACCATACTGGAAGAACAGCATGCAAGCTCTACCACGGGGGAGTGAAAGATTATGACTGCACCTAAAAACAATCTACACTGCCTCGCCAATGAATTCATCCAGGCCAAATTGATGGCAGCAAAGAAAATACAGGAAGGAAAAGACAAGCTAAAAGTATTAATAGATAATGCATACTTTTCTGTTATCTTTAAGAGGACTAGAATCCACGAGTGGTGCTATGATAAAGTAACCAAGCGCAAACCTGATGCCTAGTTTCCAAGGATGATTAGCAACTGAAATCTGGAGGGTTGTGAAATTATAATGACACCTAAATAACTTATGAGATATATGAATAGCAAATTTATGCCCATAAAGATTAGATCAGCAAACTGGCGTATTTTTAACTGTGCTTTCAAATCAGGGATGCATAGTAGTGAGAACTACTGGTATCAGAAATGTAAAATCTGTGTGTATTTCTCCTTAGAGTTGGTAGTTGCTTAGCTTAACTCAAAATACAATTCTTCTATTACTAAAGATTAGGTCAAGATAAGTATCTAGTCTAATGCATATAATAAAGTTGAAGTATGTAATACCAATCTTTTATTCAATAATCAAGAAGGGAGTTTTATAGTTAAGGGAAATTAGACGAGAGGCACAGAACGTCAGGATCCTCTGATCACAGCCTAGTCTCTTCTACCCTTAGCCCACTATTAAACTAACAATCGGCTGATCATTAGTTAATATGGACTTAAGATACAACTTAGTTGATCACTTGACCTTGTTATCATCCAGGCTGATAGTTCCATCGTTCCATTGTTCACTGGGCTTAATGGATCAAATGCATGATTACAGTGACGGCTAGTTTATAACCAGTCACTTCACAACATTTTCTCCCAATAAACTAGACGTTACTGTAAAAGTCTTTTAACCTTTTCTAGTATGGTAAATCACCCAAAGAGGAATAAGAAACCAGTGGTGCATTATACCAATGTATCCAAACTGAGGATCAACCGAGCTCAAAAGGGAATACCCAAAGTTCCAGTTGCAACCACACACAATTACTCACCCATTCTAGCTTTGGATGAAGATGAATTTACCAAAATCTTAGGAGGCAAGATAGATACAGCCTTTTGTAGTTCCCCCAGTATGGCCTCATACCAGCCCAGTATCTCTCCAAGTAAGTCAGGAACACAAGACTCCAGTATGCCCACGTTCACTCAGCTTTCAACAATTGCCAAGAAAAGAAGTCGTGGTACCAGGAGTAAGGCAACTTCCACAGCCCCAACAGATAAGGTTGAGGAAAAAACTCCAACCTTAATTGAGTTACTTACGACTCTGAACAAAAATAAGATGAGCAATACTTCCATAATAGTCCAAGAAGATAGCCAAGGTTCTTATATCAACCTTGCTACTCATCTGTATTGGCAGAAGTTTCCCATACTCCAATTCTGTGGCCCAGTGGTTATGTGGTCTACTCTTATGCTGGCCCCCGAGAGTCCTTATGTAATCTCAACAAAGAGACTCAAAGCAGGGAATAATATTCATTGGCGTGTACCCCGTTTGAAACTCATAAGGTATGCTCAGATATGCCTTCAGGACTTCTCCTATGATGAGGTATACTTGACGGACAATCAGATCTCTCACGCTCTCGAGCTTCTTGAACTGGTCTTTATCGCGTGGTCTGATCCTAGATCTGCTGTTGGCCCGGTGCTCTTGTGGCATGGTTCAGATAGTCATGAATACTGCTTGCAGAGAGCAATGGATACTGCACTAGAGCTTCTAAGTTACAATCAAGCAGGAAGCAGACAATCAATGGCGCTGGTTGGGAACTTGGTACTTAGTGGCTCCAAGGTGGTATATCACCAAAGACTCCATCACATGCCTGAATACATTGAATGGTTGTTGGGAGTCATGTACTCAGTAGGAGGCAAAACACCCGAGGAATATGCCCAGCAAGAAAGCCTTCTCTGGGAGTGCATCTTGCTTGGACTTGTCTTTTCTTATTCAATTGGCGTTAACCGTGTCAGTTTTTTTTCCCGTCAATAATTCCCCGTTTCTTCCCTTTGCATTCTGTTGGCTACCCAGTGTTTGTGTGAGAATTGGGGAGCAGGTTAGTAGGAAATAAAACCATGCTCTCAACCATAATAAAAATAATGGTTTCAGCAACAACCAAAAGTTGTCACTAACAATTCATGGGAGGCCAAAGGGGGGGGGGATCAACTGAACACCAAAAGCAACAGCAAAAACCAAATGGCTGGTTTAGACTAACAAATTTCAAACTTTATTAGAGTAGAGAATGATGAAGCAAGGTCTTTTACAACTCTTGCATTCATTTAAGGGATGGAATGGGATTGGGGTGGTAGATCAAATGTCACAAACCAATTGACCAATCATATGAGCAGATACAAATGAATTTCTTGAGGCAGGAAAATCTTGACAAATTTTGAATGGACATAGTCAAAAGGAAAACTGAACCAATTAACATCAGGAATATGCTTTGGATGCAATTACCACTACTCCCAGCCGCTCTTGCACGTGATATTTAATCAGAGGTGTCTCTTAGGTGGGTTAGGTGGAGGCATCTTCTGAATAATTCCAAGGTATTAAATTGATGGCTTTTCTTGGGCTTTTTTGGTGACCTTATAGATAAATATTCAAACATAATTTGGTAGAAATTCCCAAGCATTTGGCAGGAATTGAAGTGGAGGCCTAAGGGGGAGGCGTAACTTTACAGTTTGGATGACCTACACTGCCATTGCAAAAGTCCTCATCCAGTTGTGTCTGGGTTTAGAGGCAACAGTATCTCAATAAAGACCCCGTTGCTTAACCCTACATTTCTTCTTACTACAAGATTTATCACTCCTTGATGCGAAAAGGATAACAACCCATGTACTATTTCCATTAGGTTTTTCTTTTTCTGAATTGTTATCCATAAAGAGGTTTATGCTCAATCACTTGGAGCCTTGCAAATATACTGAACATGGACTTGAGTGATCAGTTGGCCAGTTTCCAGATCCTTGAGAGTATAACTATCTACTCCCACTTTCTGGACTACCTTGATAGGACCTTGTCATAATGAGGCAAGTTTACTTTTGCAACCGTACCCTCAATTTCTGTAGAAGTATACCAAGCTTCATATTTTGTATGCAGGAAGGGAAGGTCAGGTTTTTGTTGCACAATCCATATCTTTCTCCTTCATTGCTAAGTTGGTAGAGTATGCCTCAGACTGTAACTTGATTAGAGTCTGTGCTAGTCTCTTTAAATAAGCATTGGGGGTAAGAGGATTGTTAGTTTTAACTAAACTGTAAAGATGTGGCAGAAGGCTTGGCTGTCAACCATAAAGAAGCTGGAAGGGACTCTTTTCAGTAGCCCTGTGGAATCCTATGTTGTACGCAAAGGTAGCTGCTGGAAGATAGGTATCCCATTCCATTTCATGCTGGTGACTAAGCTTCCTTAAAATCTGTACCAGGCTTCCATTTGTCCTTTCTACCATTCCATTTGTTTGGGGATGGTATGGTGTTGACAGGGTACCACAGATGCCCATAAGTTTGTTCAGTCTGGGTATCATATATCCAGTGAAGTTGGTCCCATTATCTGTTAGCAATGTCTGAGGGCAGCCATGCTTATAGAGTATGTTCTCCAAAATGAATTTGGCTGTGGTCAGCGCCAACTGATTTGGAATTGCCTTTGCTTCTACCCATTTTATCAGCTGGTCTACTGCTACAATAATGTACTTGTTCTTTCTGGCGGTCAGTGGAAGAGGACCTACTACGTCTATGGCAACAGTGTGAAACACAAAGCCAGGTCAGATTAGTTGGTGCTGGTAGCGCGAGACTTTTGGTCGCTCTATTGTACAGTCATGGCAAGCGGCCAGAGTTTTTGCTACGTCCAAGTGCATACCTTTCCAGTAGCAATGCTGCTGTAGAAGATTGAGAGTCTTATGGATACCACTATGGCCCACAGTACAATGAGCTGATACTAATGCATCTGTACGTAAAGATGGAAGAATGTATGGTAGCCACTTCCCTTTATACAACTTGAAAAGCTGATTATCCTTGACACGGGTGTCCACCGCGAGGGACTTCATAATTTTCTGAATCTCAAGCGGCTCCTCTCCCCACATAGAAGGCTTCAGCATCAGTTTTTTGTAAATTTTGTCTGCTGCTGAAGAGACCAGAGCTATGGTAGGAAGACGGGAAAGACAGTCAGCGTTCTGGTGCATGGCTTCCACACAATGGATTATCTTGTAATTATAGGCTTGTAGCTTAGTAGCCCATTGTGCCAGACGTCCTTCTGGGTCCTTCAGGGTCTTTAACCATTTGAGCAAGGTGTGATCAGTTATCACCGTAAAGTGTACTCTGTGCAGATACACTCTAAATTGTTGATAAGCGTAAATGACTGCCAGGAATTCCCTTTCTGTGACCGTATAGTTTTGTTTGTGACTATTCAGTGTGCGGGAAAAATAGCCTACAGAATGATCTTGATAATTATTGTCTAGCTGCAAAAAAACCGCGCCAATTGCAGTTAAACTAGCGTCTGTATGTACAATGAAAGAACGCTCAAAGTTAGGGTAGGAGAGTACTGGCTCTGTTACTAGAGTGGCCTTCAAGTCCTCAAAGGCTTTCTGGCATCCTTTTGTCCATGAAAACTCAACGTCATTTTTCAACAAGTGAAATAATGGCCCCTCTAGGCCGGCAAAGTTTGGTATAAAGCGCCTATAATAGCCAATCATCCCTAAAAACACCTGAACATCTCTCTTGTTGGAAGCCGTTTGCATGTGTGTGATAGCTTTGACCTTAGCAGGAACAGGCTACAAACCATCCTTACTGATAATGTAACCAAGGAATTCCAGATGTTCCTTGAAGAAGTTACACTTTCTTGGTTTTAACTTGAGGTTGGCAGCAATCAGATGCTGGAATACTGCCTCCAAGTGGTCTAAATGCTGACTAAAAGTCTGGGAAAGGACGTTAATATTGTCAAGGTAAACCAGGACGCAAGTCAACTTGAGGTCTCCCATCACGGAATCCATGGCCCTTTGGAAAGTTGCAGGAGCATTTGTGAGTCCTTGTGGCATCCTGGTAGGTTGGGAAAGGCCTTGTTCTGTAATAATGGCACACTTTTCCTGGTCAGTCTTTGGAAGGTCAATCTGCCAATATACGCTGATCAGGTCCATTGCACTGAAGTATTTTGCACCACCTAGCTTGTCCAATGTGTCATCTATGCGAGGCAACAGATAAGAGTCCTTTTTTGTAATGGAGTTTAATTTGCAATAGTCTATTACTACACGGTTTAACCCATCCTTTTTCTTTACAATTAGCAATGGGGAGGACCAAGGACTCTTGCTGGGCACCAAAAGGCCAGATACAAGTAACTTCTGTAGTTCTTCATTGACAATGGCTTGGTTGACCAGACTACGTCTTATTGGCCTGGAGCGTATAGGAGCAGTACCTTGCATATTCAAAACATGTTCAACTCCCAGAGCTTTTCCTAGGTCATAGTTGTTCTCTGCAAATACGTCCTTGTACTTCTCAAAGAGTTGCATAGCTTGGTCCTTCTGATCCTCAGTAAGTCCATTTAAAGACTAGTGTGGAATGAGCAACAGAACGCTTGGTTGGTTGCAAGGTAGTGCAAATTCACTGAACTCACCAAATGGAGTGGCATCCATAAGCCCAGAGTTCTCTTCCAGCTTCATGTAGCCTAGAAGTTGATTTTTCTTCATCATCAGCAATTTATCAGAGAGGTTTCCTAGAAGTACTAGGATTTCTTCTGCTGAAGGCATGACAATGCCAGGTAGGATCCAGGGTTCTAGCCGCAAACTGTTGTAGAGTCCAAATTTTTCACCATGCATACCTTTAGGAAAACTGAGGCTTAGACCTGTATTATGAATCACCTGAGATCCAATTGGAATAGAGAATTTGCTAGAGGAATATAAGGGAATCCCTTTGTACTCCTTAGTGGTCAGAGGTAGAACCTTGATTTTTTGTTGACGCAAGGTGTATGCTACTGGCATATCCCCATCAGCATATTCCATATTAATATAATGGATTTTCTTAACAGGAAGGTCTCTTGGTCCATCACCATGATAGAACATTGGTACCGAGTGGCCCAAAATGCTAAAGGTGCTATCCTGATGATGGATGATGATTCCGTAGGTTGCCATGAAGCTGGTACCAATTAAGATATCATAGCTCTTGTTGTGCAGCACTATTGCCGGGGCCGTTACCACTAATTTACCAAAGCAGAGTGGTAAAGATAAATAGGCTCCCAATGCCTTAGTCTTGTCTGGTCCCGCAGTGCCAAATTCCTCATTGTAGTCTAAATCAGGCGCAAGTTTCAACTTTTTGACTAGCCTGGTTGACACAATGTTTCCTGGAGCTCCAGAGTCCAGAATTGCCCTTACCCAAAGCTTATGAACCACCAGCTTAATGTAAGTGCAATCATGACGTTCTCCATAATAAGGGGAGATAATTTTGGTAACCTTGTGAATATCCAATCCTTTGAACTGGGCAAGGAATGACTCCAGCGCAGTTGTTAGGTCGGGCTTCAAAGATTTCAAGGTATCCAAATTTGTAGAGACTTGTACCAATCTCAGTAGTTGAGACAACTTTTTGACGCTATCACTCTTGTGAGTGACCTCAGCATATGGCATACAAAGTTGTTCCGCATATGGTATAGAGATGATGTCAACGGCTTCCTTAGAAGGCATACTCTCTGTACGTATTGCTTGTTTCCTTGTGACTGTGTTGACAGCCAAAACTCTATGTAGCAAGTCTTTGTTTATTTCCTCTTTATCTGGCATGTATCTTTCAGGGCAGGCTTCTTGGTCCAACAGGCCAGCGTTGCGGTCAGGAGTGTCAGGGTCCGGGTCAATAGGTGGAGAGGGTCAGGAACTACTAGCAGTCAGGGTTTTCTCCTCAACTTGACTGCTTAGCAGTTTTTTGACTCCTCACTGTCTTCTTCTCCATCATCTTCTTCATCCTTGCTGTCCTGCTCATCCTCCACGTTGTCCTCCTGGTTTAAGTGGTGCACATTTGCCTTGGGTTGCTTGCAGTCTCTGTAAAGATGCCCTACTTGCCTGCACTTGTAACAGATGCAGTTGTTGATTGTGTTGTTGGCTGGGGGCGCGGCTACTATTGTAGACTTCCTAGGGGAGTCCTTATCCCAAGTCTTACCCTTGGGGTCTGTAGAAGAGAATGAAGTGGCTTTCTTATAATCCAGAAAGGGGACTTCAAACTGTTCCTTAAAATATCCCAAGTGGCGCATGAGATCAGGGACTGTTCTTGCACTATATATACCAGACTTGAGAGAAATCAAAAGCTCTCTGTTTGGGCGTACGTAGTTAAGAAGTGCTCCTTTACGTCAACAAAAGTGGCAGCTCCCATGGAGAATAGTGTCTGTGCTTCCAAGTAAAAGCGTTCCAAGAACTCCATTAAGCTTTCTCCCCTTTTTATCCTTCCTTCTGTGAACTCCATTTTTTGGCAAAATAAGGCTTCTTCTTTGCCAAATTCCGCAATGAGTGCTCTGGATATGCTCTCATAAGTCCAGCCTTGTTCTGGAAGTCTCGGCATTATGATGGTCTGGGTCTCCAAATCCAGACAATTAAAGATAGCTGCATTCTTCATAGCGTTGTCTGCCCCATACATAGAGTTGTTGTATAGGAAGAGGAACATGTGGACGTTGGATTTCTTATCAAACTTTGGTAAGTTTGTTGGTTTGAAATTTGGGATAACAGTAGAAGTGCTAAAGTTATAGCTTCTTCTGGGAGGGGGTGAGACATTTCTCTGGGTTGCAGCGCAAAAACGTGCTTCTGAAGCCACGTCTTTGGCATTGTTGCTAGTCCTGGAAGTGGAGGCAGCAGCGCCAGGGAGAGGTGTCTTGCTACTATCTAGGACTGGTTCTGCTACATAGACCTTCCTCATGGTGCGGCCTATGTTGTATTCATTGCTCTCATAACTATGAAAAGAACAATAATCTTCTGACATTGTTTGACTGGCTGCGGACAGGGCGCTTTGACTACTAACTGTGGTCCTCTGTGGCCCTGTTTCCAAAACAGTTTGACTGGAGTAAACTTGAAGTAACTGCTCTACTTGTCCTTGTAGCTGCAAAATTTTGCTGCCTTGCAAGTGTACTTCTTGCGCCAGGTCTTTTATTGTGCAATTAGCCGCGCGTAGTTTGTCTTCAAGTTTCTTCATCCATGAATCTTGATTTTCAAACGCTACGTTGGTCTTTTCATGCATAGTCCAATAGTTGTTGCTTACTGCTGCCAGGTTAACACAAATATTTTCTGTGCAATTGTGATTGTGGTTGATCAATTTTAACAATTTGGGGATTTCCACGTTGAACTGATTACAATCTGAGAGGGATTGCCAAAGGCCCTGTCAATTTTGCTGACATATTTGGATAGCTCCTCCATGTCCCGTTGGATAATGGTGGTAACTTCCTTATTGCCCTCTGCTGCGACTCTGTCTTCTATCAGCCTTACAGAGCGGCCAAGCAACTCTACCTCACTACATAGATAGCAGAAGGTGGCCTCTGCACCTTTTACGTGGTGGGTTACTGTGCCTAGTTAGTTGTTGTCCAAACCCTTGTGCTCCAGCACAACTCCAACCATTGTGGACACGTAGTTGGTCAGACGTTTCTCAAGCTGTGTTGACCAGTTTGCTGTGAAGTTCTGATGAATTGCCAAATGATTCAACTGGTAGCTAATGTTGGCCATAGAGCTTGTAAGTTTGTCATATAGACAACAAAGGAAAGCCTGCTGGTTGTTTATCAAGTTTCCCTGATGCAAGATCAGGGATAGCTGATATCCTAGGTGGGTCTGAGTGTGACAGATGGCAGGATGTACAAAACTGTGAATGTACTCCTTAGCCTGTTTGATTGTCTCCATCTGAATTCAAAGCTGGTTTGGAGTTATCCCTGTGAAGTTTCAGAATTTCTCTTTGGCTGTGGTGCCATACAAAGGGAGTACGGCAAGCTTCTCATGGGCTTCCCTGTTCTGGTACGCACCTCGGTCCATCCCGTTAATAGCTTGCTCCAGCTGTTGCTGGGTGGGCTCCACGTTCCCATCTAACTCCAGAGGTACTGGGACATAGAGATGAAAAGAGGACTGGTCCTCTATTAACCAGGGATGCTGCACGACAGTCATAAACTGACCAAACACCATGAACTCGTTAGGAAGACTATCCCTTGTTCCAGCAAGGCAATTGATCTCCGTGAATAACCCATCAGGGTGGTCCTGAAGATGGCGCAGAAAAGCGTGGAGAAGATTATCTCCATCACCTCCCCACACAAAAGACGAGTCCCTGGCAGGGCAACAGTTATCATCGGAACGTTGCATGCTATGAGTGAGCACCAATGTCGTATTTCTCCTTAGAGTTGGTAGTTGCTTAGCTTAACTTGAAATACAATTCTTCTATTACTAAAGATTAGGTCAAGATAAGTATCTAGCCTAATGCATATAATAAAGTTGAAGTATGTAATACCAATCTTTTATTCAATAATCAAGAAGGGAGTTTTATAGTTAAGGGAAATTAGACAAGAGGCACAGAACGTCAGGATCCTCTGATCACAGCCTAGTCTCCTCTACCCTTAGCCCACTATTAAACTAACAATTGGCTGATCATTAGTTAATATGGACTTAGGATACAACTTAGTTGATCACTTGACCTTGTTATCATCCAGGCTGATAGTTCCATCGTTCCATCGTTCACTGGGCTTAATGGATCAAATGCGTGATTACAGTGATGGCTAGTTTATAACCAATCACTTCACAACAATCTACCTTCAGCCAATTGCAGGGTTGATCATAGACATTTTGATTGCAAAACCAGCTCTCAATTCTGGATAAAAGCACAATGAGAACTACAAGGCCAGAATTTATGCAATATGCTACCTGGCAAAGATGTGTTATTTCACCACACAATGGGTGACACACCAATAAATTTAAAAGCATTATATTAACACTGTGCACTTCACAGTATTCACACATCAAGAAGATCCTTCATTATAGAACAAAAGCTAATCAATGTGGCCCTGATAATACACCAATGGAAGTTAGAAATGAAACATCACCTTGAAAACATCCACAAGTTTGAACAACTTATTCCTGGCAAGTTTCAAACCAGATACAAAACAATTGCAAATATCCAGTACATCAAGTACAAAGCAGCCAGCAAACAATTGGAGCTGTTATGGCAATCAAAGTCTTCCATAGACCTCAATATGGAACTTCAACCGGCATACCAGATTGTAAGGCAAGCCCCTGAGGTGTCCCCCATTTTACCCCCAACCATTTGAAATAAAAACCTTCTTTTTTAAATAAAAAACAGTATTTGACTCCTTGTTTTGAAGTGAAACCAAAATCAAGGGTCAACCCTGGGACCCTACATTCTGCGGCCTACCTCTTCAGAGGGCCAGATGCCCAGCAGCCCACACTTTTTTGGGATCAAATATGAGGGTCATTTAATTAGGAGCCCATAGATTATAAACAATTTGCTGAAGCCTGGAGGGATTGAAGTCAATATCATATCACCTGGATTCTTTTCCTGAACAGAAGTAGCTGCTTGCCAAATGAAGATTTTGGCTAAACCAAAAATAGAGCCTACCAATAGCAGTCAACAGATATTGCCTCCCAGCATTGAAACTAGCATGCATTTTGTGACAGAAATAGCAGGATAGTATGAAGCCATGCCTAAGCAGTGTGGATAAACATCCAAATCTACATAGAGTTGATAATTAACCACCATCATGGCTTCAAATATTGTTTTGTAAAATTTCCGAAGAAGACACTGGGGTTTAATAAGAATATTAAAGCTAGTCAGAGCAAACCCAGATAGATTGCTTACAAAAATATCAACAAGACTTTGGGATAAAACTCTGGACATTGAGAGTTAACAATAGTCTCAGTTTCAATTTCCACAGTGAAGACCCCAACATTGAGAGGCATAGTAGTAAGATTGGGCGGACTGGAAGGAGTAGTACTTGGGACAGAACCCCATCTTCCAGTTAAAATACAATTTAAGATCAAATTGTAAGAGATATATTGGAGCAGGCCAACTACCAGTTGCATTGGAGTAGGTTAAAATTATGGAGATAAGTTTTAGTTTTCATTTGAGAATTTAGGAGGACAAACCTCTTAGGAGCTGAACAATAGAGAATTTTTAATATGTACCAAAATTATTGGCTCAGCAATCTCACCACAAATCTATAACTCCTAACCTGTATCATTATTGCAGCATATAACTAGTCCAGCAAGCAAAGAACTCCTGTATGACTAATTTCTGATTGCCCTTCTGATAAACAGGGGCATATTAAGCAACCCTTGGATTACATTAATTTATCAGTGTCAACCTGGTACAGATATTTGCATTATGCACATTAGTTGGAGCAGCTGTAACATCTTCTTGATCAGCAGTTTGATTGAGATCCTTCAGTTTCAACAATGTTTACAAAGGTTTCTGTGAATTTCCTGTTTTAAAACTGGGACAGTTTATGCCCGGCATCATAAGAACTACTGTGACATTACCTTCCGCTTTAGGCTGGGAAACCAACCCTCTGTCTGAAAGATAGGACAAGAAAAATTCTTATGGGTTGAAGGAAGTTTCATTGCTGCTAGGAAAGTCTCAGAATGACTAGCAGCACTTTGGTTACAAACATATAATTCATAAACAAGGTCCAGAAAGTTGATACAACCATAATGGGTGTGGCAGATCCAGGGCCAACCAGTCAAAATTGCCGTTATCTTGCCCTTGACTCTTGTTACCACTACCTCCCTGTGACAAAGCTTTGAGGAGCTTTGCCTCCAGGGAGGCAATTTTGTTAGACAACACTTTATTGTCATCTCGCCAACAAGCCATAATTTTGACACTTTTTTCCTCCCTATTTCTTAACGCCTCCACTTCACAATTAGCTTTGTCCTTAACCTGTTGCAAAATCTCATCAAACCCTAGCAGCAAGTTCCAGGAGTCCCAAGCGTAAACTTGACTCCCTTGTGCTGGGTTCCTTCTTTGGCAAAATAGTCGGCATATAGTTCTACAAAAGCTGCTTTTACTTCTACCAACAATTCCTCAGGTACTATTTTAGAGACCTCCAGACTTGCCCATGCCTTCTTGAGTGAGCTATTAGGAACTTTATTCCTTGCAGCAGCGGTTTCTACACAAAGAACCCCAAATTTTGCTCTTAAAAATGATAGCAAAGAAGACATGATAATTAAAAAGAAGTTTGAGGGGAAAGCGTCAAAATCAACAATATATTTATTTAAAATTAGCTGTTTTTGCTTATATATCATTCCAGGCATATTTGGCTGAAAACCCCTCTGGTTCCTGAATCAACCTATGATTTATCTCACGTGGTCTATGACATTTGAGTCATCCCAACCTAGATCTTTACCTAAAAGATCACCAATACTTCTCAGCCTATGAGAATCAATCTAAAATGAGAAGAAGTCACTTGACTTCATTCATCCCAATTTACCAATTCAGCATGGAGCTTTCCCAGCTCCTGGCGCCAAAACCCTTTGGATTCTGCATCCCAAACTCAGCTATTAATGTTCCAACTGGGAACCAGCTGATCAAACCTGAATTCCTAGGCACCATTGCCTTTATTAAGCTATCATTACATTTAATGGTTTTCTTGTGTTTTACAAACCTGCTAAAACGCTTCAAACCTCAAACAAAACACCATCACAGTTGTCATGAATGACATTTCAATACTTGTATTGAAAACCCAAGAGTTGAACCCCAGTTTCCTGAAGGCGGATCAAATCCTCCAGGACAGTCCAGGACCCGCCAATCTGTTAAGTCACAGGCTTGAATTATTAAATTACTCCGCAACCCACCAGCCTACTATGGAGGATTCCCTGAATAGTTGCTAGTCTTCTGCCAAACTGGTGCCAATGAAGACCCATACCTACAAAGGAGATGTAACCTGGTTAACAGAGGTTGGGGAAGGACCTACTGTCAATCTGCCAAGAGCCAATACTGGGGCTTCAAAATCAACACTGGAAGCCCTGGAATCAAACTCTGATTCTCCAAAGTCTACTTGAGTCACACAAAGTAGACAGAAACCCGCCCACTTGCTAAATTGCATACCCAAGTTGACAAGTTACTCCAAGACCTGCCAGTCTCCCAAGGACAATTCCCCAAATGGTCATCAGATTGATGCCAACCTTGAGCCACCAAAGACCTGAACCTATGCAGAAGTTGCAGCTTGCCTTAAGGAGGTTAAAACAAAACCTATTTTTAACTCTGCCAATGACCACCAGCAGCTGCCAGCATTCCACCCAGAGAGGGTAGTGCAATTGAACTACTCAGGTGACATAGTGAACAGTGGCAGCAGAATGAAGCATTGCCACTTCTATTTTCCAGAGCAGGTATAGCCTGGATCTGCCGCCCTCAAGACTCTAAGCCAAGATCCATGCCCCTCCAGTGCCTTGTCTGTAAACCTGAACCCTGCAAAAATCAAAGAAGCAAAGTCCCATGGTATAAAAACCCCAGCAGTATGGTGATGACCACATAATCATTTTTGATAATAAAGTTTATGAACCTTTGGTTCAAACAAATTCTACCCTATCTAGTCTTAGTGATCTTCCATCTTAATTCTGGCCAAGTAGACAACCAGGTTGCCGCCTCCTCTAGAGACCAACCTGCCAAACCGCCTCAGGCATTATACCATCCCCCAGGAGCCCCCTTTGGACCTGTGCACTTTACTGAATACCCGCCCAACCTGGCCTATTCAGAGTACAACTTGGAAACCATCCTCATTGCTGACCCATTGGCAAGAACTAGAAGTACCAAATACATAGGAAGCAAAGGAAAGAGGATCAAGATACCGCCCTTATTGTTCAAGGACAAGTACAGCTACCTACCAGCGTACTTTGTTCCCATGGCTCCACCATTAACCCCAAGACCAGACCGCCCACTGGAACCTACCGCTGCAGCCAAGACCACCTCTACCCAACTGTTTGGAGTACTCTACATTACTTTGACAGGATTGGTGGATTCCATGGTCCCCAACTCCAGACCCTGTTCCTTACTCGGGCAATCTGTATCTTACATTATCAAGTTAGCACCCATTCTATGGTGGGCCTTACCCGCCAGCTTGGCCGCACCTGACCCCAAGCCGCCCAATGCCTCTACCTATGACTGGCTTCATGACAACAGTGTTTTTAAACCCAAATTTGGGGGTTTACCTATGGTTAACCTTAACCATACTTCTTGACACAGTCAAGATGATTGCCTGATATAATTAAATACTCATTAATTATATTGCACAGTATTTAATATTAATCTTCCCAACTAATTAAATTGTTTTTGAGATATCTCATATCTAAGATTGATTTGGTCAATCTTGGCTCCTGTTCTTTTATTAAATATAGATACTAATTCTTAAGGAACATTTATCTAAAGAATTACAGCCAAACCTATCTATATAAAAAACAGAAAAAACAGAGCAACTTTATCTCTTGGAGTATTTATTTGGCTAAATACTTAACAGTGACTGTTGTACAGTCACAATGGGGGACCCAAAAGTTCTCAGAGTTGAGGTAACCTGTCCAAGAAACCAGATATCTAATTCCAATGATTATTGTATGACAGCATGATGCATTTCAACTCATACTTGGGTCCTCCTTCCATTACAATGGGCAGATTAAAAAACTCATCTGAACCCAAGAACAGAGTAAAAAGACTTGTAAAAACTATGGAAAATTTTAAAAGAAGAATGCAATTCCAATCTGTATGCAGAAGGATTAATCTGAAGCTCTACTTTGAAAGGACTAACACACTTAGGTCCCAGTTTACGACACAGAACTTTCAACTTTGTATTTCAAGAGTCTATCATGACCCAATCTCCAGGATGATAGGTAGGTCCTTCTTGATGCTTACAGTCTGTGTATTTCTTGCAAGTTGTCACAGCAGCAGCAAGAGTAACTTGGAGCTCCTGATGGACCTGCTTCAATGCAGCAGCTTGATCAGTTGCAGCTTTCACGTTGCTAACCAAACAAGGACCCATGTTGGAAGAAGGATTGTAACCCACTTGGCATAAAATGGTAATACTTGAGTTGACGTGTGTGGGGCATTATTATATGTGAACTCTGCCATGGGTAGATTATCACACCAGTCATCTTGCCGCGCATTGGTGTAGCAACATAGGTAGACCTCCAAACTTTGGTTTATTCTCTCCATTTGTCCATTGAACTGGGGGTGAAACACAGTAAAGCAGCACAGTTTGATCCCAAGAATTCCAGTAAAGGCTTCCCAAAACTGCACAATAAATTAGGGACCCTAGTTGCTCACAATTTTCATTGGGATGCCATGTGGGGGGAAAATCCTGTCTATAAAAAACCTAGCCGTTTCTACTTATGTGATTGTAGTTGAGCAAGAAGCAAATGCATCATTTTTTTAAACTGGTCTACTATCATCATGATTGTGTTAAATCTCTTAGAGTTTGGGAGTCCTCTAATGCAATCAACAGATACTGACGTCCAAGGGCCTGCAGCAAGTTGTAGTGGCACCAGCAAACCAGTTGTTTTACTCCTACTTGCTTTTGAGTAAACACATAAAAAATAGTCTAAAAAAAGACAGCTACATTCACAGTCAAACCTTTTCATGAAAACTGATGCCAGTTTAACTTTGCTGTCTTGTTTTTCCTTGGATGACCTGCTGCAAGACAAGTGTGATGAACTTTCATGATTTTATCCTTGATAGTACTTTTGGTTTATTCCCAAAAGTATAGAAACTACTGTCACAGTTTCAGCACAATTCTCTCCTTAATTCAACCTTAACCAAATTGAATAATATAATACTATTTAAACTTTTTTCTTTGATCTTCTTCAACGTTTTGCCCAGATCTTTACTCTCATAGTAAAATCCAGGGAAAATGTCTCACCAAAACGGCTTTATATCCTGCTCTCATAACAAAATACCTTTATCTATCATAGGGACTTACTAAGAAAACCCCTTACATAAAATTTCCTCAAAATTGCTCCCTTATTTTTGATACTAAAAAAACAATACAGAACATTTCATCCTTGGCAACCTCAGAAAATCAATCTGAAGAAATTTCAGAGCACCTTCTCCAAAATTCCCCCAACTCATTCCAAATTTCTTCTCATAGCATCTTGCATAGCTATCAAGCAACTTACCAAGACCTTAGGGATGGCATTAATACCAACTTTCTTTTTTATAGCCCCCATCAGTCAACACCCCAGACTCAGGAAATAAGTTTCCATAAGTGAGTTATACCTAGACTTGACCTCCATTAGTGACCTACACTTTAGGTCACCAGAAACAAGCATACCTCATGTGTTACAACAGTTTTTACTCATTTAAGTAGTTGGCTTGAGCTTTCAGACACAAAGTAACCAACTTCACTTCCCAGAAACCTCAAAATCATTAAGTTTCATAGCTGTTTCTCTGAACAGCCACCATATGATGGTTCTGAGCTATCTATGCTTGTCCAGCAACTTTAATACTTTTTTAAAGTTACCCCAAAGTCATAGAAAGAAAAACTCTACCTTCATCCTAGGTAAAGACACTCAACTGTGTTCTTTCCCCAGCTGGTATCAGGATTCCACTGCTAACTAAGCACATTTATCCCAGGAAATAACTCTTTCTATATTATCATCCAAGATAGCCTCATAATGACTATACCACTTGTTATAACCATCCCAGGGTACACAGCTTATCTATCCTTCCAAAGAACTAGCAAGAGGCCACCTTACTAACACCTCAAGACAAAAACAAAACCCCAACCACCTTGGCTGAGCAAAACCTCAGCCACTAAATCTAGGCAAACAAACAAAACCACAAACATTTACCTCTCTCAGGCAACCTTTCTCTACTTGGCCAACATCAGCCCACACCTGCAAAAAATCTCCACATGTGGATCATCATAGTAACAGAATTTTATCAATTACCAGCAAATTTCAACAAACTTGGCAGGGTTGCAGAAGGGTTAATCTCTAGTAAAAAATGGCATCAGGGAGGCCAAAAAAGTTTTTGTCTTTGGCAGGTCTCAAACAGGGGTCAGAAGGTGGCAGCGTTGCAGGGAAGTCTTTTAGTAATCAGAAAGCAATGTCAGAGTTAACTTTTTTTGCTTTAAATTGAAATTTATCAAACTTAAAGTAAGTTTTTATATAAAGTTCTAACCAGAAATTATAGTTTAAAACTGAAGACAAAAGCAAAACACATAATATATGACAACTAACACTAAAATTAACTATAATAATAATCAACAGAAAGCCAGAAGGCAACAGCAAAGGCCTTGAGGTAAAGAAAACACAATTTTTCACTAAAATTTAAACCAGAAGAACTCCCAGAGAGATAAACCCAACACAAATTTTTAAAGAGGGGTTTAAAACCTTTATTGTGAAAAGAGACACCCAGGGACACACAGTGGGCCTGCTTGCCTTAAGAGCGGCAAAACTAATCCTTAGGACCACCAAAAGGGGGGGCTTCCTGATTGGCTGGTGGACAAATTTTTTAACCCTGTGTCACTGGGGTTAAAAGCTTTAAGATTAATTTCCAAGTTTGCCTCTTATTGGCTAAAGGCATTAGAATAAATTGTTAGAAAAGCAATTTTTAATTAAGAACTGAATCAAACCGTCAATGTGGTCCAATTAATTGGCTAATTTTTTTTGTTTTAAAAAGGGCAAGCCCAGGCTAGTAAACAGTATAAATCAATCAGAGTCTGTTTCATAGTTAGGCAAGGGATTTGTGACAGAAATTGCCAGATAGTAAGAATCTGTCATCAAGTGGTGGGTAATCACCACCCAAATCCACATGGAGTTAATGATTAATCATCAACGCAGCTTTAAATACCATTTTGTGAAATTTTCAAATGAGATACTAGGGTTAAGTAAAATGATTAACCCTAAGCAAAAGAGCCTGAGAAAAATAGCCTTCAAAAGAATCAGAGTGTCTTCAGCATAAAATTCAGGACATTGAGTTAGAACCAAAGTTTCAGTTTCAAACGTAGGAGGAACAACTCCGAGATTGGCAGGCATTGGATTAACATTGGGTGGAGGCGACGTTAAAGTACCAACAGCAGGGCCCCATCTTCCAATAATAATCTGGCTTAGAATTAGATTCTAGGGAATATAGTGCAGCAGGCCAACTACAGGATGCATTTGAGATAAATTTAGACCAAGTAATATTTGATTTTATTGAGAAAAAGTTTGGGAGGACTCAACTCTTAAGAGTTGAAACAGTGAAAATTATTCAATATATATCAAAATTTGACTAATCAATACCACCTTGATCCTGAGCTCCTATTCCTTTCACATTGTCAAGTGAGTATCTAGTCCAGGTTGCAAAGAACCCTTATGTGACCAACTTCTGATGACTGTGCTGATAAATAAGATCATGTCTGCTGACTCTCATATTATGTCAATTTATCAACAACAGCTTGCAAGGAGGAATCAAATACAACTGGCAGACTGGAGCCCCTAACCCATTTTCAATCAACTGTTTGATTTAATTCTGTTAAATCAGTCAATTTTGTTAAATGGTTTCCACTTTTTGAGTCTTCTTACTTGGCCAAATAATTCCTGGCATTAATGAATTTACCGTGACAGGGTTAGGAAAATATAGAGCTTGGGAGAAGTACACTAAAACAAATATCTTGTTAATTGTATGCGCCAAATCTCATAAAGAAATAAAGGGTTTGATGAGATTTTGAGGAATTTTTTTGATTGTTGGGAAAATACAGTTTTTTCCAAGGCCAAATGGGGAAGCAACTTTACTTTACCAGTCTGAAAAAATTATGATGTGTCAAAGGGATAGAAAACTCCCACTAATTACTCATTATTGGTGAGAGAGGCGGTGAGAGCTTTCCTTTTCAACAAGGAATCTCATTCATCCCAGATAATGAAATATTGAAGAGATATAAAAGAGAAGCAGTAATTAAGAGCTCTGCAAAAAACAGAAAACACCATAATAAATTGATGAAAGATGATTACTAATTTGATCACAGATAAAGAAAAAGCTGTGAGAAGCTTTGTGAGAGTTGGACACAACTAAATACAGACAGCTGGGCTACAATACTTAATGATTATTTAAAGTTAAAAACAGGAAAGTTTGGGCCCAGGTGCCAAAAATAATGTTATTATTTGCAAGAAAAAAGCTACACTAATAATCAAATAACAAGGGCCCAGAATTGGGCTTTGTTGTTGAAAGTTACTAGGTTAGGCTCTTCCTAACTCCATGCAGCCAATCAAATAGCTAGGAGGCCAGAAAGGCAAAAAAACAGCCCAAAATTAAAGTTATTTGCAGAATTTCAAGTTTGGATCCTGCCCACCAAAAGCTCAGGCAAGAAGACTGAGAAGGATCCAGGGGCTTAAAAGGAGGCTGGGGAGCAGGTGCAGGTTTGGTCCACAAATAGAGCAACTGATAGAGTCCTGGAAAATGGAGGCTTCTGGGTTGCTATGGGAGGCCCAGGGGTAAAACTGACCCCCAATTGCAATGAAAGGTCACTTCAATTAGAGGTTAAGTATATCTTTAGAAGAAGAATGCTCATTATATTTTGAGAAGCCATCAGGGTTTCAAAAGGATTGATCAAAATCATGGAGGGGCATCACTTATTCTCACACCTGAAATTTTTCAGGGCACCAAGTAAATATATTGCTGCTATAGAAGAAATAGTCATCATATAAAACAGCTGGTCTCTCATGGGCAGTAATCATGAAAAATAATGTGAAAAGCTCATTAAAAATGACAAAATATCATCTTTATCACAGAAACTATTGATTGCCAGGGAATTTTCCCCTGACTACATTAATGGTATATACAATTTTAGCCTAGACACCAAAGCAAAGAAAGACTTCAAACAAATTATGGACACTAGTAATAGCACTGGGTTCAACCCAGAAGGGGATCAAACTCAGAATCCTAAAAGCAAGGCAACAGTTAGTACAATGAAGATATTTTGGTTTATATTACCTATTTATAACAATCACATTCATTCAACATTGATTTCCAACTTTGGTCTTGCTCCCAAAATTGTTAATAACCAACTAAGAGACATCACTTACCGCTCGAATGATGATTGGTTGCAGCTATCTTGGTTTTTGCTCTTGGATCCACTCCTAACACTTCAGCAGCAAGTGTTGTACTTGATCTTCCCTTCCAGATCAACTATACACCGCTTAATTGTGTATCAAATTGTGGCTGTTTCTGCAGGTTACTTGCTTCCATATATGATTTTATATAGTATCATTCCAGTGTTTAATGAACTTTTGAAACATACATTCATTTCAGCCTTGAAATCATTGAAAGTCCCTGGAAAATCCTCTCATTCCAAATGATCCTCTTATTTTGCTCCAGCCTCAATTTTGAAGGTATTTAAGTGAGCCAAACTTATTATTATTTACTTGTCACAACAATAAAAAAATTACTCTTCTAAGCTACTCCTCTATTTTTGATAACACTCCTTTTTGAAGCCATGAGAGGAATTCTTTTCCTATCCTGGTTTCTAGCCTACTTCTTGACCAAGGTGTACGCCTTGGAAAATCAAACTCCTACCACCAACTGGTAAAATTCCTCCCCAGATGACGCTCACCAGAAAGAAACCCCCACCCATGAATGGTTCAAATATCATTCTGGACACTGGGGACGTAAATTCCACTATGGCACTTGTTTGCTACCCCACCCACTGAACCTACACTGGTTAGACCTTACACTTCCTTTTATCTCTTGACATATTTGGTGGGCTATTATCTACTTGGATGATTCAGTTCTATGTTTGGGAGATTCACTTATCTAGAACAACTTGGACATCTTGCAATGGTCACGGTTCCTATCAGTTTGGTAATAGCAGGCTTGAATGTAGGGGCCTTGGCCCATCAGCTGGGAAGTTTATTCCCCGCAAAGTGGGTCCCTGACAGTTTGTTGGAACCTATTTTGAGTTTCTTACTTAGAAGTTCAGAACCAACCCCTGCAAACTACCTGCTCTATACCTCAATTATCAAGAGTCTTGAAGTCACCCTGGTTACTACCATCATCAGCCTGACCACCTATTGTCTGGTTTGCCTTTCCCTGCAGACCAGAACCGCCGCTGCTGCCAGTGCAACATCTCCTCAACAGGTTCAGAACCAAACCATGGTACTAAACCAGATTTCAGCAGTATCTCCTGACAACAACAAAGGTAACAAGATCCTGATACTCCTGGCCTTCTCACAATCACTGTTTGTAAAACGCCAGCGCAATTCCAGACTGACACACAGAAGGTCCATCACGTGGCCAAGAAGCTCACAGGCAAGGCCCGTGTCTGGTACGCCAAGGCCATACTCCAAGGAGAGAAATTACTCAATAACTACCCTGCCTTTTGTGACTCCTTATTGTCTACTATAGTGCTAGCACAGACTACCAAAGAACTCCAAGACCGCATAATGACCTTGTATCAAGGCAGAATGGCCACCAAGGACTACATTGAAGAATTCTTGCGCCTAATGGAAGCAATTGGGATGACAGACGCCAAAGCTTGCTACCTCTTCCAGGAAAAATTATCTCCAGAACTCAAGAGCTTCCTAGCTCACCATGTACTACCCAACAAGTTTTCTGAGCTTACCAAAGAGGTATTGAAATGGGCTTCCAAGGTAAAGCAACTTCCTTCTTGGAACAACCTCAAGACTATGCCTGCTCATAATTTACCATCCCCTGCCAAGGTTCCAAAGGGATTAGTTCCTAAACCTGGGGGAGGTTATCAGTTAGCCCCCAAAGAGAAACAATGTCAAGTCTGCAAAGGATTGTGCCTCTACTGTGGAAAAGCAGGACATTCTGCTATGAATTGCCAGGCACTCTCAAAGGTACAATCCTCTTCAGGCCATCTTCTTTTGACTACCAATGCCAATAAAGCTTCCACTCAGTCTTACGCTCTTTTGCCTGTTTTTCTAGACCATGAATTTGGCACTACAGCCAGCTAAGCAATGATTGACACAGGAGCAATGGGGAATTTCATTGACCAAGATCTTTTGACTTCATTAGGGGTTGAGACCTCAGGGCTAGCCTCTGTAAGACTTGCTGAAGGTACCCCTGCCCTGGTAGGACACTTAGTCAAGCCCCTCCACGCTCAGGTGGGAAAAAACTCATACTACCTACCCACCTCTACACTCTCCAACTTGGCCTTTCCGTTAGTCTTGGGTTTTCCCTGGTGCCAGGAAGCCAAGTTACAGTTCAATTGGGACACCAACTCCATCACACTTCACTCCCACGGACAACCAACCACAGTGCCTCTCAAAAAACTGTACTATCAAGTACCAAAGAACTTCACGGTGTACTTAAACTCTCTACTTCTTGTGGGGAGCCCAACACCTAATTTGATTCTGGAGGAAATTCAAGACTTAAGAACAGCCTTTAGCAAGGAACTCTGCTCTGTTCTTCCTGAAAGAAAACCATCCAATCTTAGAACTGACTTGATACCAGGCTCCTCACCCACCTGGGGAAAGCTTAACCCCATTGTCAGGGACCCACTTTGTGGGGAATAAACTTCCCAGCTGATGGGCCAAGGCTCCTACATTTAAGCCTGTTATGACCAAGCCAATAGGAACCGTGACCATTGTAAGATGTCCAAGTTGTCCTAGATAAGCAAACCTTCCAAACATAGAACTTAATTGCCCAAGTAAATAGTAGCCCACCAAATAGGTCAAGAGGTAAAATGAGGCATAAAGTCTAACCAGAGTAGGTTCAGTGGGTGGGGAAGTAAATTGAATGGCCATAGTGGAATTTACGTCCCCAATGTCAAGAAGGATATTTGAACCATTCATTGGCAAGGGATTCCTTCTGGTGGGAATCATCTGGGGAGGAATTATACCAGTCTGATGTTGGAGTTGGGTTTTCCAAGGCAAACACCTTGGAAAAGAAGTAGGCTAGAAACCAAGATAGGAAGAGAATTCCTCTCATGGCTTCAAAGAAGGAATGTTATCAAAATGGATGAGTAGCTAGAAGAGTAATAATCTTTATTGTTGGAACAATTTGAAATGGATAAGTTTGGGCCTTTAAATAGGCTTAAAATCATGGCTGAAGAAATATGGGAGGAGTTTCTTGGGATATGAGAGGATTTACATGAAGATTGTGGGTTGTGGCATACCTGACTTGATTTGGAGTACCTTAATCTTAAAGTTTATATGGTTTAAACAGGATCAGCCACATATATAAAAGCAAGTTGTTGATAATTAAGCAGTGGAGTATCAGAAGATCTGTTAAATTCATATGCAGAGCCTTATCCTTTAACATTGAGAGCGGGTTGTGGATTGAGCGGGTGACAGGATCCAGCCAATCATATGCTGAGCGGTAAGTGATGTCTACTAGTTGATTAACGTTTTCAAATTTGAAAGGCTTTTCAAAAGCGAAATTCAATTGAATAAACTGAATATAAAAAGGTAAAACAAGGCTTTGTGATGTCCCAGTCTTAATAAACTCTTCATTTCCAGTGTCCTGGGTTCAAATCCAGGTACCAAAGGTATCCAAACAATTCCCTATTATTGTTAACTCTGTTGTGTTGGATGTAAAATGGGTGTCTCCAATCTTTTTGTTCTAGTGTTGATTTCCTAATATTTCTTTCCCAAGTCTGTCAATGAAAGTCAGGTAGTCAGGGAAGGAATCCCTGACACCCATGAACCAAGCACAGGGAATTGCGATGAAGATGTACCTTAACAAAAACTTAGCAAAAGGGTTTATGCGTTGACCCAACTCCCCATTTTCATCACCCATGTTCTTTGTAGGGAAAGCAGATGGAACCTTAAGACCTGTTGTAGACTTCACCAAACTAAACTCCATAACCATTAAGAA
>QTSX02001816.1:0-31886 GCA_014839935.2 Entomophthora muscae | reverse complement strand
TAAAGTCTTGACAAAATGGTATTGCCATTCTAAAATAAAATAAGATTATGGGACCTTGGTTCTGCCAATTTATTCCTTATTTAGTCTTGGTTGTTTTTCATTTTACTACTGTTCTAATAGAAAATCTTGGGCTGACGGCCCACATTCCTGAGGAAGCCCCCAAAACCTGGCCCCCGTTTTACCGTCCTCCTGGGGCACCCTTTGGCCCACTGCATTTCTCTGACTATCCACTTAAGCCAGAGTACAGGGAGTTTACTGTGAAGGATACCCCCCGCACAGACCACCTGGCCCAACAGATAACCCCATGAACAGCCTTTCACAAAGGTGCTTGGTGTAAGCAACCAGCCTCCAAAATCTGTGTGAAGGACAACTATTTGTCTGCCTACCAGACAGATATGGAACCACCCCCGACACCCAAACCTGACCGCCTACACTCCAGGTCTGACTTCTCTCACAGCCAACCAATATACAGTCATTGCCTACATTACTTTGGCTGGGTTAGTTGACACTATGGTTCCAGCTGCTGGACCCTGGGCCTTAGTAGGCCGATCAGCATCTTATCTCATCAAGTTGGCACCCCTCTTATGGTAGGCTCTACCCTCTTTCCACCAGAGCAAGTTGGCAACTGAGGCTAACAGCCCCTCCCACCCTGGGATGTGGTATCCTGACATTATGGGAATAGATAGCAGAGGGATTGATATGTGATGTGCAGCAGGAATATCTTTGTAGATGTTAATTTATAATCTATTGGCTGAAGAAGGAAGGGTTAACTGGCCAGCTGGGTTGGTGGAGGGCAGGGTTTGGGTGAAGCTGATCGGATGATCCAAGTTGGTGAAGTTAATCAAGCATGTCAGATGTTATTGCAGGGGAAGTTTCAAGGTATCCGATCGAGAAGGGCAGTTAAAGGTTGGTGGGGTTAGTTCTCACCCTACCCTTGGAACATGGTTAGGGTGGAATCTGGGTATAGGGGGTCGGGTATGCCCCATAAGTTTACATATCTGCCTGGGTTTGCAAGCGGTTCAGCAGGGAAAGCTTATTCCGCCGATTGATCAAGAATTATTGCGGGGGGTGGATATATCGGTACGTTCTTTGCGGGGAAATTTTCGATCCAGCATGGTAGCGGTTTTATGGGTTCGGATTTTTCTTGGCATTTGACTCCGCTCCATTCGGTTGGATATGTAATCGTTTAAACCCGGGATCCAGCCTTGGTTACCCCTTCCAATAATCAGCTCATTCGATCTTTTTTAATAATCCCTTGAAAATATATATTTATTGTAAAGTAAAACATCTCTGGGGAGCGTATAGGTGGGTAAAAAATCCGAACCCGGGGCGGAAGTTCACTGCACGGCGGAAACTCCGCAGCGGAAAGTTGACAGGGAACGATGCAACCCGTTCAAAAGATATATAGAAGTTCCATCATGCTGTTCTATTAGATTGAACCTTCCCAGCATAGCTTTTCCAGGCCGGGAATAAGATCCAGTTCCCATTCTAGCTTCGCTGCTTTGGTGGAGAGGATTAGGAAAAGGTTCTGGAGTACATGGTAGATACTGCAGAATTTAAACGAATTGTTTATGGCCGATGCATGGTTGGCAGGTGAGCTGAAGCGTTTGTTGAATCGATTCTTCAAAGATAGTTCTAGGTCGGAAATGTATTGGTGGGAGAGTGTAACTTGGGGTAGTGAGCTTATTAAGCTGGTAGGGGAATAACATTGATTAACAATATATTCAGGTAGGATTTACTTTTTTATGGCTAATATAGGGATGTGGTTTAAGGGTTGTAAAGTGAGCTTCATCTACGGCTCTTGCTTTAACGGATAAGCTGAGCAAAGAGTTGGGTTTAATGTGCGTATTGGATTCTGGAATAGCTTGTATCTTCGTGAAGCGGGGATGGGTTGAGGTTGATGTGAGAGTCTGAAACAATGGTACATGCTGCAGATAAAGGTAGTCGCATCTGATTGGACATTAAAGTCGATATGAGGATGCAGGTAATATAACAAAGTTTAAGAAATATAGAACTGTAAAGTGCAGAAGATGCAAGTGTTGCAGGTGCTCTAGGATGGCGGAATTGGCTCATGAACGATGAGTACTTAATAAATTCCAACCTAAAATTGAGTTTTTACCTTCTAGTGCTGGTGAGTTGTTTAAAAATTGATGGGTTCTAGACGCTCCCAGTCCATGGGTTTGCTGCTGGTTAAAAGTTTTGCATGCGTGAAATGTCGGGTTGGATATGGCTTGATGGGTGGAACTTTTGCATGTGATTGGCCCCAAGGCTGATCGATTTCGAGATACCATTGGCGAACCCTTTTACGGTACAGGATCTGATTGGCGGATCCCTTGGCAAAGTTTATATTGAAGTTTTGGGTTTATTAGCGAGAAAAAATCGCTTGGATATTATTGGTGGTAAGGAGGTTCGCTTTGGGCGTTGATTGGTGGAAAATCGGTATGGGGTTCTGATTCGATTGGGAAGTTAGTTTTTTGGTAGATATGATTGGTTAAAATATTTGATGTTTATTCTAATATGGGGTGAATAATCTACGAGGTTGGTTTTAGAGTAGTCTGGGATGCGGGTTGGATTACTGGGTGGTATGGGTTGGGGCGGGACTGGTGGGCAGCGAGATGCTTGCGAAGGGAGCGGGAGTGGTAATACTTGCGCCCGCAGGTGGGGAGGGGGCAGGCGTAGGGACGGACTTCGGAGTGGGTTTTGACATGAGTGGCGAGGGAGTCGGGGCGGGAGAAGGATTTTTGGCAGGTGGGGAAGCGGCACTGGAAAGGCTTCTCGCCCGTGTGGGTGCGGAAGTGGTTCAGCATCTTGTGACGCTTGGGGAAGGCTTTAGAGCCGCGCTTGCAGCCGCGCCACATGCACGCGTATGATGATTTGCCGCTACCAATGTGGTTGTCAACTACATGGCGGATCATGTCTTCCATGGAGCGGAATGCCTCGTGGCAGTCGGCCCACTGGCAGATCTGGCCACTTGGGCTCTCCACAGAACGGTCGAACCTGGCCTCGAACTGGGGCTCGAAGCGAGGATCGAAGCGTGGATCGAAGCGATGGTCTAGTCTGGGGTCAAAGCGGTCCTCAAGCGGTGGGTAGTAGGCGTCGAGCCAGGGAGACTGGAAGACCTCATGTTCGTTTTGAAAGACATCACCAAAGCGGCACGGCGTAGAGTGCTCCGAGGTCAGGCCTAGGCCTGGGCTCTCAAACACAGAGTACTGTACTGGCATGTACATGCTGGGAGTCATGGGGTGGAGGTCCTGGGGCAGGGCCTGGCTCAGATAAGCAGGATCATACATGAGGTTCATATCATGGGGCCTGTGGCTCCGGACAAGGTGCTGTGGTTGATGCTCCATGATCCACCCAGCTTTGCTGGCACTGCTATATACCATCCCAATGCACCTTGTCGTGAATTCCATGCTTCAATCCATTTCAAATTAATTGTCTGGCTTCGTGGTCTGGCCCCCACTACACTTTCATGCAGCCGTTTTCACAATGTGCATCTCACTCTTGCCATGTCTGCTTGCTTCATAACTCTGCATCACCAATCAACTGCTAACTTTGCTTTCAAATAATCTCAGCTACGAATATTCATTTATATACTTGCATCCCATTTAAAATTAAATAAAAAATGCCCTTTTTAATTAACCTTTACCCCCGGAGAAACATTAAAACTACCCGCCAATCCATCTCTTAGGACTCTCATCAAACAGCTTTTGTTTCTCTACTACCTAGCAATGCGAAATAAATTATGACGTCATAACCATACAAGCTATTCAAACCTCCCCGATAAATGTCACTTGTATAATCATTTCTCATAAATGAACTTCCTTTAGCCAGTATTTCCTAGCAGGTATAATCCAACCCCCAAGCTTGGATCTCACGCCCAGCTACCGCCATAAACTTCTAATCGAAGACAAATTCCGGATAATAAGGCATTGTGCACCCCGAACGGGATCAATTCCTATAAATCCTAATCTAACCTCGATTTTTAAACGGAATGGGTAGCTCTATTGGTATAGGGCGCTTAATTGAAGCATCCATCGATTGTGTATTAAAGGAATATAAGCCTATTTATTGGCATGGATCTCAATGCCGGTATGGGCTTAACCTTCCTACTCGATAGGGATATCTCGATCGGAACAATAACATGGTTGCTCCTGCCTATACTTTGGCCGGAGGGCATGAAACTGAAGCAGGTCTTCAGTTGTTTTGGCTTCGACTATTTTTAACCCGGCAAGTGATTGGCGCAAGCTTTACCGCTCCCATTCTCAAGGCGGACTGATGGAAGTCATACCGCGGTCTAGACCCAAACCCAGATGCACTGCTGGGTTTGTTCTGAACTGGCTGGTCACAGGTAGGTTTAAAATAGCCTGGCGATGCGGATTCAATGATTCCAGATGATCAGATCCCATTCAGTGTTGGTTGCGGTGGATGTATTGAAATTCCGGTTGGATGCTAACCACCCCCTTGAGGATAGGACCATGGATTATTTAGAACCCCAATAAACCGCCATTCTAAATCCTTTTATTCCATACTTTGTTGAACAATCAACCTTGCCATCGATCTGGTTTGTACAACCAGCCCAGCATTTGCCCAGCATTTGCGGTGCCAGTAGCATCTCCGTCACCGCAATCGATTACCCACTTGTACCATCTTCTTAGCCCAAAGCTCTACCTCCCCTAAAGCAGTTAAATCATTTAATTACCCGTGCCTGTTCAAACAATAGCTTAACTTGGGACCAAGTATGGCTCATTCACCAAGCTTCCAACTCGGGGCCGCCCCAGCCAAAGGGACCATCCCTACACTATAAAACAAAGCTTTGGCTACAACCATCTCCTACCTTTGAGTAGAGAAGATCAATTACCACCATACCTTTCGGATTGATCCTGCTTTAAACTCCTTCCGCCTACCCTCCCCGCTTAAAGACCCCATAGAATCTGGTTGGCTGGATTCGACCCCAGCTCACCACTGTATCTCGCAATACATGGGGGACTCGCATGCTAGGTATTCGGGTATGTGCTCACCACCCCATATAGGCCTGCTCATATTTCTATATATAGCCTCAAAGTAATTTTCCCCTCACCAACATGATCCCCACTTAACCAGGATAGTTCATATATATCTCCTATTTCTATGATGCCTGCCACACCTCACGGTACCAGTAGTTACCTGGTGCAGCAAACCCCTTACATCTATCAAAATTGTTTTGTTGGCTTTGTTTTCACCAGAGAAAATGGGCAACATAACACCTTGAAAGGTTATTGGCAGTCAGCAACTGTTCATTATAAGTAATGACAAAGGCAAGCACCTTAGCTGTTTCAGAAAGACATAGGGTTGTGTTGCAACCGAGGTTCGAACCTCGCCTGCTAACATATCTTACAATACACAGGGGGCGCTCAATGAGTCGCCCCTTGACGTATCTAACGTTATGAATGGATCTGTTGGCAACGTCAAATGGCGGGCACTTCATCCTAATTAGGAGTGTTGCCAATTTGACCCGCTGATCCCCGCACGAGTTATTCCTCAGCTCCAAACCCTACATGGAACTCCCTACTATGCCACCCCCTTGTGGCCTTGTGGCTTCCCCATTTAGTATATTAACCACAATATCCTACAATAAACGAAACCTTATTCCTACTATTATGTCCTTTCCTATTGGACTGTTGTCTTCCCCAATTCCAAGTACTGAACTCTCATTAGTTCAGTTGCAACATGAGCCCTGCCATGATTGGTCCAGAGAGCTTAACCTGGATGTTCTCCATTCTCACGGAGAAGGGTACTGTCTAATGGTTAATTGCCACTCTTCAGGAATCAGCCACCTGTACTGCCTTGAACCTGCTTGGCACTTGGTCTAGCTGTTGAGCATCTGCAAGCTTCTGGTCAACCATAGTGTGATTGGCCACAGTATCTACCAGTAGTATGTGGGTGTTCCCACGGAAACAAAAGAGGTAGGTCAGGCAAGTTACTTTATTTGGAGAGTGACTGGCTTGAAGTATGGGGTCATCACTATGAACTTGGAAGACATTGAGGATTTTAACTCCGTGAATGTTGTAGTTGCAGGGGTTCTTTGCTAGGAGGGATTGAGAGTGAGGGTCAAGTGGGGTTGTAGAACCTCTTATAACTACAACCCCCAGGCTTTTCCTGGGTCCTCAATCTGTGCTAACTGGAGTTCCCCTTGTGGGGGTGCTTAGCCCCATTTTCCTGTTGGCGTGGCTGGCGACAACCTAATTGGTTGTGGGCACTGCCAGGTGTGGGACAAGGTTGGGGTGGTGCATCATTAGAGTGGCAGAAACCCATTTAATCCTTATTATTAGCATCCACAATGACTTTATAGAAGTCATTAAGGGAGGTGCAACAACCTACGTGAACCCACTTGCAGATATGGGGTTTGAGCCCATTAACAATCAAGGCAAGGAGTGTGGTGTTCCTGTCAGTCACAGCTTCTGGGGCGGCGGCAAGAGCTTGCTGCCAAGCGGCAAGGTATTCAGGAACGGACTCAGTCTGTTTGATAGCCAGGAGGGGAGTCCCTATCACAATGGGCAAGAAAGTCTCACTGTAGCGTGACTTTGAGGCATCCCTGAATGATACCCAGGTGATTTCTATCTCTTGGCTGGCCCAGGTGGTGAACTAAACTGCAGCAGGTCCTGTAAGGCAGCCTGAAGCAGTGGCAAACCACATAGGCTCGGGTACCTGACATAAACAGAGACGGGTCTCAGTGGAGTAGAGCCAACTGACAATTTAACCCCCTTTCACGCCACCTACAAAGGTTTCCAACTGGAGGATGAGCATTTGTTGTGACATATCTGACTGGGGCAGAAGTGACACTAGTGTTGTGCTGCCCAAGGAAGAGTTGGTTCTACACACTCATAAGTACCAGTTGATCTTGATAGATGATGTACCTGTCATGGATATCCCCTTTGGGATTGGCAAGAAGTTTTCTTGGTGGGGAGTTAGCCATATAGCCTGTACTCCATCCTTTCTTGGGGGAATTTTCTCTTTAGGTAGGTTGTGAACCCACCTGCTGCTTACCACTGTTGCAACTGAACCAATGAAGATTCAGTATTTGGAATGGGGAAGACAACAGTCCAATGAAAAGGATGGGAATAATAAGAATAATGTATTGTTTTATTATAGAATACTGCAATTAATATGCTATATGGGGAAAGCCACCAGGCCACAAGGGGGGAGGTGGCATGTTCCATGTAAGGATTGGAGCCAAAGAATAACTTGTGTGGGATCAGCAGGTCAAGTTGGTAGTGCTCCTCATTAGGAGAAAGTGCCTGCAGTTTGACATTGTCATCAGATTGGTTCATATTGTTAGATACATCAAGGGACGGCTCATTGAGCGCCCCCTGTGTATTGTGAGATACATTGGCAGGCGAGTCTGGAAACTTGGTTGCAACAAAATGTTAACTTTATACTTTTTTTAATAAATTCTTTTACTTAAATCCACTTAACTCATTATTGCTACCACTCCAAACTACCATTAGATTACCCAAGACTTCCTCAGGGGAGTCCATTAGGTATAAGTGGGTTGTCTGGATATTCCTGCTGCAGGCCAACTGAGCCAGCATTTCTTTAGAAACTAGAGCTGATTTTAGTTTCTCCTCACCACTTGATTCCAATCACTCCTGGCTCTGTGTTATTCCCGGTGTATGGTATACAACCTCCAATCTCTCTGGAAAGCCTCTATTGAGAGAGAAAACTCATACCTACCAGGAAGTACCCAAATTTCAAGCCTAACCTTGTTTCATTCCCTGGCATCCGCCTTTATGATTATCTACCTAGGAGATTACTTCTTCCTGGGTTAATTTAACCCACTTCTGGGCTGCTACTGTTTACTTGATGAACTTTTCCATTTGGGAATGGTATCCCTTCCCATTGATCCCTTGTTACATGACTTAATCCTTCTGCCATCATACATTGCCTTGGGTGTATGTTGCCTATTAGGTGGGTTCCTGAAAGGTAGTGAAAGGTCTCTGTAGCTGACATTCATGGCAACTAGCTTTAATATCTGGAATCAGTAGGCGGGGATCTTCCCAATAATAGTGTTTCTGGAGCTAGTTTTGAGTCTTAGCTATTCCTCTGTGCACTGTTTCTCAATGATCCTTAAGGATAGGGCAATTTTAGACTGGAGTAGACATAAAGGAGCTATTATTGTTGTAACTTCTTGAAAAATTGTTGATCACATATGAGGGTATCTTTAGATAACTTCTTTAAGGCCAAGTGCATTTCTTCAGTCTCAGCCTCTCATACTAAAGGGTGACCAATAATCTGGTACAATTGATCAGCTTCAGTGGGATGAAGGGCCAAGAGAGGCATTTGGGAAAGTTTATCTGTGTTCTTATACTGTATGGCAGGGCAATGTAGCACAGTAAATTCATAAACTTGTAACCAAAGTTCCCATCTGACCAGAAGCTCTTCAGGTTCTTTTGGCTTTTGCAACCATTTGATAGAGGCATGATCCATGAAATCTGTGAAATTCATGCCATAGATGTAGTGAAAAATCTTTTTTCCAGTGAGGAGCACAGCTAGGTATTTCTTCTCATTTATATAGTTTTCCTCATCCTTTTGAGGACACAGGATGTATATGCTACAGGGTGATCCACTCCTTCATTGTCTAGTTGGGCAAGGATGGCTCCAATAGCTAGGTTGCTAGCATCTGTGTAAAGGATGAACTCCTTATTGTAGTCAGGATACACCAGGATGGGAGCCTCTTTGAATTTTTGTTTAAGAGTCTCAAAGGCCTGCTGTTGGCTAGTGGTCCACTCAAAGGGGACATTATGTATCAATTGAACCAGAGGCTTACTAATATTAGCAAAGTTGGAGATAAGCGGCCTATAATATCCTATCATGCCTAAGAAGACTTAGCTTCTCTTAAAGAAGTGGGAGGAGCGTTTTATTGATGGCTTCTATTTTCTTGATCATGGGATATATCCTGGTCTTAGTTACTTAATGCCCCAAGAACTACAGTCAGTCTTTAAAGAATCTGCATTTGGATGGTTTCAGCTTGATTCCAGTCTCTCTGATCTTAATAAACAACTATTTAAGATGAGTCATATGGTTGGTGAACATAGCACTAAATACAGTGATATCATCCAAATAGACCAACATGCAAGAAAGCTTCAGGTCATGCAATATGGAGTCTATAGCCCTCTGGAATGTGGCAGGGGTATTACAAAGCCCTTTGAGGCATGCAGGTAGGTTCAAACTATCTTTCAGAGGTGACAAGAGCGGCTTTTTGTTTGTCTTTGGGGGATAAGTCAACTTTCCAATATATGGATGTCAGATTCATAGCTGAAAAGAACTTAGACCCCCAAGACAGCAGAGAACATCATCTATGTGTGGTAAGGGTAAGAATCTTTCTTGTTAAATAATTCAAACAATGATAATCCATCACAGTTTGGTGTTGTCAAGTATATACTTCTGGGAAGTATATAGAACAAGATAAAGGGGAAAATTAAGAAGAGAATAATACTTTATTAGATATGAATCTAGGATAACATATAGTATCATGGAAATCCACATACTGTCCATGTACATCATAGGGGCATGGGGCTTATCTGAGTAATGTTCCTCATAAGTCACTAGGGTCATTTAAGTTGTGTTCCACTTAGGATATGGATTGTTTGATCCCTGTAATAGATGGCCAAATGATATTAGTGCCACCAACTTAATGGTTAGTTGGTGAGCCATAGGGTTACTAATTTGGTGAACTACTTGGGGCGTTAATTCTCCAAGAGGGAGTAATTGAAGATGTTGCAACAGTGGACTCCATTGTTCTTCTTCAAATGAGCAAAGGGGAGGCCCAAGGACTCTGGGAAGGGGCAAGTAGCCCAGTGTCTAACAACTCTTTGAGTTCCTTGGACACCTGAGCATCCTCTACTCTAGTTTGTTGGTAGGGTTTAGCTTGGAAGGGGGGAGCATTGCTGGTATCTATTTTATGGATGACATATTTAGCCAGGCCATAATCTGTACTTTCTTTGGAAAAAATGTTGGCAAACTCTTCAAGCAGGTCAAGAACTTCTTTTTGTTGTACATGAGACAACTGTGGTAAATCCTCAGGACTGAACAAGCACAACACTTGAGGTTCTTCTTCTGGTAGATTGAAGTTAAGGAAAGTACCAAAAGGATCCAGCAAGAGAACATCAGATGCATTCAAAAGCCAGTTGTAGCCAACCACTTGACCTCTAGAGACAGAGATAGGCACTGGAGTTAGGTTAGCCACAAGTAAATACACAGCATCTTTGTGAGAAGAGTCTAAAATTCCAGGGAAAATAAGGTTTATTACTCCCCAAAAAGGAAGGGGAGTATAGTTCTAGGAAGGTATGCTCAGAAAATTCATACAAGATCTGGGAGTCAAGGATAACTTGAGACCCAGGAGAGATGATCACAGCTGATTTAGCCAAGAGATGGACTCTTTCAGATTCAGGGCAGGCTGGAGGAGGTCACTTCATGTTGCAGAAGTGTGTGTGGTACTTTAGGATGAAGATTCCAGAAGGGTATTCTAGGACACACGTCTTAAGGCGTTTGCCAGGCATCTTGATGAGTTTTTCAAAGATATAGGAACTTATTATCTAAGGATTGACATATATCCATCCTTTATGTTGATAATCCCATTGTATTCTCAGATAATTTGAATACTAATCTAGCAGGTTGTAGCTCTCATTCTCCTAGGACTACAGCTGGAGTAGCAAGGAGAAGTTTACCAAAACACATAGGGAGGGTCAAGTAAGCACTAATGACTTGTGTCATAGACAGGCCAGCTGTATCATGAGACTGATGTTAGTTGAGATCCAGAGCTAGCTTTAGTTTCTTTACTAACTGTGAGAATACAACATTAACATGGGGATCATGTGTCAAGAACAACTTTAATTTTCACCTTTTAGATGGATATTGTCACAGTAGGTTCTATAATGCCAGGAATTATTTGCTTAAGTCAAAGGCTCAAAAGGCCAGAATTGCTGCTAACCAGATTAACTTATTTGACAGATTTAAAATCAAAAATTTGATCAAAAATGGGTTACTGCCACTACAGTTTGCCATTTAGATTTAATTCCCCCTTACAAGCTGACACTGATAAAGTGACATAATTAGGAGTCACTTGATACAACCTTATTTATCAGAACAGTTTTCAGAAGTTGGTCACACAAGGGTTCTTTGCAAACTGGAACAGGTACTCACTAGATAATGCAGAAGAAATAGAAGCCAAGAATCCAGGTGGTATTACTTAGTCAAATTTTGGTATATATGGGAAAATTTTCACTGTTCAACTCTTAAGAGTTTAGTCCTCCCTAAAAGTACTCAAATAAAATCAAATATTCTCCTGGTCTAACTTTATTTTATCATGAATTCTTTCATTGGCTTGGAGTGCTACATCCCCTATAATTTGATTCTCAGTTGAATTATCACCAGAAGATGGGGTCCTGCCACTAGCATTTTGTCGTTATTTCCTCATAATGTTAATACAATGCCCCATAATCTTGGAGTTTTCCCTACTGTATCTGAAGCTGAGACACTGGCTCCCTCTCAATGTTGTAAATTCTATGCTGAAGACACCTTGATTCTCATCCAGGCAATTTATCTAGGACTTTTTTTGGTTAGGATTAATCATTTTGCTTAATCCTTGTGTATATTTTGGAAATTTTTAAAAAACAGTATTTGAAGCTTTGTTGGTGGTTAATCATCAACTCCATGTGGATTTGGGTGGTGATTTACCACCACATGAAGACTGCTTCTAACTATCCAACAATTTCTGTCACAGATATCTCTACCCAAGTGATAGTACGTCCAAAAGGGGGAAGGACCGCCAGGACGTCTTGCACCTCAGCCAACTTATTGTCTCATTTTTCCAACATACATTTAAGGCCATGAAACTCTTTATAGACAGTTTGAAGGGGGAACTTATGGAGTCTTTCTGGAAGACAGTGTCAGCCATCTCAGCAGCTTCCACAGAGGTTTCCACCAAGACAGGATGTTTTCAGCCTGTGTGAGCTATGGTATTGATACAATTTTCTTGTCTTTGTAAAAAGGCTTGAAAGTGGTGGTAGTCTTTGTCATGTTCCAAGGCGTGTCACAGACACACAAAAAGAAATCCAAACCTTAGGATTGTATTTGTACAAAGTCTTGGGTTAGTTTGCATGGAAGATGAAGCAATTAACTTGTGTCCCTGAATAGTAGATCTCTCCTAGCTGTGGCTAGAGAGTTCTCACCAAAGTACTGGAAGACATAAAGACAAAAATGTGAATATAACTTAAGTTTTATTGGTATAAAAAAATAGAATATATACTATTTGATGTTACCAAAAAAAACAATGTAGGGACAGTAGGATCATTTGCCACAGGTATGAGTGGGGCAAGTGAGTTGCTCAAAGCAAGGAAGACAAACAGCTGCATTGCCATCGTTAGATATCAACTTATTTCATGGTAAAAAGGCAAAAGCAAGATATTTGTCCTTGAAAGAACCCATCAAAGGCAAAGAAAGGCAAAGGAAAATCAAAAATATCTTAAATATGGGCATTCACAGCAGTCTTCCCCAAAAATAGTTTACAGGGGACAGTAATGGTTTTGGGTACAGCTATGGTCATGGCCATGTATTCATAGGTATCAGGATCTTCAGCATCAGATTCTTCCATATCAGAATCATATGAAACATCATGAAATATTAGAAGGATTTTAGGGGCTTGAGAATCAGACACATCATCAGCAGAGGTTGAGGAGGTGAAGGAGGAGACTTCAAAGGGCTTTCAAACAGGAGTGTCTCTGTCTCTAAGTTGGCCTTTCTTTTCCTGCTTGGTCTCTAGAATCAGCTCCTTCAACACTGGAATTGGTACAAACACAGGAATAGAGGCCTTTCTGGCTACAGTTGTTGCAGCCCTGTTGCTTAGTCTGGTTCTGAGAATTCATAGCCAAGATCCAAGAAGTGCAGATTTTATGCCAGAATCAGAAGCATCTCAACTCTCACAGACCACAGAGCAAGAGTGAGTGAGATGAATATTCTGGAGGAGAGTCATGATACTCTTCATAGACGTGAGCATTACTTTATGAGCTTTAAAGTGCAGGCATAGGAGATGGTTGACCTTGGGGCTTGATCACAAGCAGCATAGGCTTTGTTGGCAGTCAATTTTTGCTATTTATTAACTGTTGACCTTTCATATAAAATCTGTTGGCAAACTCAGTCAGAGCCTTCTTAGGTTTGAATTCAGTGTTCATAAATGCACTCTTTTTCACTTCTAAAATAGGATCACCACCAAACTCATCAATTAGAAGATATTTTGTTTCTTCTTAAGTGTTAATGAAAGGAATCTCTGGTACTAACACTTCTTGGCAGATAGAGTATAGGCAGGTCAGGATATGTTTCTTCTTGATCTCATCCAAAGCTCTACACATATTAATCTCATATATGGTAATGAAGGCAGTCATAGTAGAGGTTTTTGAGTCAAACACTTGTTTGAAAGTAGGCTTAAAATGAGCCTCAGGAGCTGGCACATCATTCTTTCTGTCAAGCATATTGATGCAAGGGGAGAATTTAGCTTCATATTCTGTAGGGGTTGTCTGGCCCACAGCTGTCAAACACTTTCTTCTAAAGCCACTAAAGTGTTGGTGTTACAAGTGCCAGTTTCAACAGTGCAGCCTGTCTGCTGATCAGTAGTATCCTATTGTTGTCCTTAGCTAGTTATCACAGCTGAGAGCTAAGCTAGTCAGGAGGTTAAAGAGGGGCCAAAAGACAGATAAGGGGAGAATTAATCATTGACAGAATCAATCAACTCAATCATTTTCTGGAAATCTTTATCCAGAGTATCATGGTTGTTGTGTTCTGAGGTGTGGCACAGACACAAAACAGGGAATACTAACTTTAGGATTGGATTTGAACTAAGTCTTGGTTAGTTGGCAGTGAAGGTTATTGAATTACCTTGTGGTCCTGAATGATAAATCTCTACAAGTTGTGGCTAGAAAAAGGTGCCAAAGTACTTGGAAACACAAAGACAGAAATGTGAATAGAAATTAAATTTTATTGGTAATAAGGAACTGTAATATAGATTGTGTAGCAATTCCAAAAAAACAATAATAGGACGGTAGGATCACTTATCACAAACATGAGTGGTGCAAGTGAGTTGTGCAGAATCAGGAAACCAAACAATTGAATTCCCCAGTTCAGAAACAGAATCATTTCAAGGGGCAAAAGCAAAAGCAAGGGATTAATCCTCAAAATAACCCAACAAAGGCAAAATCAAAACAGCAAGAATAGCAGTATTCACAACATTTCCCCTTTCTAGATTGGCCTTAGGGGGTAGTACTTGCGGAGAAACTTGGCATGCATCTGGGCAAACAAACAACCACTGGAGAGGAGTTTCACGGTGTACTCTGACCCACATTTGAAGGTTACTTCTAAGGGCCCAACCCACTATGTATCTAGCTTGTGGTTGTGTCCTCCTACTCTATGCTGATAATAGAGAACATGGTCTCCAATGATAAACTCAGGCAAGGGAGAACATCCAGCATTATCAGGAGAGAGTTTGAGCATCTTGGTCTTATACATAGAGTGTATGCAGTGGCCTATATGTCAATTATGTGGTTGACTAAGTTTTTGATGTGTGAATCAGGATCCATGGCTTTGTCAGAGGAGATTAGGGGGCCAAGAGCAGCAACAGCGCCCATATCAACACTAAAAATGTTGACAGTGGCCATGTTGACATTTTTAATTGTCAAGCCCTGCCCCAGAGGGCAGGCTCTTTAAATTATTGTATTTATTTTTTTTGCTTTATTTTCTTCCTACTTTAAATTTAAAGATTTGGAATTTGAATTAAGAGTTAATATTTAAGTATTTTAATCTTATTACC
The DNA here is from genome assembly GCA_014839935.2 of Entomophthora muscae. Taxonomy (NCBI): domain Eukaryota; kingdom Fungi; phylum Entomophthoromycota; class Entomophthoromycetes; order Entomophthorales; family Entomophthoraceae; genus Entomophthora; species Entomophthora muscae. The sequence goes on along the minus strand of QTSX02001816.1, from coordinate 17,053 downwards.
TGGTTTTTACGTTGATTTGCGTTTAAGTCATTGTTGTTGTGGTCTTCAGCCTTTCCTGCTATTCAATAGCTTTATATTTTCTATTTTAAGTTAGAAAATTCTTAAATTTAAATTACCTTTTTGTAACTCCTGTTATGTAGATGCTGGCTCTTCCCCAGCTTATGATGCTGATCTCCAGCTGATCTATGCTTCAGTTCTGCTTCTACTCCAGGTTTTCTGTCAGTTATCTCCAGTTGCTCCTTCTCTTGGCTGTTTCTCCTATGCCTATCGCTTACTCAACTGGCAAAGAATTTTCTATTAATAAAGAGCTTGTGAAGAGTAGGCTTTAAGCCAAAATTCTAAGTGATTTCTACCCTTCCAATCTTTACCAAATTTTAACTTAAAATCTGATTTTTTTAGAAATTTATACATTTTTATTGAAATTCATTTTTGAAGTTTAGTCTTTCTTTTCTCCTACAAAGGGAACTTGTAAAAAAACAAGCCTTAGGCTTGTTGTACCCATTATTTTCCCTTAAGAAATCTTTCAATAGTTATATGTATCAATTTTCTGATGGAGAATATCCAAATATTGGCATTCCCTTAGTTACAAATTGTTCAATATTAAACACCTTATTTTATATTCTTTGCTTAGGATTCTTAAATTCAATTACTCCTTTTGTGACCCAATATAGGCTTTTAGCAGGGTTCTGTAAGATTATTTTAAAGACAGTTCCTACATTTTTATATCTTTTAAATTTGAATCCTAATGCCTTGCACGCTCTATTTTATAACCTTGCGCAATTATGGGCAAGACCTTACATTAATGTCAACACTATAGTAAAGTGACAATCTGGCTTTACATAATGTTGTCTCCTGGATGTTGAATCATTTTTAAGTAACAGCACACTTTACTCTGAGCATTTTTAATAAATTAAATATTTTTAAAATTATTTTCATACTAAAATTACCCCAGAAAATTCAAAAATGCAATAAAAAATACCACAAGTAATAAGAATAAGGAGACATAAGCAAGTTTTTTCTCAATTTACTATGCAAATTACACTCTTTATTATAAAATTATTTTTTATTCCCATAAAAATTCAAATTTCAAATGAACCAAAAATAAAGATATTGTATATATCATAATAACTACAAAATATAAGAAAATTATAATTTTAATTTATTATACTTTATATAAGCACAACTGAAAATATCTTATACCTTAAAGATAAATTAATAAAATATAAGATATTTCTTACAAAACCACCTTGAAACTGTATCTTAAACTTATTATTTATACCTAAAAAGATTAGTGATATCCAAAAAATAAAAAAATATATAAAATCCAAAAGTAAAAAATATACAGGCAAATTAAAGCAAGGTTTATTGGGCTAATTAAAGCCACCAGCAAGAGCAGTTGCAGCTTCTTTAAGGTACTTCTTAATCTCTGCCACCTTGTACTTCTTCTTGACCACCTTCTGGACGTCCTCTTGGTAGTCCTAGTCCTGGTCCTTACCCTTTTGTTAACAAGTTTCCAGACTTGCCTTTAACATATCTTAATACACGGGGGCGCAAGGTTCCCTGTGTTGGTTTCGGGGTGGGGGGTCTTGGCTGTGTGGTTCCCGCCAGTTTCTCTTCAACTTCTGCTTCCCCTTCCACCCCCTTGTGGCCTGGGCTTTCATTTTCCTTCTCTTTTTCTTTTTCTCCTTTCTTTGGTCCCCCATCTGCCTCTTGGTCGCCCTTTCTCTTCTTGGGGGCCACCTGGTTGGCCAGGTTGCAAAACTTGGAAACAGTCCAGGCCTGCTCCTCCTGCAGCTTCTGGAAGAACTTGTTGTACTTGGGGTCAACCCAAACTTCACCTTCAGGTGCTTGTGCCACACTTTCATAATGGATGTGGTCTTCATCTCCCCTTGAGGCAGGCACCCTGGAAATTCCAAGGGGCAGTGGCCCCACTCTTTCCTCTCTAGGCGATCACCTTCCTTGCCTACCCATTGCTTTTCAAAGTAATCAAGGTAGCCCTTGAAGATGATGGAGTGCTTCTTGATGTAAGCATACTCCAGGAGGGCCTCAAAGCCAGGCCCAGTATGCTCTGGCTGCACAAAAGACAAGGCAGCAAACTGGGTGATGGCAAATTGGCACTTCCCTTTACCATCATTAAGATACTTTTCAAAAAGCTCCTTCTCGCTCTTTGAGATTCTTGATGAGGGCCTTCCTAAAATGGAAGAAGCAGCTCTGTACTTCTCCATTAAAGGCAGCCTTGAAGGCTCTGAACTGAGCTTGCTGTAAGTCCATTATGATTACCTTTGGCCCAAGTGAGTGTGCATGAGCTAGCTGCTCTGCAGCTAAGGTGGACTCATCCTTCTCAGTGGAGGAAGGATTGGCCCTTGTGGCGTTGGTGGGAGGGGGAGCTGGTTAGTGGGAAGGGAGCTCAAAGCATCCTGGACAGTTTTGAATGCTCTGGAATAGACCTCTGTCTTGGCACCAGGCAGGAGAAATAAAACAATGGGGATAACCTGCACATCAAATTGCCCGTGCAGGACCCAAAGCTGCTTGAAAAGGGTTGGGCAGGTTGTAAATGGGCCCTTGCACAGCCAGGTGGTAGCAGTGTTCAGCTGCTCCAGGTTTTGGGTTATGGTGTAAGCAATGATTATATCCTCCACTTCCTGCTCATTGTCATGGAGCAGGAACATCTCTCCATCCTTGGTTTTCTTGAGGGCATTGGAAAGGACCAGGTCTTCAATTGTGGTGGCACTATTGGCCAGGGGGGTTGAGGCTTGGCACCTATCACTCACAAACTTGACCAACTTGGTGTGGGTTGGCACCCTCTTGAGGTTAGTGTGGGAGAAGTACCTGCATGCAAGCACAGCCAGCTGGGTCAGGGAAAGGTCCTTTGAGGTGGGCATGACCTGCACCAGATACCCTTTGAGAAGGCAGGTAATGGTTTTGTTGGGCATGATGCAGGTATGCTCACCCTTAATGGTCTGTACCAAGTCCCAGCTGCTCAGTGTTGAGCCGTATTGGGAAGGAGCGGTCCTCACAGGTATAGTGGCAGCTCATGAAGCCCCAGTTGGTGTTATTGCAGCTGAAGATGTACAATTTGCTATCATGGCTGCCCCCCATTGACACTTATTATGGGGAAGCATTTTGGCAAGATGGAAGGAACCTTGAACTTCCTATTGACATTTCATATATTGTGGGCCACAATAGGGTCTCATGGGCCAGCAGGAGCCAGGGAAGTAATTGGGGCAGGGCTTTGAATCATCCCTAGATGAGCTTGAAGGAGGGGAGTTTGGTGGGGTGGAAGAAGAAGAATGGCTTATCTGTGGTGCTTCTCATGTGTAGGAGACTTATCCTTTAGGAGGGGACTTCTTGGCTTGGAGCCACTTCTTGGTTGGCTCCTTGTCTGAAGAAAAGTTGTAGAAACTGTGCTCTGTAAGGGAGCCATCAGATTTCTCTCCCCCAGTGGAGTGAGTAGGAGCTCTTCTTAGGAGAGGGCTCAGGGGAGGGCTTTGTAGATGTCTTAGGGGATGGTTTGGGAGTGGCCTTCTTTGACGAGACAGGCTTCTTCTTGGTGGGTTTGGTTGGCTTTGAGGGACGCTTGGTACCTTTGGGCTGCTTTAGAGGTGTTTTTGTCCTAAAATAATAAGTAAAAGGGTTTAAAATAAAGCAATGTATTTAAAAACAAACAAAACAATAAAAAGCATAATATATAAAAATTAAATATTAGAGGGTTTTTATTGACATTTAAAAGTGAAAAAATACTTGTATAGTTTTTATTTCATTATAGTTTTAAATAAAAAGTTGAAAGTTAATAGATTTATGTAAAATTAGTAGCTTTATGTATATTTTTATTTTAAAAAATTAGAAAATATGAAAGAGAAAAGTTAAAAATACAACATATCAAAAAATCAGGTGATTTTATTATGTAAAACATAAAGTTTTATATGCAAGAAATGAAAAGCGTCAACATTATGAGTGACAATTAGTAAAAAAAGCTGAATTCTCACTGTCAATTAAAAAAATTGTAGACATGATTATTGATAACATTGTCATTGTTGACATTTTTTTAAAAATTTACTATGACAAAACATAGTATGCTTAATTAAATTTATGCAGGCTAGCAAATATTAACTGTTTTCTGTGTATTTTGCTCACATAAAATTTTTAAAAAAAGATATGAAAATAAGTAAAAAAATCAAAGTTCTTTTATTTCTTTATTAAAAATTATATTTGGGTAGTGGTAATATGATATTTTACCATTTGGTATACTAAAAGTTGTTAACACATTGTCTTCAGTAATGAAAAGGGCAAAGTGTTGACAACGTCACTTACAGACATTCTTTATAGGAGGTGGCATATTAGTTTAAGTTTAATTGTGCCACTCTAATTTGCTTAACTCCACCCCAGCGGATGATCACAAGCAAATAAACAACATTTCATGAGTGTCAACATTATTTTTAAACAATAAACTCTATAGTAAATTACATAGTAACTCACACTTAAATTATTGGATCGCCTGTTAGCCACTAATCCACTTAATATATTAAAGCCGGAATGAGTGTCCACGTTGTTGCATTATTGAATGGATAAGCCAAAAAATAGTCTGTTTATGTTAAAGGCAATATAATTATCACCCAATTGCCCACTTGTTTTGCCGCGTTTTGCTATTCTATGCCTGTAAACTTGTTTAATTGCGCATAAAAAGTGCTATTTGAATCAATGGTTTATTTTGCATAGAGCTTGGTCTTTACTTCTGTGGCTAATAATAGAATTGAAGCATTTAAGACCTTTCCCCCATTTGGCAAGGCGTTTAAAGCCATTTGTTTTCTTGCCCAGGCACTTTTCAATGCCATTTCTCCACTCCATATGGCAAGTCCTTCTTTTAGTGCCTCTTTCCTTTGGCAATAATTCCCCTGCCCTCACTATATAACCTTCTAACATATCAAGTAAAGAACCAGTTTTGTCTTATTATCTTCTTATATTTTTCTGTCCTTACTCAGGCTGTCACTATACCAAAACAGGTATAGTATTAAGATAAAGAAGTAGTAGACTAACTATTTGTAGAATTCAGCACCCAGGCTGCATATTTTACGGTACACATATATATTTATAAGAGGAACATTTTAACAATCAACTGTATGTACAATGTCTTTCTTAATATAATAATGTAATAAAAAAATATTTTTAAATCTGCACTTAATTTTTTTATTGTAGATGTTTCATTTTTAGTATTAAAAATAAGTTTGGTTTAAAAAGTGTCAACATTGACACTTTTACGTTGTAAAAACAAATAAAGAATAAACTAAATTTTATTAGTAAACCTAAAGGAAAAAGCTGGTTAAATTGAGTTTTTTATTAAGCTTAATATTAAATTGGGTCAAAATGGCCACACTTTTGTTGTTTTTTCTGGGTTTGCACCCCTGGATGCTTTAAAAATACTAAGCTAGCACAACTAGCAAAAACTCATGGGAGATTCTGAGTTTTGAGTCAACAGTGACATGTCAACAAAGTGTTGACATGGGCGCTGTTGCCCAAAACAATACTAGGACAGTAGGATCACTTTCCACAAGCATGAGTGGGGCAAGTGAGTTGTGAAGAATCAGGAAACCAAACAATTGAATTCCACAGCTTAGAAACAGACTCATTTTGAGGAGCAAAAGCAAAAGCAAGTGATTTGTCCTCAAAATAACCCAACAAAGGCAAAATCAAAACAGCGTAAATAGTGGCATTCACAACAATGGTCTTTCTTCAAGTGATCAACTTTATTAGCCAGAGTAATTAACTCTCCAGTGTAATGTATACAGGGATGCCCAGAAATTCCAGGACAACAGTTATTATCATCAGAGGCTTTTGGAAAACTGGTGGATTTGATGATAGCTGCATGCAACTCTGTGATATTTTGTTGGAGAGCAGCCACCTGAGGATTGGGTTGAGGTGCTACTTTTGGAGGGGCCTGTGAGAGAGGGGGTCTATACTAACAAAGTCTGGCTCTCATTCTGGTGGAACCATCTAGTGCAGGACTGGGATGACTGCTCTGAGAAGCCTCAAGTTTCAGGTACCCACCCACTTGGAAGTAAACTTCCAAGATGGTGAATGATGGCAGAGAGATTAAGACCAGTGACTAAAGATTCCACAGGAAGAGACATTGTTCCAAGGTGAAACAGCTCTCCAAACAGAAAATACCAACTCAAGAGAGGGTTGAAGCAACCCAAGAAAAATTATGACCAAGATAGCTAAGGAGGAAGGCAGAAGCCAATGGATGAAAGACCTTGGGATTGGCAGGCTTTTTCAGAGACTGATAAGTATGAGGCTCTTCCTTTCAGGGTGGATTGTGTTATATTAGGGTAGAAGTATACCAGACTCCTGGAATTACACAACACCAGGATTCCTCTAAGAATTAGGGATCAGGAGAGGTACCATGATTGACTCTGGTGCCCAGTAAAATACTGGCCTTAAATTCCTGCAGCAAGACTATCCAAATAAGCCATTTATACCCAATGGCCTACCATAGGGAAGTATTGGGCACTCTCATGGTTTAACTGGAAAGTTAGTTCGATATAAAAATGAAATCAAGTGGGTGAATGTGAGACTTTCTTGATTAAACAATTCATAAATGTAAATTATCAGCTTTAATAGCATGATAGCAAGAAAATAGTTGCAATAAAAATGTAAAGGAGATAAGAAAATTTGGGGATGTTTCTGGGAGAAATTAAGTAGTTATAAAGTTAAAACTGGAGAAATAAATTATTTACATCATACTTATGTTCCTCACATTGGAATTGTTAAAATGATCTTGGACTATTATCATAACTGACAGGGAAAGGCTTGGCAGTCCACCTGCTTACTCCACACACAATATGGGGACCAGGAGTGAGGATTGATAGCAGAAACAGAGAACAATGGACCCAGAATTGAAGAACAAGAGCCCAAACCTATGCCAACATCACCAGTAGAGTTTACAGAAAATTTCAAAGTTGATTTGGATTTAATTAATTGGCTGAAGCCTATTTTAGAATTTAATGTTTGTTCAAGATTAAATTTAACACTAACATCACAATTTTGATGACCAATTAAGTGCAGGGAAGCTGCAGGCTTGATCCCTGTCCCTGAATTGAATGAATCATTAAATTAAATCAAGACCAGAAATGTATAGGTAATATTGAACAAATGCTACCCACCAATTCTTCATTTCTAGGAGTTTCCAATGGTCCAGGATTAAAATAATCCTCTATAATTGGTAACCACCAAATTATTGTTGACAGGAATATTCCCAGGAAGATTCCTGACATCAAGGGAGAGGTAGGCCAAGGCAAGATGGGAAATAGGTGTTTAAACCCATAATCAAAACACCCAATAATAACCACAGAGAACAATCCTGGGTGAAATGGGAATTCAGATTTATAGGAGGTTGCTGCAAAGATGGGGGGTATTGGTTTGAAATTGACACAAGTTTAGTATTTTTCTGATCTGTGGAAGGGGATTTCTTGATGCCTGGCTCCTGGAAAGATGAAAGTTTCTTGGGATAAAGACCTATTTAGGCCAATTTGGTAAAGGTATTTATAATGGAAAGAACCTGGGTCAGATGATGAAAGGGGATTTGAGAGCAGGCCAGGATTTGGTATGGAGTGTATTGCAGCCAAGGAGAGTCTATTACAAATGTCTGGGGATGTTGTTGTGCCCTGCCCCAAAGGGCAGGCTCTTTAACTCTACTTGTTTTTTAAATTCAAACTTAGTTTGATTTAGAAATTATGAGAGTTATTTAAATCAAATGCTTACCTTGGTTTTAATTTTGCTTTTAGGTTTGCTCTCAAGTTTTCTTTTGCTTTGTGCATTCACTTCTTGCTTTTCTTTAAATTTTCATATAATTCCTATTTTAAAATAGATGTTTCCTCTTCTTTTTACACTGCTTACACAACTGCTGCTGTTTCTGCTACTTCTAGTTGCAGATCTTATGGGCTGCTCAAGACTATCCTTCCCCAACTACCATGTGTTTCCCCTGTTCCCGCCAGTTCAAGCTGCCAAGGCTCTCCTTATTTTCCTGAAGATCTTTCCAGGGATTCATATTTTTATCTATAAATAAAGGCCTTAGAAGAGTAAACTTCTAAGCTGAAGTTCTAATTGGTTTTTCCTCTAAATCACTATTACAGGTTTTTACTTCAATATTTTTATTTTTTTCCTAAATCTTAAAATTTTAACTTCAAAATTATATTTTAGGTCAAATCTCTCTAAATTTAAGTTTTAAAGAAATTACAATTTTTATCAGATCTTTTTTTGCTTCCAGATTTGCTAATGCTCAAATATCTAGGATAATTTGGATAGAGATAGCTTGACAACAAGAAATTGGCTTGTTGTCATCAAATTTTATATGAGGGATAATCTTTCTACTTTTATGTTAAGATATTTTCATGGGGAATATCCTAATTTAGATATTCCTTTGGTTACTAATAAATCCTTATCCAATACTTTATTTTGTTTAGTTTGCTTAGGTTTAGTTAACTTGATGACACCTTTTGTGTCAAATCATAAGTTTTTAACAGACTCCTAAAGGTCCTTTTGCAAACAGTACCCACTTTCCTTTACCTTTTAAATCTAAACCTCAAATGCTTTACATGGTATGGTATACAATCTTTCACCTTATTGGGACAAGACCTTATATTATTTCAGCTTCAAACGGTATTAACCCAAGTAATTCTTTTTCCATTACTTCTATAGTCATTTTGGCTGTAGTTTTCTATATATTTTTTTCTTCCTTAATCTCTCTTTCTGTGTTTTTTTGGATATATTTACAACAAGGTTTTCCACAATAACAAGCCTATCCCTTCAGGCTCACACATCACATAAATGGTGATACTCAACACTCTGTCCTCCTTTGCTCATAGCTCTCCTCCTTCCAACATATTCAACATCCTTACCTACTCTCAGGAACATTTCATCTGCCTTCAGTAAGGACTTCTCCACTGATGCGCATAAGGTCCTGTTCCTTGCCAAAGAAGCTATCTGGCCACTACTGTGACTGGTTCAGCTCTCATTCCGTCAGAAATCCAGAGGTTCTTCAAGATAACAATCAATTTGTTTATTCTCTTCTTTCTTTCTCTAGTGAAGATTAAGATTTAGCTGCCCCATCTTCTTTTTGCTTCTCAGGCCTAGTCCAAGGTTTACTTCCCCTCAGAGATATAATTTGAAGTTCCGCTCACTTCAGTCTAGGCTACAGGCTTCCAATGCAGAGGCTTATAGTTTCTATAAAATAGGACTCAACCCTTCTCTCCAGGATTTCTTAGTCCACTACAACCTACCAGACAAACTAGACTCCCAAATTAAAGAAGTTGTGAAGTGAAATCAAAATTACCTTCTCACCAAGACTGGTTCTATCTCTAAACTCTCTCCTAATGTTAAGACCTTCTCCTCCAAGATGGCAACTCTCCCTGCTCACCTGGCACCAAGCCTAGAAATGAGGGAGATATTTGACTTACCTCAGAGGAAATTCTTAGAAGAAGGACAAACAACCTTTTCTTTTACTGTTAAAGCAGCAGGCTCAACCTGCCAGCAAGGTTCCAAGTAAGCAGGTTTGTGACCTGCAATCCAATTATCCAGCCACTTGGAGCCAGAATAGGAAGTCAACTCAAATTTCCAAATCCAAAAACATGAACAATTGATGATATCTTATGGTGGATCCCTTGTTTTGGCGCTTGACTTGTTACTAGGATCAAGCTACTCCCTTCACCATCCTACTTTGTGATCTACAAAATCATGTTCTTGTTATCCATGACTCACATTAACCTTATAATCACTATCTCTCAATATAGAATATTATCTAGTTTCTAAATATTTTCCCTTTGTAACTCTGCTAAAACAATACAGTTACAACATTGATAGCACAGGTAGGTTTTCTATCCTACTTTATTCCCCAAAATTCCACTTTTTGCCTGTATTTGCCACAGCCAACAAACCCTTGATAGAATCATGTCTGGCCTCCCAGCAGACTGGACACTGTTTGTACCTGGTGCCAAGATACCTGATGGGTTCGTTCTTAACCATAACATGGTGATATCACTTCCTGCATTCAATGCCCTGTCAGCACAAGGGCTCTTCCAGGCTACCTCTGCTATGTCTTGTGCAACAGATGAAAACACCATGACAGCCTATATAGCCCAAAGACTTCAAAGTGCTGCCCTAGAATCCTTTGCTGGGGCCAACAACAACAACGCCGCTGCATGGATCCAATCTTCCCAAAGCAAACTGGCCTAAATGGAATGCCTGCTAGCAATTCTGGATTACATAGATCCCCATCCAACTGAACTCATGATGCTGGCACCTGGTGCAACAAGTGGCATGAAGAACACACTGAGAAGGATTGGGATACCTTCAAATAAGACTTCCTGGCAAGATTTGTGCTTAAGGAGACCACACTCATGATCATATGCCAAGTTAAGAACCTAACTCAGACGGCACTGTGAAGGAACTCACCTGCGCCTACAAGGAACTATGACTATGTTCCCCTTAGCATATGGCCTTTGACACCCCATCTACATACCTCATGTACTATAATGCACTTAAGTTGCATGTAATGAGACACATGAACCTGGACCAGGTGACTAATCTGCAAAGCCTGTACTGTGAAGGCAGAGAAAGTGGAGCAAACATCCAACGCCCTCCATAAGGCACAAACTAGAAAGCAAGAGATGACTCAAAGACTCTCACCCAGAAAGGTGTTCCAATTGACCACCCCCTGGGAACAACAGTAACAATGCAAACCATAAACCTGCAGGCTCAAATGAACACGGAAATGGGAACAGTGGCCAGTCAACTCATATCCATTTCTGTATCACTGCCACACAAGGCAACTAAGAAAAGGGAAAAGCCTAGGGAGAGCATTAAGAAAGCAAAGCTCTCCCTGCACAGCTCCTGACTTTCCCAATGATGAATACTTACCTGAGGATGTGGACCAGTGTCCAATAATCCAGGTGTCCTCAGAGGACCTGGTTCTTCACACCATTACCAGAAACCCCAATAAACTGATGTATTACCATTTCTCCTTTTGCAGTTAAACAAGCTTAGCACTCTTGGACTTGGGTGCAGATTGAACCCTAGTCAACAGCAGCTTTATGGACAAGTTTAATTTAACCACTAATCCTTTGCGGATTAAAAACATGGCTTTAGCTGATGAACATCACATTGCTGTGACAAGGGAAACTGCTCCCTTCTCTGTTATGCTTGAGAACCTGCATTCCACCAGCCAAGGTCCCGTCATTGATTTTCCCAAAGTTTGATATTGTTCTGGGACTTGATCTGGTTGCAAAGAACAACCCCCCACGTAGACTGGGCAACCTTGGTGCTGAACATCAAATGTGAAGGCGTGAACCACTAGATCTATCCTGAACTCAGTGGACCAACTCCTATGCAGCCACATCTTTGTACACATCACAGAGACCCTGGACAAAAATAAGAACTTCAAGGCAATTGACTGGGACTCCTGCCAGTACAAGATCATACATTTCAAAGACCACCAGGATACCACTGCCCCTCAATATTTTGAAATTGTAGCCTGCCATCCAAAAATCTTCAAGGAGGCCTTACCTGGGTTGCCTCCGAGAAAAGCATATCCAACACTCCATCCAACTCAAGGGGGCTGTACCTAAGGCGTACCCTATCTATTGCCTGACCCCAAACAAAGACAACACTCTATATGCCTAACTCAAGGAGGCCCTAGAGAAGGGGCTTATCCGCCCCTCACAATCTCCTTTTGGGGCTGCCATATTATTTGTGGCCAAGAAGGATGGTACCCTGCACCTAGTCACAGATTATTGAGCCTTAAATGAAGTTACAATCAAGAATTGTTACCTGCTGCCGCTCATTGATGACCTCTTCAATGCCCTGGGCGGCGTCACAGTCTTCTCCAAGATTGACCTAACTGCAGGCTACAACCAAATCCGCATAAAGGAGGAAGATATACCCAAAACAGCCTTCCACACTAAGTACGGCTCATACAAGTGTGTGGTGCTCAATTTTGGTATGAAAAACACCCCATCAGCCTTTATGACCTTCATGAATGAGGTGTTTGCCCCTCACATAGGCAAGCATGCCTTAGTCTACCTGGACAACATTATTGTCTATAGCCCCTCAGAAGAACAGCACTGCAAGGTCCTAGAGGTAGTCTTTGCTACCCTGGCACAACACAAGCTGCTAGCCAAACCCTCCAAATGCCAGTTCTTCTACAAGCAGCTTCCTTTCCTAGGGCACATAGTCTCAAAAGACAGCATTAAAACTGCCAACATTTAGAAGATTCCAGGCCATCTGTAAAATGCCACCACCCAAAGACAAGTAAGAACTTCGTACATTATTAGGAATGGTTGCCTATGTATGTTGTTTTATACCTGACTGCAGCGTTCTGAATGCACCCCTATCCTCCATAACTGGTGCTAAAACCAAGTTTGTATGGACCCCCCAACACAACCTTTGCTTTAGGCGTATCAAGGAAAAACTCACAAGAGTGCCTATCCTATAGTACCTCAAGGGCAATGAGGAGTACCAAAAGGAAACAGACGCCTCAGACGCATCTGTTGGGGGAGTACTGCAAATCAAAGACAATAATGGTGACTTCCTTCCTGTAGCCTTCAAATCACAGAAGCTGACAGATGGCCAATGTTGATACCCCATACACGACAAATAATTGTTGGTGATTGTGCACTGCCTAGTCAAATGGCGTTGTTATCTAAAACAACAGGAGGAATTCACAGTGTTGACTGACCACAAGTTGCTCATATATTTCAAACCTCCAAGAAAATCTATCCTGCTGTCAGGCACGACTGGATGGAACTCCTGGGGAGATTCAATATTCTCATACAGTATAATCCTGGTCCAGAACTTGCTCATGGTGGATGTACTCTCACACCTGTATGCTGAGCCATGAGAGAAGAGAATGGGCTCAACTCAGACTGGTCCCTTCTGGTACTCCAAAAAAAGGACAAAGGTTTCCCCCTGGCACCACAGATGTAACAAAGGAAACAGTCATTAAGAACAAATAATTATTTTCAGATGTGTATGGAACCTTACATCAAAAATTGTCCATTAGGACCACCATCCCTTATGTTCCCACACATCAGCAAGTTGACACCATCTTGCATTACCATAGAGACCTAGGGCACTCAAAAAGCTGCAACCTCTACAAATTCCTTAAACACAAAGCATGGTGGCCAACCCTGTACCAAGATGTTCAGGAAGTCTTGGGCCAATGCAAAGTATGTGAGAAATTTGCAAAAAGCAAAACCCCACCTAAGTCAGTACTACCTATCCACACATAACTACCCTTCAAGGTGTGGGCCCTAGAAATTGTGGGCCCCATTCCAGGGAAACATAACAAGAAGAAGTACATCATCACCGCAATAGACTTTGCCACACAATGACCAGTGGCACAAGCAGTAAAAACACATACAGGAAACAAAATGTGGCAATTCATAGGGAAAGGAATCATCAGCAAGTTTGGAAAGCCAGAACTCTTGATAACCAACAGGGGCAAAGAATTGACCTCTGAAGATACCAATGTATACCTCACCAAGAATGGGGTCAAATCACACAGTGAAAACACCTGTATCATCCTCAGGCCAATGCAGACGTGTGGAACAGCTAAATGGCAGCCTTGTGCAAGCCTTGGCCAAGCTCACTGCCAGGAGACCTGAGGAATGGTATAAACAGCTATCAACTGCACTACTTATATGCCAGACTTGTGTGAACAGATCCACAAGGAAAAGCCCTTTTGAGATTAGTATATGGCACACAGTCCAATATCATCTAAGCATTTTCAGGGCCCAAGCTGGAAATACCAAGTAAGGTTCCACCCTGCTCAGATCCCCAGGTCATAAAGGCCAATAGCAATCAAACAGAAAGAGAAAACAAGCGTCTAAAAAAGACATTTGTTCCCATCCAAAACAGACACGAGGTTGGTAACAAAGTTTGGGTCATGAAAATTGACAAAAGTAAACTACAACCAGAGAAAGTAGGCCCGTTAATCATCTTAAAGATAAACAAAAACAACCCTTAACTTTTGCAAGGACTTGGGAAATGTAAACAAGACAAGGTCCTCCACCATGATTGCCTGAGACCCTGCAAGGCACAACAAAAATAGTGCAAGACTGTCCTACCTGCCACAGAACAACAGTTAGTCCAGTATGGCGCCCAGGCTCCCAACAATCTCCCTGAAAGCCTGCCCCCAGAGGAGGCCAACCTTCATTTGGGGGTGTCAAAACAGCAGGCTCAACCTGCCAGAAAGGTTCCAAGTAAGCAGGTTTGTGACCTGCAATCCAATTATCCAGCCACTCAGAGCCAGACTAGGAAGTCAACTCAAATTGCCAAGTCCAAAAACATGAACAATTGATGATCCCTTAAAGTGGATACCTTATTTTTGTGCTTGATTCATTACTAGGATCAAGCCACCCCCTTCACCATCCTACTATGTGATCTACACAATCATGCTCCTGTTATCCATGACTCATATTAACTATCTAATCACTATCTCTCAATAAAAAGTATTATCTAGTTTCTAAACTATTGTTCCCCTTGTAACTCTGCTAAAACAGCACAGTTCCAACATTACTGTGGATCCAAGGATCACTTTCTGGCCCTATGTTCCCTCTAAACAACAAACATCTGTTACTTTGTCCACAATCCTGAACTCCCTTATGTCCAAAGATTCTCCTGTCTCTCTGACTGTCCTTATAACTATACATGTGCCTTTTGGCAAATTCAAGGTTTTGCCTTTGCTTGACACTTGTGCTGATGTGAACTTCATTAAGAAGGAACTGGCAGACACCCTTGGACTTCCCCTTTATGGATCATTGGATTTCAAGGTTGGAAACAGTACCTACACTGACGCTTCTTCTATCACACAGCCAGTACCTTTTGACCTTGAGAGTTCTCCATTCTGTGTAAAGTGTAATTCCACTCCCAACCTCTCTTATCCCTTTATGCTTGGGTTTTCTTGGCTTAAGGAGTGCCTCCTGAATTTCAATCATAGTAATAACAAGGTCACTTTCACTTGCAATGATGCACTTTGTTCTGCAACCCTCAACACTGACTTATTTCTCTCCTCTCCTGCTTGCTTTCAACTGACATTGCTTGCTGTTTCCTTGAATGAGTCAATAATGTTTACCGATGCCTACAGAATTCCTCTATTCTATTCTAACTTCAAGGATTGTTACAGCAAAAGTGAATGCATATACTTCCCCCATTGCTCTTACAATATCCTGATCAACCTCAAGCCTGGTACCATTCCTCCTTGGGGAAGATTGATTCCCCTTTCTGACTCTGACAACTTATTGCTAAAGCCATATATCAACAAATAACTTTCAAAAGAATTTATTTCTTATTCTACCTTGCCCTGTTTTTATCCCATTTGATTTTTTTGGTAAATCTGATGGCTCAAAGCACCCTTGTGTAGATTATTGAGCCCCAAACAAGATTACCATCAAGGATAGATGTCTCATCTCTTCTGCTAAAGCCCTCACTGACTGTCTATCTGGAAGCAACATCTATACTATGATAGATCTCTGTAGTGCTTTTAACCAGGTCCATGTGTCACCAGGACACAAATAGAAGATAGCTTTCTATATACCTTTTGGATTATACAAGTATAAAATAATGTCTTTTGGCTTATGTAACACTCCATCTACCTTCCAGGCTTTCATGAACTATTCTCTATTTCCATTCCTCAATGAGTTTATTGTATTTTACCTGTATGTTATTCTCATATACTCCTCCTCTCTTAATGAGCACGTCTCTTACGTCAACCAGGTCCTTCAGAGACTCTGAGACTACAACCTGTTTGTAAAATCTTCAAAGTGCTCATTCTTCTGCCCTGGGATAGGTTTCCTTGGATATGTGGTTACCAAGAACAGTTTTTCAGTCTCCTCCTCTAAAGTTGAGGCTATTCAAGACTATACTGTTCCCAAAACTTTCTCCCAACTCTACGGTTTCCTTGGATTGGCAAACTAATGCTGTGATTTTGTGAAATTATTTCCTATCGTTGGTTCTGCTTCTCACAGCTCTGAAGTCTCCTTCTGTTTTCTTTGCTTGGTTGCCTAAATCCCAACTTGCTTTAGAGGCTACTAAGGCCACCTTCCTCTTGATGCCTGTCCTCCTAGTCTGACCCTTAAAGCCCTTTTTGGTTGAAACTGAAACCAGCAACTATGCTGTGGGGGACGTTCTCCTTCAGCTTGGGGGATGGGATTCAACACCCTGTTGCATACTTCTCCCAAAAGCATCTTCCCTCTGAGAGTAACTGCCTAGTACAAAACAAAGAACCCCTTGCCATCATTAAAACACTCAAGTATTGATGTTGCTACCTTGAGGGACTTGATGAACCATTCCTCATTTACACAGACCATAAGAACTTACTTTACTCCACTGAGTCACACAAAATCTCCCAGAGACACATTAGATGGGTATTGGAACTATAAAATTTCTGCTTCAAAATTGTATACAAGAAGGGTATACTTAATACCCTTCCTGATGCACTTAGTTGCCACCTGTTATTGTCTGACATTGATAAAGACTACAAACTCCTCAACACAAAGATTTTTCTTCCCCTAATAGTTTCCTCAGGCTCAATGTTATCAGTACAACAACTCCTGACATGCTGAAGCAAATCCACAAATCCCAGCTTTCCACCAAAGTCTTGTCCCATATTATTGCTGCTCTTAAAAACAATTAGACAGTTGCAAACCCTTCCTTTTCCCTGTTATATGGTATATTATACTTTAACTGATCTTTTGGTAGTGTCCTCCTTGGATCTTCAACAGGCACTTATCATCATCTTCCATTACTCCCTAGTTGCAGGTCACTCTGGCTATAAGAAGACTCTGGCCAAACTCTGTTATCACTTCTGGTGGCCAAAAATGTACTCCTTTGTTAAGTCATATGTCAGCAGTTGCCTTGTGTGCCAAAGAAACAGACACTCCACTCAGAAGCCTGTTGGTTTTCTATGTCCTCTTCCTATTCCTGAGGGTCCTTGGTAGCCTGTCTCCCTGGACTAAATCATCCAGCTTCCCCAGTCTGAGAGTTTTGATGCTATATTGGTCATTGT
>QTSX02001815.1:0-32149 GCA_014839935.2 Entomophthora muscae | reverse complement strand
AAGTCTTGTGACCGTACTACAGTCACTGCTGAGTATTTAGCCGAATAAATGCTCTGAAATATAAAGATGTTCTGTTTTTGCTGTTTGTTACATATAGATAGGTTTGTTTGGAATTCTTGGGGTAAAGGTTCCTAGAAACTGGATATCTATGTTTAATAAAAGAACAGAATATGGATGATTAGTTAGGTTAGGCTAACTAAAAGAATTGAGGCAAGATTGGCCAAATCAATCTTAGAGACCAAGCGTCTCAAAAATGGGTTGATTAATCAGGAAGATTAATTAATAAATACAGGATATAATTAATGAGGATTTAATTATACTAAAATGGCCTTGACTTTGTCAAGAAGTTTGGTTAAGGTTAACCATGGGAAAACCCCCAGAATTTGGGTTAAAAGCGCCGCGTCGGCAAATTTATTGGGTTAGAGGCGCCACCACGCCGCCTAATGAATTTGAGATGTGCCGCTATCAAATTTTCTCAGGCGCTGGGGCGCTGCAGCGCCGCCTGGGGAAATTGCTGGGTGCCGTGGTGGCGCCTGGTTTGAGTTTTGAAGCAGTTTAATGGGTTTTAAGGCAAAAACCATTAAATTCAAAAATAACTAAATAAAGGCAAGGATGACTAGGAATTCAGGTTTGATCAGCTGGTTCCCAGTTGGAACACTGATAGCTGAGTTTAGGATGTGCAATCCACAGGGTTTTGGCGCCGGGAATTGGGGAAGCTCCATGCCAAATTGGTACATTGGGTTGAATGGAGTCAGATGACTTCTGCCCATTGTAGGTCAATTCTCATAGGTTGAGAATTGTTGGTGATCTTTCAGGTAAAGATCTATGTTGGATGAATCAAATGTCATAGACCACGTGATGCAAATCATTGGTTGATTCAGGAACCAGAGGGGTTTTCAGCCGTGTATGCCCTGAATGGTATATAAGCAAAAACAGTTAAACATTAATAAAAGATATTCATTGTCGGTTTTGACGCTTTCCCCTCACCTATTTTTCAATTGTCATGCCTTCTTTGTTAAAATTTGAGAGAGCCAAGTTTGGGGTCCTTTGTGTGGAAACTGCTGCAGCAAGAAAGGAGGTTCCTACAAGTACATTGGAAGAAGCTTGGACTAGCCTGGAGGTCACTAAGACTGTTCCTGCTGAATCTTTAGTAGAAGTAAAGGCTGCGTTCAAAGAGCTGCATTCCAATTACTTCACAAAGGAAGGGACTCCCCGCCCAAGGGAACCAAATTTATGCTTGGGATGCTTGGAACTTGTTGGTAGGATGTGATGAAATCTTGCAACAAGTAAAAGAGATGGAAAATTGTGAAATCAAGGCTTTGAGAGCACAAGAGGAAAAAAGGGTTGAAATCATGGCTTGTTGGCGGGATGACAATAAAGTGTTATCTGAGAAAATTGCCTCCCTGCAGGTAAAGCTCCTCAAAGCTTTTTCCCAGAAAGATAACAGCAATAAGAGTCAAGGGCAGGATAATGGCAGGATGGACTGGTTAGGCCTGGATCCGTCACAAGTCTTCTCACCCCAAAGCGGCCAGTGGCAAACCGCCAGTGCTGAGTGCCACACTGCCATCTGAGACACCCAATACCAACCCGCCCAAGTCCAGAAAACCCAACCAAGAAGTGAAGCCTGGCAGTGTGGGATAAATACCCGTCAGGCCAAGACCAAAACCCCATTGTCATTTTTAAATAAAGGTTATGAGATATTGGTTTCCCCAATTATTGCTGTATTTTATCTCTGTAATCTGACAGTTCACTCAAAGATCCTCTAACCTCCCTGCCAACCCGCCAGCTATGTACTGCCCGCCAGGTGCTCCCTTTGGGCCCGTCCACTTCACAGAGTACCCCCTAAAGCCCGAGTACAGAGACTATACCACCGACAACATACTAGCCTGGGACCCCTGGGCCAGAATCACTGAGAGAACCTGATACAACCAAGAAGGCCCCTGGTACATTACCAAACCCGGCCTGTTTAGAGATAAATACAACTTCCTCCCTGCCTACCAAATAGACATGGAGCCACTTGTCACCCCCAAGCCAATGCCTGCCTCCGCCGCCAAACTCCCGCTGGACCATACCAACAAGCTTTTTGGAATCATATATATAACTCTCACGGGAGTAATAGATACTATTGTTCCCGCCGCTGGTCCGTGGTTGTGATTGGGCAAGTCAATTTCCTACCTCATTAAGTTAGCACCAATCCTTTGCTGGGCCCTGCCCACCCAGTCTGCAACCCGCCAGTTTCAGATGCTAGCAAGCTGGCCAGCCAGGGTTGGTTCCCTGACAATTAAGCAGACATTACTATACCAGGACACATCTAACTATCTGCTTGCCTACTTAGTGCTCATGATACCCTCTCTAACCCTGTAGCCCAGCCATCCACAATAAACTGTGATTGCCACTGAATCAACCTCAACTTGGCTATTTGGTATCCTCTACATAACGCTTACTGAACTAGTTGATTCTATGATGCCCACTAGTGAGCCTTGGGTCTTGCTCGGAAAATTGTTTCCCTATATTGTAAATTTAGCTCTCATCCTGTGGGGGGCCCTCCCCTCCAGGCCTACGAGCTATCTGCCTGCAAGCTCTCTGGAACCTGCTGCAGTTTTGCTCCCTAAAAGAAGATGTTGCAAGAACATAGAGACAGTTCTATGCAGTATAAGTTGATCCTGGGGTTGCCATAAAATTTAGGTATAGAAAACTTGTTTATATTGAAGTGTACATATATAAAAGTGGAGAAAAGTTAAGGTTAGTGAATTTGAGCTCACATTTCTATTATCAGAAACCACTGTTTATACCAAAGCTTTGATTCCACTGCATATGATCTTATTTGGTTTGAATTTGTAATTTAATCTTTGGGTTGCTTCAATTATATGAATAAAACTTGATTGTAAGCTACCTTATAGAATAGGGTCATATATTTCAGCCAACTTGCTGACTTCAATTTCTGGTTTAATTTTTGCACCTATAAAATACTATAGTAGTTTTCAAAGCTATAGCACCAAGCAAAAAAACTGATCTGTAAGCAAAAAACTGATCTGTAAGCAAAAAACTTATCTGTAAGTAAAATCAACTCAGGTGCAAATGTGAGATTAGGCTGATTGACCACAAATGATCAGGCTAATCATTACACACAGATCTTTATCAGTTAAACGCTGCATTATCACTAGGTTAATATTCTATTAAGTGTAGTAATTATATACTGTATTATCATCAGTTTATTATAATTGATATGACAGTTATACACTGTGTAATTGTTAGTTAATTATAATAAATGCAACGTTATACACTGTATTATCATTAGGTGAATATCCCATTAAGTGTAGTAATTATATGCCATATTATCATCAGTTTATTATAATTGGTATGACAGTTATCTGCTGTGTAATTGTTAGTTAATTATAATAAATGCAACATTATGTGCCGTATTATTACTTGATTATCATTTCTAAATGTGTAGTGATTATACACTGTATTATCACTAGTTTATTATAATTGATATAGCTATTATACACCATATAATTGTTAGCTGTTATAGTGATTATCATTGATTACCTGGCGTGTAATCACTAGATCATCAATCATATATATATCATTCCATCCTCTGGATGCTGTATCAACTCAGTCTCACCCAGCCTGAAGGGTGTATATGATCATATCAAACAAGGGATGTGTGAATAGCCAGAGAATACCGAGTTTGGATCAGCATTACACAGTATATAATTGGTTCCTTATTGGTTTGGGTCAGCATTACATGATGGATAATTTATGAGTCAATATTAGATTGAGTCAGCTATTATACAGTGTATAATTCCCAATTCAACCTGTTGCATTAATAAGCAGAAGGATCACCAGCCAGTAAAAAATCACTATTTAAGCCCTGGAAATGGAAAACTGGAATTCTACCTTCCAATGTAAGAGGATAGAACAGGGACCATTTTTAAGTGTTCACCAAATACGGCATAGTTTCCTAGTGCCATGATAAGCATGTAAGATACAGCCAATCAATCATTGCCAATAAGTGAGCTCAAGAAGAGCGCAGGCTGTAGCTGAAGTGCCATGTATGCCTTGTAAAGGCCAGTAGCATCACACGTGCCAAGGACAGCCAATCAGGATAGGCGCAGCCAGCAAAGATGGGCTGTTGTAACTGTGCTGTTTTAGCAGAGTTACACGGGGAAAAATATTTAGAAGCTAGATAATAATCTTTATTATGAGATAGTGATTATATAGCTATTGTGAATCAATGGATAGCAGGAACATGATTGGTGATCACACAGCTGAATGGAAGAGGGGGTGGCTTGATCCTGCTAATGAGTCAAGCGCCAAATTGAGGTATCCACCGTGAAGGATCATCATCTGTTCATGTTGATGGATTTGATAATCTGAGTTGACTTCCTGTTCTGGCTTCGAGTGACCAGGTAATCGGATTGCGGGTCACAAACCCGCTTGGTTGGAACCTTGCTGGCGGGTCAAGCCTGCGGTTTCAACAGGGCCTATTGCAAAGGTAGCCACTGAGAACTGTCTGAAAGGACAAGAATAAGGGTTTTTGCAGTATATATTGATACAGACACCTGAAAGGATGAGAACAAGTTCTTAGTTACACCTGGATATATTGCAGCCGCTGGCTAGTGTCATAACTGTGCTGTTTTAGCAGAGTTACAAGGGAAAAAATATTTAGAAACTAGATAATACTCTTTATTGAGAGATACATATTATATAGTCATTGTGAATATTTGATAACATGAACATGATTGTGTTAATCAAAGCTGGATGGTGGAAGGGGTGGCTTGATCCTGGTAATGAGTCAAGTGCCAAAACGAGGTATCCATTGTATGGGATCATCAGTTGTTCATGTTGCTGGATTTGGAAATTTGAGTTGACTTCCTAGTCTGGCTTTGAGTGACTGGATAATCGGGTTGCGGGTCACGAACCCGCTTACTCGGAACCTTGCTGGCGGGTTGAGCCTGCTGTTTCGACACTAGATTGTACTCCAGTTTCAATAAATGTAATTATCTTCAAAGTTCTATTCTATTGTAGTCTGTAGTGCTCTTGCAAGGATTAGGTAGAGTACAATGGATAGGCTAACATCTATCTGTAGCTTTGAACATACCAACAATAACCCTAGTTGTTCAACAATAAATGAGATCAATGGATCTCAAAGCAAAATCAAGCTGAGCCCAAATCTAATGGCAATCAATATAAATCCATTCTTTAAAATTTAGTTTGCAGATGAGTTGATTTCCCTTACAGATGGGTTTTTTCGCTTAGCGCGTAGCTTTGAAAGCTGTTATATTTGAAAATCAACTATATATGCTGTGATATTAAAGTAAACCATGGGTTTGATCCCTGGCGTAAATGTACACTCAGATCGAAGTGCCTTGGCTTTGAGCAACCTGACTTTACCAGGTGTATCTTATAATTGGATTGGGATGATAATATGAGTTACCAGGGGCTCATGATCCTACTATCTTCATCTAAACTTATGGCTTAGAGTTTAATCACGCCACGATGGACAGATGCTACTTTCAGGCATGGAAGTCATCGACACATTTGATTTGGGATTTCATTATCTGCAGCTAATGAATTTGCATTGATGTGTCAGGTGTTGCCAAAAGGGATAACGTAAATCTATCTGCTTTGCGTAAATGAAGTCTTATGTGTGATCTACTACAGTATCGAGATGACCAAACCGTCATCAGCATGTACCGTATCCACCTCCTCCAGGGGTGAGAAGAATGATCCTATCATGAGGCTTGGCCTCCAGAGTAGCTCTACCACCTATCGAGATCAGAGAAGGGAGCTCAGAGGATACACCCCCATCCCAGTTAGGCGGGAACAGAGTGGGAGAGGTCGATGCAGGATCGGCTAAGCGAAGCAAGTTAATGCCACGATGCCCATTGCTGCCACCAAAAATTCCATACGGCGCCAGCGTGCGGCGCTCAGAGAGAATCGAAACTTGCAACGGAACCAGGAACTCCATCTCCCTGACGACACCATCGCCACCCCTAAACTTTCCTGAGCCCCCAGAGCCTAAAGATTAGATCAAAACAGTAGGAGGATATACCTTTTCGCAAAGAAAACTGATGGAGCAGGACAGGATAGCGACGCTCGAGGATTTCGGGATCTGTGATGCGGGTATTGGTCATATGAGTATGAGTGCCGCTGCATCCAACCCAGTGGGGCCCTGCCCCTGACCCCCCAGCAATGGTTTCATAATAGCCAAAGCTACCATTGCCAAATGTCAGGTTGTTGCAGCATCCCTGACTGGCACCACAGGCCCCAAAGGCTCTAAATACGACATCACAAACACGCTGGCTAGTTGTCACGTTGCCACCAACAACAGCAGCATCAGGGCTTGGGTTGAGAAGACAACCTTCTGGGACAATAATTCTGAGGGGAGCTAGACATCCCGAGTTCAGGGGTATATCGCAGTCCACTAGGCATCTGAGACAATACATGATGGCCGAGTGAGAAACTGCAAGCGGCGCATTGAAATTAGCACGCACTTGGGATCCCGTTCCTGCAAAATCAAAGATGGCGCTTCCATCCCGCAAGATGGAAATATGGAGTCGTATAGGCGACCCATCGTCCATACGGTCCTCTCCATAGAGTTGTAAGTTTTCCTGGCCTTCAGGGACTTTGGAGGCCAAAAGGCGGCGTACAGCACTCTCGGCGTTGTTGCGGATATATACCATGTATGCGTGGACAGAGGCAAGGCCGCATTGAGCGATAAGAGCTTGGACAAGTAAGATTCCCTTGTTATTAGCAGCCACCTGTGCGTGTAAATCAGATATGTTATCCTTGAGGCATCGTGTGCCACTGGCGTGAGTAGCATCTGTCAGCAGGGCAGTTATTCCCTCGGTCTGGAAGATGCCTTTACGTACAAGCTTATAGGAAAGGATGGCAGCACCTTCTTGGGTGAGATGAGTGCTATGCGGAGGCATAGAACCAGGAAGGATGCCACCGATATCAGCATGGTGACCACGGCTGGCCACGAAGAAAACAATTGTATCCTCGTGGAATACTGGCGTTATGACAGTGATGTCTGGCAGATGGGAACCACCTGCCGCTGGATGGTTTGTAACGATAACATCCCCAGGGTCAAGGCCTTCCCCTTGAGAGTAGTACTGCATTTGATACTTTACAGCAAAGCTTAGAGAACCTAGGTGAACTGGGATATGTGGTGCATTAGCCACAAGGCCTCCATCGGGGCCAAAGAGTGCACACGAAAAATCCAACCGCTCTTTGATGTTTGTTGAAACGGCCGTAAGTTGGAGTGTACGTCCCATCTGCTCAGCAATCCCCATAAAACGGTTTGCAAAAATAGCCAGCCGCACTGGGTCTACTTCTAAACCACCCAAGTTTGTGGAAGCAGGAGCCGTGCGAGTCACCAGCAATTGCTTGCTTGTGCTCAGAGCTGCCCATCCTTCCTCAATCACAATGCTGCTGTTGGGCTCTACTATCAAAGCCGGCCCTCGGGCCTCTTCGCCAACCCCAAGCTGACTTAGACGATAGACTGGCACTGTTCTGCGCCCGCCCTCAAAGTAAATCGACCTCATGAGAGGAGATTGCTTGGGGGATGCTCGAGGAAGGGTCGCTGCTTCAGAAAAGATACTTTGGATGGGGTTTTTGGATGTGACCTTGGTGGCGCGTACACGAATGTCGTCAACAACTACTGATCGATCAGGAAGAGTGAAGCCAAACTCATGCTTGTGGGCCTTTTCAAAGTCAGCTTGACAGCCGCGCAAGTCATCATCAACGGCCACCATTAACGAGCAATCAGTTCCCTGGTATCTGATGTTCAAGAAGGTGGCGAGTTGCACTCCGTTGCCACCCAGGGCGCCTTGAGCTTTGGCTTGCAAGTGCGAAATGCGCTGGACTAGAATGTGGCTGTCTTGAGGGAAAGAAGCAGCAGCAGGCTCCTGAGTTTCGTATACCTCCTCAGCAAGAGACAAACCATAAGCCGAGAGAATTGATGCATGGTGATGGATCACCACAGTAGAGATTCCAAGCGAGTCAGCAAGAGCACAAGCATGCTGCCCTCCTGCACCCCCAAACGAACATAGCACATGATCCTTAGTATCCCAACCCTTGGATTCTGTAAGGGCGCGGATAGGGCGGCTCATTGCCTCATTGGCCACTTTGATAAAGCCATGGGCAACCTGATCTGCGGACATGCCGTGGATTGCATCGGCCAACTTTGAAAAGGACTCCGTTGCCGCCTCTACGTCCAAAGGCTGGTTTTCTCCAGGTCCAAATATAGCCGGGAACAGGTCGGGCTGAATCCGACCAAGCGCAAGGTTGGCATCGGTGATGGCGAGCTGGCCTCCTTTGCGGTAGCACACTGGACCAGGAAGGGCACCTACACTCTGTGGGCCTACTTTGAACAGCCCGTCCTGATAAAGTAGCCGTGAACCACCACCAGCTGCTACCGTCACAATCTCTAGTTGCGGGGTTTGGATTGCTACTCCTGCAGTCACTGTCTCGAAAACATGCCGATACTCGCCATCAAAACGCGTTACATCAGTTGATGTTCCGCCCATATCGAATCCAATTACTGGCAGCTGTTCTGCATCGTAGGCAGTGCGGGCACACCCCACAGCACCACCCGCCGGCCCCGAAAGTATCGCCCGTAGCCCCGAAAACCGAGTGGCGTCGGATAGCCCGCCATCCGATTGCATAAATAGAAGCTTTCCTTCAATATTGCCCTTGAATCCCTTGGCAAAGGAATCAAGGTAATCGCGGATGTGTGGTGTTAGATATGCGTCTACGCAGGCCGAATGGCCACGGGGCACGGCCTTGACCATCGGGGTTAACTCACTAGAGAGGGTAATTTGGCTAAACCCAACTTCTCTGGCCAATTGGCCAACTTGCTTCTCGTGGTCAGGAAAAAGATATGAATGCAGAAAGCACACTGCCACTGCTTCAATCCCATCCCTTTGCAGTTGCATAAGCAGATGCTTTATCTTTTTTAAATCAGGAGACCGTATGATTCTTATCTTCTCGCCCGATATTGTATCAACCAGACCTTCGCCTTTAGTGGCGGGGATTACGCGCTCTTCCACCTCAACTACCTTTTCATAAAGCAGTTCGGGGCGGCGACAGGATAAATCAAAAATGTCTGGACGTGCCTGCGTTCCGATCTCCAGCATATCAGCAAACCCCTGCGTAGTGACCAATGCCATCCTCGACCCTTTACGCTCCAATAGAGCATTCGTGGCAACCGTTGTACCCATGCGGATAGTTTCTTTAGTAGATCAGTTTCAATTACTATTATCACCATACCGATCAGGTCAATTTCGATACCCTTCCTCCTAGGGATTTCGCGCTGGAAGATATTTGACATGAGCCGACGGATCCCTTCGGTTGGTGCATCATCATAATGTTCTGGATCCTGACTTAGAAGTTTTGTCACAAGTTCTTGGGGTTCCCAAGAAACATTCCCCTGGACATAATATATCAATAAATCATTTTGAAAAGCTTTTCAAGATTACAACTTTAGAAAAACGCTCTCCAATAATGATTTTTTTTGTAGACAGGATTTTTTTGCAAAGCTACAGCTTTATACGAAAAATTTCAGTGAACTAAAAACATCACACATGAAAAATACGCTTAAAAGGGTGGTAAACTGTTAAAGGTTCCAAAAAGTATGTGCAATAAGCCAAAGTCAGCAAGCTTGAAGTTTTAAAAAATTAAGAGCCCAGAAAATAAGAAATGAGCTCAAGAGCAATGACTTTTCAAAACTGCATCCAATAGGAAACGGTTGGAACGTGGGGAAATTCAACCCTACCCCAGATTTAACTTGAGCTTCCCAAGTCGCGTAGCAGTCGGTAAATGTACCACCACGGTCAATAGCGATCCTCACCGCGCGAACCGTTTCGCTACCCGTGCCCCCACTATAGCTCTCGTCTGCCATTATTCAGGAACAAATATTAAGTTGCTCGGGGGACGTTGAAATAGAACTTTTGTACAGAGTTCATCGAATTGATTCTACATAGGGATGCTTCGGCTCAGCCCTGGCTGGCTTCCGGCTAAAGGCAGCTATAGCTAAAACGAAATTTTAGTATATTTGAACAGTTTAAAATAAATCTTTGATGGGAGTGACCCAGAGCCAGAAACTGGCCGCGGCTGCCCAGGGCTTGGCCGAAGCAGCCCTAATTCTACATCGACTATGTAAACAGAATCAATCCAGCCAGTATCGGGCAAGGGAATCTTGCGTGACTAGACAAGTCATAGGTACGTCGATTTGAAGGGTCGGTCGTTAATCTAATTTAATTTTATGTCGAGCGACCGAAATGCTAAACCTGGGAGCCAATGAAACCACTATTTAGATCCCGTCCCTGCCAATAACCCTCCCCTAAACTCCTGAAACAATTGTATGGATTTCAAAGTTCAATCACTGCTTTATATCTTTATGGTACAGCAGTTTTCAAAGCTGTGAGGATAAGTGAAAATACTTTAGAATAAACCGAAACCAACCCAAAAAAATCGAAAGATATTGGTTTTTATATCGATTAACAATAGGTTTGGTGCCACCAAATTTTTATTACTTGTGTTTTCGAATTCAATGATAGAAAAAACAATAAAGCAGTTACTTTTTAGTTATAAATTTAAAGTAGGGCAGCTTGATTCCACCATCTCAAGTCTAATCAACAAACGGTTATCCCGCTAGCTTGATTTATATGCTATACTTTTCAGAGCTGGTGAGATAGACAAACCAAAGTCAACTCAGAGTGAACAAAATTTGTGCATTAAAGAAAAGAACCTTTCAACCACACAATTTAATATATATTAACATATATAGAGATTTAATGGGTGAGTCAAATCAAACACACCGTATATATATCAACCACATAACACACCAAAGTCACACAGTAAGATTAGAGTCTCAGGATGCAAGCAAGCCATGTAAAGCTCTTGGCCCCCTAACCTAGGGCTAGAATCTCTTCTCTGTTACACCAAGAAGTCACACCCCATAACAGCCAACCCCTTAAAACCCATGCATGATTTTGCACACACAGTGGATGAGCCTTTGTGTCAGGAATGTCAATTTCTTGGTACCCCAAACCCAAGGTATGGGGCCGGGATTGAACCCTGGACAAAAACCTTTGTGGCCTGCCAGTTCAGGAGACTGGGAGCTTGGCAGCCCGCAACCAGTCGATAATTTGCCTGTTAGTAAAGTCAATACCAGCCTGCCAGGATTTGAAACCTCAACTACACCATAGAGTTTTGCAAGCCAACCACCAGTGCCTGATGCTGGGAGTTTCCCTGAGGTGCTAACACTTGATACCAGCAGTTTGCTTGGTAAAATAAGTGAGTTCACCAATGAGAGTTGCCCTGAACTTGCCCAAAGTCCCAGAAGTGGCACTGGACTTGAAATCCTGTTCAGTTCCAATATCTGAGTTGTCAAACAGAAGGGTTCAAAGTCTTATTATCCAGAGATAGCCAATGGCAACCCACCCGTGCCGGCAACTGTGGTAAGGTCAACTCCCTTAAACTCGACTCCCTGGTACTTGACACTTTGTTGAGTACCAGGGAGTCGAGTGCCGCATATGTGAATCTATTAGTATTTTTGGCTTAACCAATTTTAAGCTAATTTTTACTAGTAATTTAGGGGTTCAAAACCAAAAACCAAGGTTAAATTTACTCAAACTCGACTCTGTTTAATAAATCAGTTAGCTAAAATACCAATTTAAGGGGCAATTTATAAGTAAATTTACCAATAGAAATGAAAAAACCTGTGTTCGACACTCTAAACCCAAAAGTGACCAGTTCAACACTTTTTAAGCCAAATTTTAATTTTATTAATAAAATACATATGCGCTTATATAAAATTTGTTATTTACTATTATATTTTTATTATTAGTGTCCATAGTTGTTGATTAGGCTCCCAAGCACCACTATACTGGAATTTAGTGGCATAGACATTAATCAAATACCCCACTTGTTTTACATTATGTCATTCCTGGGGTTTTGGATTAAGTGGTGCCACATAAATTAAGCCTGATTTATTAAGAGATTTCATATGTAATCTATAAAAAACTGAAACTCAACACTTTCTTTGTTTGACTCTATCCACTTGACACCTGATTGGGTTTGGATTTAACTAATCAAAGGCTCAGAATTAAGGCTAAATTAATATGTGACGCACTATGAGCGCCACTCAACACTCACCCACTTGACACTTTAACTTTAGGAATTAGTTGTCACAAGTGACAAAATCTTATCAACCATGCTTATCAAAAAGCCCCAACTACGAAACTCAAACCCTAGCATCTCGCGGGCTGCCAGCCCGCAGGGCCAGCCGCCCACAGTTTTTTGGGCTCAAATCAGAACAGGATTTGACTTTGGAAAATCCTTTTAAGCTTGATGAACCAAATGTACCTACGCCAATACTCTCCACACTGGGGATTCCTGATAAGACAGCCAATCAACAGGCAGGCCCAGCCACTGATTCCAAAGTAACTCAGGCCCGCACGTAAGGGGGAACAGAGAATTTTCCTATAGAACACAGGCCACCCAGAGGCAGCCAATCCCACAACCTGACTAGGGAATTTGAGCTTCCTCAGTTCAAAGCAGCCAATGAAATAACCCCCACTACTGATGCCACCAAAGACTGGGAAGACCTGGTAATTGAGAAAACCCGGGCCGACAAAATTTGGGAAAGTTTTACCATGACAGATGGGCATACTTATACCCTGGGCCGCCAGGAAGATGCCCATTGCCATCCTTGCAATAAAGTGACATGAACCTTTGGTTCAACCAGATCATATCATACTTGTTATTAGTTTTACTTCATCTACAGTCTACTCCTCACGGCTCTGCTCCCCGTGCTCACCTACCCCAAGAAACCGCATACTAGCCGCCCAAACTTTACCGTCCACCAGGAGTTCCCTTTGGCCCGATACATTTTACTGAGTACCCACCCAACCCTGCGTATTCAGAGTTTACTCTGGAGGAGATCCTAATCCACGACCCTGAAGCTAGAATTAGAGAAACTGAAACCATATACAGAGAAGGCATCAAAATCACAATATCTCCTCTGCTATTCCAAGACAAGTATAATTTCCTGCCCGCATATTTGGTTCCAATGACACCGCCCCACACCCCGCGGCCCGACCGCCCTCAAGAATCTGTTGCCACTGATGAATCCACTCCCACCCAAGTATTTGGGGTGATGTATATCACCCTCACTGGATTGATTGAATCCATGGTGCCTATGTGCGGACCTTGGACAGTCCTTGGAAAATTGTTATCTTATATTGTAAAGTTAGCCCCAATCCTGTGGTGGGCTCTTCCTACTGGGCCTGCAGGCCGTCAACCCGCGAGTTCTCAGGAACCCCCTGCAGGTTGGATCCCTGACATTAGTACAGAGAGCTTCTTAACATTTTAACCAACACTATGTTAAATAATTCACTCCCAGCTCCTCACAGCATGCCCTAATCACTAATAAACACATTCCCATTCATTTACTTTTTTAACTTATGTTGTATTTTTTTATTTTTGAGCATAAAAAACTGCCTTGCTTTTGGATTAACTTTTGAGCCCGGTTTAAATTTAAGCAAGTTTTATATGTAAAAAACATAGTAAATTTGATGTTTCTGCTTGACTCTGGCATACTCAACAGTGAGAATTCAGCTTTTCTGGCTGATTGACAGTGCCAAACTTGACACTTTACTATGTTTTGAATTTTCAACTCTCAATAAAAAAAATTCCACATAATAATTTTTTTGCTATTATAATCTACTACTTTTTCTGCTGCTCTCCATATAATTTTCATATTTTTTTTGATTTTCAATTAAACTTTTACATTGATTTAACACTAAGATGTTATGCTGAACCTAACATTTTTGATGCTTTATCATAAATTCACTTATTTTCTATGTTTTAACCTTTATATCTACACTTTGAGTTTCTATTTTGCTTCTATTTACTCTTTTATGTCTTTTTGATAAATAAAACTTTATTTGAATCCTTTTCATTTAACTTTTGCTTTGTTTTACCTCTGTGTTTTATATCTTTCATACTTTTATTTTATACAATGCTAAACTTTTCTTTAGACAAAATCAAACAAGAACAGCCAACAGCCTAAGCGCCAAGCCTCCAAAGGCTCCAAAGAAACTGCCTCCACTCCCAAGCGTGCCAAGAAGCCTGAAAAGGCAAAGTCTCCAACCCCATCTCCTCCTACTCCTCCCCCCTCCACCTTCATCTTCTACATCCCCTTCACCTTATCCCCAAAAATCCTCCCCCAATAAATCTGATGGTGATCTTACCAACCACTCATTTTACCACTCAGAGGCCGACTCTGAGCCCACCAAGGAGTGGCATACCAGGAGGTCAAAGGCTGCCAAGGAGCCCACCTCTTCTTCAGAGAAGAAAAAGGAGGCATCCAAGCAGGCCTCAAAGAACCCTTCCCCTCCCCATCCCAATGGCTTTTCCCCTCCTTCTTCATCTGACCCCCAAGATGAGCCGGAGGATTACTCCAAGAAGTTTAAAGCTTCTGGTCATGTGGCTTGGGATCCACTGGCCATCCACAACATTTGCAACATGGATGGAGAGTTTAAAGTTCCCAAGCGCTTCCCCTGGTACTTTCTGATCATGTCTGTAAAGGGCGGCCCTGGTTACGTTGCCGACAATTATATCTTTAATTGCAACAACCAAAAGCGGCAGACCAAAAGCAAGCACTTTGTCTGCAAGGATAAGACTTGTGGGGCCCAGTTGAACACCAAGGGCTGGGAGCAAGTAACATTGGAGAAGGGGGAGCACACTTGTGAGCCTCCTAATCATCTAATTGCTTGGATGTTAAAGTGGTACCTTGTGCAAGTAATACCCACATCCTCTCATCTTTGCATATCAGATCTGGCCATCAAGGCCCTCCAACATCTCAAATCCAACAATCTCAAGTTGGTACCAACACAGGTGCAGTTGGTCAAATTTATCAGCAATAAGTGAATTGCTGCCAATCCCCCCTCCCCCCAAGGCTTCTGATGTCCTCTCTGAGCTCACGCTCACTCATGAGCTTAAGCAGCTTTCAAGTGGGGAGCGCTTCCTGCTTCATGATGATGGGCCTGCAGCCAAGGACCGTATAATCTGCTACTCAACTCAGCAGAACCTGATGGAGTTGAAAAGGGCGTCAACCTGGCTAGTTGATGGTACCTTTGCCACTTGCCCTTGGATGTTCAAGCAGCTCTGGATGGTCCATGCCCAGATTGACATCTGGGTGATTTCACTTGCATTCTTTCTTCTTCCTGGGGCCACTGAGGCCATTTAAACACGTGCCTTCACAATTCTCTGCCAAGCAATTTCTCTCCTTCCTCCTGCTAATAATGACAAATCCAAGAAGACTCCACCCACACCTGTGCCAACTCACCTGCCTCTGACAAGGACCAGGCCACCCTGAACTCAGAGGAAAAGGTGAGGCTAAGAGCTCTTAGGCCTCACATGTGCAACATGGACTTTGAGCCTGCTCAGTTCAATGCATTTGAGCAGATGTTTATTGGGGAAGTGAAGGGGTGCCACTTCCACTTCTGCCAAGCAGTTGCTTGTAACGTGCAGGCCCACACCAAGCTTAGTAGGTTGAGCCAGAGGGATACTTCAGACACCTGCAGATTTGTGCTGGCACAATTCAGTGCCTTGGCTTTTTTAAAGCCAGAGCACACTGCACAGGGCTTTGAGGTGCTCTCAAAGGATCCCTACATAGTGAAGCACCTGGAGTTCAAGCCTTTCCTTGAGTACTTTGAGCCCCAGAGGATTTATAAGGTTGTCATACAAAGGCAAGGCAAGGCCTGCACCAAGGCCAGCTGGAACGTGTACCGGGCGGCCGTCAACGGGGAGCTGAAGACCACTTTGGCATTAGAGGCTTATCACAAGCATCTTAAAGCCAACTTTGGGCTTTATCCAAAGTTTAATAAGTTCTTCTCTCTCCTGCAGCATGAGCAAGAGAAAAAAAATCTCCAAGCTCTGAGATCTCTCCAACTGCGTCCCCCCGCCAAGCTAACCACCCGCTGTACCCTCTTCACCAAGGCCATCCAGGGTACAAATAAGCACAAATACAAGGCCTCTGAGCTTAAGCAGCAGCTTGAGAATATTGCCACTGCCCTCCTGGAAGGGGCAAAATGAAACAGGGAAAGAATTATGAGGAATAAACTTGCTTGCTCAGTTATATGATTTTTACTTTTAACTTATAGCTTTTTAACTTTAATTTTTACTTATTAGCTTTGATCATTCAGTTTTTAGTTTTAATTTTTAAGTTTTTTACTTTAATTAAATGGCAGTGATTGTTATATGTATGCATGGTAAGTTTGAGATGAATATTTATAGTTGAAAGTAAGTGAAATATCTTATTTTTTGTTAATTTCCAAATAAAACATATGATATTCACAGTTGTGCTTATATGAACTATATCAAATAAATATTGATATTTCTTCATATTTTACATATTTGTTTTTGTTGTGTTTGTGTTTATTTTTGGTACATTGAAATTTTAATTTTTATGGTAATAAAAAATATTTTTATAATGAAGAGTGTAAATTTCATAGTAAAATGAGAAATAATTGCTTATTTCTCCTTATTTTCATTATTAAAATACACTTTTTTATTGCATTTTTGAGTACTCTGGGATCACTTTAGTATACCATAGCTTTATGGCTTATGTTTTTATATTAAAAGCTTTCAGTACATCAAAATCTGTTAATTAAAAAAGTGTCAATTTCCAGTTGTTGATCAGGGCAAAAGCTGAATTCTCACTTTACTATAGTGTTGACTACCAGGGAGTCAAGTTTAAGGGAGTTGATCACCAGGGAGTCAAACTTACCACAGTTGTTGTACTGCAGCATCCTGGCTATCAGGCTCAACACAGGGGACAGGGTCCTTTGTGTAGAAGGTGGGATCACTCTTGCTTGCAGTTGCGCCGTTGGTAGTGGAATAGATCACAGGCACAGATGGCTCTTCAGTGGTGGCCAATGGCTCATATGATGTATTAAAAACGTGGGGCCATGTAATGGTAGCTCTGGGATCCAGAGTGCGGGGACAGGTGACAACTAGGTACACAGTAGAGGTGTATGTAACCTCAGAGTTCCCGGGGACCCTGGTGTAGGAGACTTTGGTGGCAGGCCTTGAGAGTGGCTTCTGTCTTGGATTCAGGCTGGTTGATTGGGCTTGGGATGCAGGAGGTGGTTGGCTGACGCTGACACCTTGGGAGGTCTGTGTATTGGCATGACTCCCCTCAAGTTGGGTTCTGGGTCTGTTCTTGGACCCTCTAGGACGTCCTCGTGGACAGGCTGCCCCGCAGGCTGGTGCAGGAGCTGGTTGGGAATGCAATTGAGGGTCCATAAAAATAAAATAAAAAATATATTTTAGATTAAATATGTATTTATTTGGATTTATTGGTTGAGTTGTGAGTAGTTATTTTCTCTTGAGTTAGCCTTGAATAGTAACAGAATTTCTATATCTGTGATTCAAAGTGAATAATATTGTATGCTTTCTGGATTTGGATAATTTTAAAGTTTAATCACTTTTTATGTCTAATTATGGTTATCAATATTGAAATTTTCATTTTATTTTAGTTGTAGTGGAGCTTCTTAATTTGGGTTGGTGTTTCCTAGTGTGCTTATTGTACATTCAATTTGGATTCCAGTTCCCACAATTAATATTTGAGTTTACTAGTGGCATTCAAAAGTGATTTGAAATTTGGTTCTTGGATTTGACAATCCTGCAATTTGAAAAAACATAGTAAACTTAATTAAAACAGTTGGTGGATTTGAACGCTTCAAATCTGATTCAAGTTTATTCATTTTGTCCATTGGAAATATGCAGCTTGACTTAAACTTTGCAAAGTGTCTATGAGTTCCCGCATTTTTGAATATTCAAATAAATACTCACAAAAATCAATTTAATTAAAAAAAGGCCATCCCACAAAAGTGATTCAGAATTTGGACCAAGGATTTGACAATCCCGCATTTTTACGTTCAGGTTCTGAATTTACAGTAAATTATTATTACCTCGCAAAATCCAACTAAAAAGTTTACAGAATTATTACAATAGGTAAATATAAAGGCTGTAAAATGCACTATGTATCAATATTTGTACTAAGCGTTAATGGCTCTCTAATATAAACACAGTACATTTAAATAATTTACAATGAAAAAGGCCTTGTTTACAGTGAATTTTATTAAACAATATGCATTGAGTTATGCACATAGTATCAAAATATCAATAGTTGATGTCTAATTGTAATATTCTAATGCAATATTTATATTTATGGTCTTTAATTTATTATTGTTGGTGAAAAATATTCATGTGTTGAAGGTAGTACAGTAGTTTTAAAAGCTATGTCAACAACTAAAAATACCTCAGATTTAAACAAAATGATTTCAGATTTAAACAAAATCCAACTTATAGGTTAAAATATACACTCAGTTAACAGGGATTTTTGGCGTTAATGGGCAAAATGGGTTAACACATCAAAGAAGTGCTCACGTGCAAAGCAAAACCATTCAAAATATAATCCAAAATACATGGATTCACAAGCAACATGGTGTGAGTTGACTTTTGGTGTACATAGGTTTACTATGTAAATTGGTGACAAAATACACCTGTCAAGCCTCCAGAATAATGTAATAGACTTGACCATTTTTCTCCTTGGTTTATTGGTTAGACAGCCAATTGCCATTCTGCTGGCTTGATTATAGAAGCATCAACTTATCATGCTCCTTGGATACAGCTAGAAGTACATTGATGATTACTCCAAAGATTGATCCTGATCTGAGAATGGTCCGCTCATTGGATCAAACCTGAACAAACAGGCTTGATATCCCAGATCACAATCACAGAAAGTTGAACAGCCAATAAGACAAAAGGCTCAGGAATATTAATTCAATATGGTTGACGCCAAACATTTGCACTTGTAGATACCATAAATTCTATGACCAATATAGAAGGTTGTTCAGATGAATAATGCATGATGCAAAATCCCAGTAGACAGGGTAACTAAACTTGCACATGCATAACTGTAGATGAGATGCTGCCAATACACTGATGAGATAAGCTGAGGCCCGGTAATCTATTGAAGTTCCATATCAGACCGGCATGGCTGCCTAGTTCTAGAGGCTTAAACTAGCAGTCTGGGGAACAGATA
Organism: Entomophthora muscae; assembly: GCA_014839935.2. Classification (NCBI taxonomy): domain Eukaryota; kingdom Fungi; phylum Entomophthoromycota; class Entomophthoromycetes; order Entomophthorales; family Entomophthoraceae; genus Entomophthora; species Entomophthora muscae. Next base: position 13,020 of record QTSX02001815.1, on the reverse strand, counting down.
GACTGACTAGTAAGAGTTAGATGCATTGGACTACAATCTGGCAAGAGGGCTTATCCACCATATATAATGTGCTCTCCTGATTAGAGATTGAGCAGAATATTCATCCTTGAAGATATAGATTAAGGAATCTCTATCACTGTATCACTACTAGCTGAAGCCTAGTAGTCAGAAGTATCCAAGTAGAGTGTGTTGCCGTCTACTTGAAGAACCATGTGTTTTCTCCTACAGACTTGGAGTACTGCCAGGCCGTAGCCTCACCTAAGACCTAATTGGTAGCTACAGACTGTTGCCATACAGTCCCCTATCAACACTCACATTACCATGTCCTTTAATAAACACAATTCCTCAAGACCCTAAAATCTTGACAGTGGTGCTCACTACAAAATAAGCTACCATCAGAGTCAGGTCAAGGCGCTGCCTTGCCTCTTTCCTGCCCCAGCTTTTTTGATAAGTATGGGGGAATGCATGGACACTAGTGACACCAAAAGGGACACTAGTCTTTGCCTGGAAATTACGCCACACAGAGCTGTTGAGCTCCAAGATGACTGCCTCCACTTGGACCCTGCCAATGTCCCAGTACCACACCAACCTTGCCAGTATTCACTAAAAGAGGTCCGTGTCATGCTAGGCGCACTGCTACACGGTTGTTGACACAAAGGGGCCCAACAGGAGACAAAATTCACACTTTTCAGCTACAATATGAATGCTGCCAACCTCTGGACTGCATATTACTAGTACCAGGAGGTAAACAGCATGCAGATCAGTCAGCTGTTAAACAAGGAGAAGGAGCAAGTTGAAGACTTCCTCTCTTACTTTGTTCATCCAAGCATTAAGCACTTGCAGCAACTTGTTGAAAGACAAAGCTTCAAACTTACTGAGCTGAGGGCTAGCCGCAATGAATTGCAGGTAGCCCACTTGACTGCAATTCATAAGTTAAACACCAGCTTTGACTTGTTACAGGGTATCCTGAGAAATCTGTTTGATACCACCAACCATGCCCACTTCAGAGTGGATGAGATTGTGCAACAGTTTAACTCTTAGGTTGGACACATTGTCGCCAATTGCTTCAAAAGCACTGGCATCACTCCAAAGTGGATTACTGACGTGACAGTCCACTCTATCAGCCTTACTCATAGAGTTGAAAAGTTGGCCCAGCATCCAATCCAGAGCAAAGGGACTCCAGATAAAGAGGCTCTGCGCCGTATACTAGACAACGCTGATGACAGAAGTACCAACTGATATAACAAGCCAGTGGCTTATGTTAACAAACTGGCCAGCAAGTTAGACAGCCTGAGAAATGGGAAGTTCCCTGCCCCGCTGAGCATTGCTTCCCAAGAGGTTGCCTCCAACCCCCATGATTGTTGCCTATACCACAACACCTATGTGGATAACAAAAACAATCTTTGGGAGACCATCAAAAGCGTCTGAGAACTTGCCAGCTTGATGTATGAGGATCTGGAGTCAGAACACAAAAAAATAACCCACCTGGAGGAGAGTTGCCTGAAGGACAAGGAACGTAATGGTACGCTCACTTCTACAGTCCTTTTGCTGGAAGAGAACCACAGTAACCTGCTGGAACAGCTGGTCCAGGAACAAGCAGCTAGAAAGGAGATGGAGCTCAAGTTTGCTACAAGACTAAGAAAGCTTGAGACACAGGCTAGCAGAGCAGGCAGTAGTAGCTCTGGCCAAGGCCTTTCACCCCTTCCCTCCTCTTTCTTGGAAAGGCAGAAGATTTCCTCTCCTGATTACTTCCATGAAGTAGGGTCTGATTGTGAGAGTAATGGCTCCCAGTACACACGTAATGTACCCATGGGATTCGTGGTACTGCCTCCTCTCACACCAATGACCTCCACCAGGCTTCCTTCTATTCCCGCCAGAAGACCAATGGCCATTCCTATAGAAGAGACTTTGGTTCCTGATCATAAGTTTAAGCCATTGAACTTACTTAAATTTGATTGTAATGGGAACATTAGAATGTTCATACAGCTATTTGAGATGTCCATGAGAGGTTCATCAGACCACATGAAGGCTACCACCTTCATAATGGCCTGGACCCTGCCAGCGTAGATGTTATCATGCCACAGCTACCTCAGGAAGAGTGGACATATGGAGACGCCAAACAGGCGGTCATTAATGAATTTGGCAGCAAAATTAAACTCAAAGCCAGAAAGGCGGAGTTTAGCAATATATCCTTTAAGAAGTATGAGACTGTCTCTGACTTCACTGATTGATTCTATCACAAGGCGCAGATTCTTCTTGATGCCAGGGTACTTTCCAATTTAGATTTCCACATTACTATGAGCAGAGCATTACAGTCATATTGTGAGCTTGCCAATATGATGTTCCTGGTACTCAACCAGTCCAATGACACCCAGAAAATTACTAGCTATCTCAACATACTTGGCTCCCAGTTTGAGGCACCAAACAAGGGACAGTCAGGTAAAAGTTTTAGCAACTTTAAGCGCTCTTGTACTCCCAAGCCTACCAATTCCACACCTGACAATAAGCCAAAAGGAGAAAACAAATCCTATCAAAATTTGGATAACTGCAATAAGTGTGGGAAGCAAGGCCACTTTGTGGCAGACTGCCAAGGAGGAAAGCCTAGTCCTTCTTCTGTCAATGTGGTCACGGTAGCCAAGCCTGCAGAACAGAGAAAAGGGAAGACGGGCCAGTAACAGAATGTACTGGTCCTGCCAATCCCCTCCCTATTCTAAAAGATCCTGATTGAGAGACAGCCAGCCAGTGCCTTGAGGTCTGCAACACAGTCTCCATGCCTACCAGCAAGAAGACAGCACCTACCCTGGCAATATCCAAGGACACATTCACGGCCAGCAACCAGCCTCTTCCTGATCTATTCCTACCAGAAAAAGACTTTGAGAAGGACTCTATCCATAAGCTAGTAGCAGACAACCTGTATGCAATCCCCACCCAAGGGAGAGGCTGCCCCAGGAAAATTGACGCCAACACAATAGAGACTGTCTACAAGCCCTACACCGCTCATGTTCAGGAGGTATGTACTGGTTCTAACCCAAACATGTCCAGCAACCTGCCACCACTGAAAGGTGTACAGTTCTCCATGCCACTGGAGACCATAGAAGCCAACTTCCCTGAGATTGGCCAAAGCCTCCACCAATATTTTGATACCTCAGGGCTACTGGGTATCCATCTATTAAACCTCTAATCTGAATCTTATACCAAATGTACTTATGCTGATATTTACGCAAATAAGGTAAAATTACAGGCCATTATAGATAGTGGGCCCCCCATCAATATAGTCTCAACCCGCCTGGTGAAAAGACTGGGTCTGGCTCCAGACTTAGCCCACTCCAAGGTCTATGGTACCACTGGCATACATACCACTACTTGGTTGGAGCATACAGCTCACTGCCAATGAGATTTGGTTCAATTGCGGTTTCCTTGCCTGCAGTTGTCTTGCCCAGTCAAAACTACAATATGGGTCATTATTTGTTAGATTAATCTGTTTCCTATTAACTGTGCTACTTAACACTTTAAAATTTTGTTTTAATTTTCTTATCAATAAATTTAAATAATTATAACAATTTTATCAAAATAAATCTTGTTTAATCCTTATAATATAAAAACCTATATTAAATTAATCATTTTCTACTTGCAGCTAAATTAAACTGTATTAAAAGCTAGTAACAATCTTATTTCATGTACCATTTTTCTTGAAAGCTGATTAGTAAAAAATGACATCATTCTAAAAAGAGAAACATAAAAATACAATAAAACTGATATGATGCTTTTTGTTGGAAATTAAATTGTTGCCTAAAATCTTAGCTTTTTTAAAAATATTTAATTTAAAATATAATAATTTTTGAATCCCTCTTTTTAAAAAGAGGGCATACAGCTTTTTTGCATATTTAATAAATAAATATTAAATAATTTTGGATTTGTTTTATAAAAAATCTAGTAAAAAGTTAAAAAAACTAAAACTAAAATTAAAACTAAACTTTTATTGAAATTTCAGTGATCTCATTTAGCATAAGTAATTTATTCTTAAGTTAGATTTTATAGAAAATATATAATAAGAACTTATAAGAGAGTAAAAGTTTTTCTTTTCAAATTCTTAAGTATTTAATATTAATAAAATGGCTTTATACAACTATTTAATAAAATTATATTTTTATACTGTATGCTAGAGATAATATGTATAAAAAATTCAAACATAAAAAAGAATGTATCAAAATCTTGCTTTATTTAATTAAATTTTATAAAGGTTGAAATTTATTTAAACTAAATAAAAAATGATCTTAGTCATTGTATCTATAAAAATAAGATACAACTTTAATTATATAAGCAAATATTTATATGTGATTAAAAATAAAAAATTTGTTTTGATAGATTTAAGATATATAAAGTTCATTTTTTATGAACTGTTAAAAGTTACAATAAACTTAAGTTTATTTAAACAAAAGGTTTTTGAGTTGGTTACTAGAAGTAAGCTAAATAATAATTTATACTTTAAATTTAGTTACTGATTAAAATATCATACTTTAAGAGTTAATTAGCATATTTTATTTCAAATAATAATTTTATAAGCTTACATTCAAAGCCACTTCAAGATACTAAATTGGTATTGAAATATAACATTGCAGCACAATTCCAAAAGCTGAGATTAAGGGCTTTCTAATGATACTAGTTTGAGCAAGATTGAAGTACTATTTGCCGAGATATCAACAGTTAACCAGAATATAAAAAGGGGTAAATAAACAATGATATCAGACTCCAGGGGTGATATTGATAAATTAAGGAGATAAGTTGGGGGTCAGTTGGGGATTTATGCCTGTAGTGCGAAAGCTCAGCTAACATGGTATTTAAAAAGCTCAACTTTACAGAAATTCACTTTACAATCCACACCTTTACTCCTCTCTGATAACTGCACATCTATTTCCAAGCAAGAACTGCCTGAACCAAGCCAAGGAACCCAACCACTGTCATTATGGAACCCATCAAGTTTGCACCTCAGATGACACCCTTCTTCTCACTGGGGGCTTCTACTAAGAGAGAAAGAATATCTATGCTTAAACAAGCATTCCTTTTTACTGCTGGCAGTGATCTTAACAGCTTTGTTGAGCATTTCTTATTAAAAACAGAGTTTGGAAAAAGTACCTTCTTACCTGTCATACAAAATTCTAAGACAGATGATTTCCTTAACAACCTAAAAGAATTGATGTCAGAGTCCCCTGCCAAGCACCTTCCTTCTCTAAGAGCATTGGTTACATCAAGCTACAGTCTGAAAGAGCTTTGGGATTGTGGATTTAAAATGACAAAAAATGAGTATTCATATTCTAAAAAAATAAAAAATGCTAAAAAAGCATCATTAAATTCAAAAAATAAAAAAGGAAAAAATGATTCAGTAAAGAAAGAAAACATAAAAAATATTTTAAAACACATATTAAAAAATTCATTCCCAACCAGCCAATTCACTAAAAAATCCCCTGGATTGATTTATGAAGAATTACAAAAAGAATTGAGTGAATACTCAACTAAAATAAAATACTCCTTATTGAAAACAAAAAAAGAAATTTATGAAGATATGAAAATAAAAAACAATATTTCTATTTCACTTTCCACTTTCTATAAGCTTATTCCTAATAATATAATTAAAAGCAAAAAGCAAACTGATATGTGTAACATTTGCAACTTAAAAAAATCATTAGAAATGAAGAAAAAGGATTTGAGTATAAAGAAGTTGCCATTGCCTAAATCTATTAAAGAAAATTTGGAATCTATTGACCTACATGAAAATTTTTATAAGCATCAAAATAAAGAATATATTAGTGATATAAATAATCTTGATAATAATTCATGTGTTATAGTAATAGACTATAAAGAAAACTTTAAAGTAGGTGGGGGTCCTATAGAGACAAATAATTGTTTTTATGAGAAAATACCTATTTCTTTATTAGGATTTGCAATTGCTTTTAAAGAAAATGAGAAAATTAAATATGAGTATCATGACTTTTTATCTGAAATTTTATCTCATGACTCTTTGTTTTCAGGTCAGTGTTTGATAAGTCTGCTTAAAAATAATAAATTTAAGAATATTAAAAATATTAAAGTTTGGACTGATAATGGTAATCATTTTAGATCTTATGAATTCTTATGTTATCTTTTTAAAGAGGTACCTAAAATTATAAAAGGAACAATTAAGTTTAATAGATTTGTTGAGTGTCATGGCAAAAGTATTGTTGATGGTCATTTTGGTGTATTATCTAAAATATTTAAACAAAAGGAAAATGAGATGTATATAAAAAATATAAATGATCTCAAAATGGTTTTTGAGAGAGAGGAAGAAAGAAAGGGTTTGTATGAGTCACTTGTAAATAATTCAGATGTTTCCCAAAAAACCTTTTTTTACATCTATGATAGAAAATCTAGGCCTAAAAAAAGCTGGCTTGAAGTCAAAGCATTTTATGTTAATCTTTCATATTTAATGAAAGATGGTGAGCTGTATGTTTCACCTTTGACATTTGAGGATGTTAAGGAGTACTCCAAAATAAATTATTGTGCAAAGTTCTGTAAAGATGACAGAGAAACAAAGAGAGCTGATACTACTAAAGGATTAGTAGGACATGTTCATGAAGTTGGACGCATAACAAAAACTTATATTTCACATAGGGTAAATAGTCTTTTAAATACAACAACTTTTTTTTCTAAAAATAACTAAGAAATTAATTATATGAGCCAAAGATAGGGTAATAGCAATTATGGCTTTGGGGCTGCTATTACTCTCCCATGCAACTCATATATTTGATTCTTGGCTTATTAAAATAGAAAAAAGGGTTTTTAGCAAAAATACAGTTAATAGAAATAATATTTATTTTTATTATTTGTATATTTTACACACTTAAACTTTTATTCAGTAAACTAAGCATTATATTAATGTTCAAAAAACATAAGTTTACGGCTTAAATGATACCAAAGAAGTTAAAAGTCTTTAAAATGCTTTAGCTGGCGCCTTGGCTTAATCTAACAAATAATGACCCATATATTGCTACGTGCTGGGTGGAGTGAGGTGACACCAGCGTGGGCCAGGAGTACGTCTTGGAGGAGTTGTGCTGTGCTGGCTCCTTGTAGAAATACTCATCAGGCGGTTTGTTGTAAGGCCCATGCTGGTGAGAGTGTTGGTGGCCCCCAATCCCGAGGCAGGCTGTGAGGACAGCAGAGAAGATTAAGTGGTTCATCTTCAGCTCCTGGGAAAGGGCAGACAAAGCTTAGTGTCTTAACTTTCTGTTGTGTAAAAGTTTTCTTGGGTATTGATTTATGTGATACTATTGAGGGTAATTTCACTCAATGATAGCACAAACTACTATCAAGTGATTGAGATTTATTATATACTGTCATCCTTAGTGGGGTATGAATAGTACAAAGCATTGGACAGGGGACCCCAAACACTTGGTGTTGTCTGGAATTCCCTTTTGGGAGTGGAATGGGAGTGGTTTTGCAAGCAATGAATTGTTATCCTTGGCATGGCATGGGATTGGAGCATCTTCAGGCACAGTAATACATTTCAATTCAGCTTTTGCAGTTGATGCATTATTTGTAATGCTGGACTGCTTGTCAACCCCCTCCAGATTTGGTAGATTCCAAATTTGGGCAGCAGTTCCCCCTCCATTTGGGTTTGGGGAAATTGCCTTTTCAGGTTTCCCCTTTTGGCAATTTCCCCATTTGGCAGACAGGCCTATGCGGGCAAGCTGCCAGGCCCAGCGTGCGGCCCACAGACAGGGTATAAAACCCGTCCAATTTAAAAAATTTATTTTTAATTCCTGTTTTGAAGCCTTGGCTTTCTGCAGCAGTTTCCCCAATAAGGGGGAACTGCAGCCCTTTTTTGTTTTGTTTTTTATCCTGCAGTGTGCTCAGAACAACTTCCTGAACGCCAGTGTTGTCAGGAATATTCCTGACAGCATCTTCAAGTTGATAAGTGTGATTGTCATAGACTGCGGCTAACTTGAAGGGCCCTAGGTGGTTGGGTTTCAACTTGGCAGAATTGGGATTGGGGGTGTAGATGGGGTCACATACAGCGTATCTAGCTTTGAGGTGCTTTGTTCCTCCTGCAATCTGCTGGTGTTCAATTTCCTGGGCTTTGGCACGCCATTGGTCTAGGGATGGGGTTGTTACTAGTGGAGGCTTGTTGGGAACCTTGGATTGTAACTTTCCCTGTTCAACCCCTGTCAGACTGTCAGGCGTCCCAAAGGCCAGGGTGCTGGGACTGAACCCTGTGCCCCTGTTGATTCTTGCCTGCAGGATAAGTAGAGCAGTGTTAGGGTGCTCTTGTTAGAGTTTGGCAACCAATTGAACCAGTGAGCCATTTAACTGTTCTACGTGTTCATTGGCTTGAGGATAGTAGGGGGTTGTAACTATATGTTGGAGTGTGTTCTTGGCGCAGTATGCCTTCATGACATGCCCAACAAGTCCAGGGCCACCATCTGTGATGAGACGTTTGGGTTTCCCAAAGAGGGCCACAATTTTCTTGTCAATGAGGCAGGTGATGGTGGTGGTGTAGTTGGTTGTTGCCCAGGCCACTGGCCAGGAAGTGAAGTAGTTGATGGCAGTGATAATGTACTTCTTTCCCAGTCTGTCTTTGGGGAGTGGCCCCACAATTTCAAGGGCCCACTTCCCAAAGGGTTCCATGGCCTTGATGGGCAGGACAGACTTGGGATGTGTAGATTTGGATGTGTTCTTTTTGCACAACACACACGTTTTGAGGAGGTTCAAGATGTCTTGACGCATGCGCGGCCACCAAACCTTCTGTTTCATAATCTTGAAGAGGTTACACCCTCTGATGTGACCCAGAGTTTGGTGGTAGTTCAGTATTGTGTCCCCTCATTGTGTGGTGGGAATGTAAGGCATCTTTTCACCTGTCTCTGCCCAACAGCAGATGTTACCAGCATCAGTGATGAACTGACTTTTGTTTTCCTTCAACTTGGAGATGGTTACCAAGTTAAGGCCCTTGTAGTAAGTTGCCTCAGGGTGGAGGTAAAGCATGGGTCAATCTGGATCCAAACCTTTGTCTCCAGTGATGGATGCTACGTAGAGTTGCAAAAGAGCGTCAGCTGTGACAAGTTCCTTTCCAGGCTTGTACTTGATGCGCAACTGGTAAGGGGATAGACACTCAACCCATCCTGCTTGGCGGCGTATCAAGTTGGATTGTGTGTTGAAGTACTGAAGTGACTTGTGGTCTGTTAGAACGCAGGGTAGGAAGGTAGCATCTTCTAGGTAATAGCACCACTTCTTGATGCAATGTACAATGGCTGCCATTTTTTTATCATGGATGGGGTAGCCTTGTTCCAAGTCAGTAAGTTTCCTGGACCCATACACCACGAGGAGAAAGACGCCATTATCAGTTTCTACCCTTAGCACACCCCCTATGGCCCTGTCAGAGGCATCAGTCTCAAGTTCCTACTGACGGTTTTGATTGGGGAACTGCAGTACTGGTGCTGTTGTGAGCCTTTGTTTTGAAGTCTTGAAGGCTCAATCTCTGACAGGGTCCAATGGAAGCGCTGTTTGGTATTGAGGAACTCAGTGAGAGGTGTGATTAGTTCCCCGCAATTGGGAATGAACTTGAGCACGTAGGCAACCATGCCTAAGAATGTCTGCACCTGGCCCACATCAGTGGGGGCGGCATGCTGGTGATTGCCTTGATTTTGGCAGGGTTGGGCTTTATCCCTTGGGCAGAGATGGTGTGCCCAATGAATAGCAGCTCCAACTTGAGAAACTTGCATTTGGAGGGTTTAGCTTTTAGCTGGTTTTTACAAAGGGTGTCAAGAACAGCATGGAGGTGTTGGAGGTGTGTGGTTTAATCTTGACTGAAGACAATAATGTTGTCAAGGTACACAACCCCACACTTTCCAATCAGTTCCTCAAATGCTTTGTTCATCAACATGGCAAAGGTAGAAGGAGCGTTGGTCATTCCAAAGTTCATGACACGACACTCAAACAACCCGTAGCGCATGTGGAAGGCAGTTTTTGCCTCATCCCCTGGTGCAATGCGGACCTGGTTGTACCCCGCAGTGAGAGCAATCTTGCTAAAGACCTTCACTCCTGCAAGTGTATCAAACAGGTTGTCAATCAGCAGCAGGGGGTACTTGTTCTTAACTGTCACCTCATTTAGGGCGCAGTAGTCTGTGACCAGGCAAAGGGACCCGTCCTTCTTAGCTACAAAGAAGACAGCTGCCCCGTATGGAGAGAGCAAGGGGCAAATGAAGCCCTTATCAAGCGTGTCTACAAGGTGCTGGCGGAGGGTCTCATCTTCCTTTGATGTAAGACAGTATAGTGGTTGTGCTTTAGGTAACAATCCTTGAAGTTGTACAGTGTGCTGGATCTCCTGGGGAGGCAGTAGCTGTTTAAATGTCTCACTGAATACATCCTTGTACTCCTCGAGGAGTGCAGCAAGCACTGGTGGTGGTGAGGAGGTCAAGGGAGGGACCGCAGATGGTTCAGCACAGATAAATTTGATTGAGCATTGGTTAAAGTCTAGTTTCTCCCCTTGAAATTGTATGAGCCTGCCTCTGTTGTTCTTACAAACACAGTATCATGGAGTAACTTGCTCATTTCCACAGGGTAAATCTGGAACCCCACCCCATTTCTGTTGAGGGTGATGACAGAGGTATCCCAATTGATGTAGGGACAGTTGTGCCAAAGCCAGTTGAGGCCAGCAATTTTTTGTGGCTGAGCCCTGCCATGATTGGCCCAGAGAGTTTAACCTAGATGTTCCCCATTCTCACAGAGAAGGGTACTGTCTCATGGGTGATTGCAACTCTGCGGAAGTATCAGGGATCCACTCATTGGGAAGCTTTTCCCCAATTGAATGGAGAAGAGCCCCCAAGTTAAATTTGATCAGAGTGGAACCTACTGGAATTCCTATCATTAGCATGTGTAGAAGGTGACCAAATAGACAGAATCTTCCCAAGAAGGGAGTGAAGTGATTGAGAAGATAATAGACACTGGTGTACCCCAAGACCAACCAGGGGGCCTTGGAGTGGATGATTGGGGGGAATTGAGCTGTTTTAATATAAGGGGCATGTCTTTGACGCGGACCAAAACAATACCAGATTGAGTCTTCAGATTTGTCAGTAGGAGTTGGTCCAAGGTTTTCAAAGTTAACATTTGCTTGCCCATAATTGATTAACACACACAAAGTCCATACAAGGAAGATGAACTTCATGTTGTTGGGGGGAACCTTTAAAATCTACTAATCAAGTGTTTAGAATTGAGAATATAGATTTATTGGGTTGATAGAAATAAAGAAATTGTTGGAGCAATTTGGATGGGAGGAATTTGTCAGTTTAAATACTGACTTCAAGTGAGGAAGGGAACATGGTGGTTACCAGGTGGATCTGCAAGAGTGATTTGAGAAGTATTGCATTGCAGAATTGTACCTTGTTTTGGTTTGGAATGGATTCTGGGGTTGGATGTGAGATTTTTCTCTGGCTTGGTTGGTTTTTTGACTTTGATTGGCTTCCTAGGTCTCTGACTAATTGATTTGGATGATTTTTGAATTTATTTTCCAGTTGATTGGTTGTTTTATACTGACTGGATTTAAATTTATATGCTGAATTAATACTTCCGTTGTTATTATGGGTGTCTGAAGCCTTGAAAACCAAATTTAAAATAGGATTTATGTTTTGATCTTTGATTTTACGCTTGCTTTTGATTTCACGTTTGAAATTAATTAATACACATTCATTAATCAATTTCAAATGTATTTTCAAATTGATCTCATGAGTAGATTTGGCTTTTTTTCTTGGCTTCTATTTTAGCATTTATAAATGCAATTTCTGGTTTCTCCATCTTAATAACACAATGTAAGTCTAATTTGTGATTTGTGTTAGGGATGGAGTCCCTTACAGGGAGTCAGCTACTTGTACTACTTTGAAACTGCTGGGCACTTGGTCCAATTGTTGAGAGTCAGTAAAACCCTGGTCCACCATAGTGTGGTCAGCCCTGGTATCTACCAGTAATTTGTGGGTGTTCTCACAGAAACAGAAGGGATAGGACAAGTGTGTTACCTTATTTGAGGAGTGGCTTGCTTGCAGTACAGGGTTGTGACTGTGGACTTGAAAGACGTCCAGGGTTTTGACTTCATGAATGTTGTAGTCACAGGGATTTTTTGCAAGCAGGGATTGAGAGGATGGGTCAGGTGGGGTTGCAAGGCCTCTTGTTGCTACAACCCCCAGGCTTTTCCCTGATCCTCAATCTGCGCTAGCTGAAGCTCCCCCTCACGGGGGCGTTTAGTCTCATTATCCTGCTGACAGGGCTGGCAGCAGCCTACTTGATTGTGGTCACTGCCAGGTGTGGTACATGGTTGGGATGGAGCGTCACTGGTACGGTGAAAGCCCATTGAGGCCTGGTTGTTAGCCTCCACAATAGCCTTGTAGCAGTCATCAATGAAGGTGCAACAACCTACGGGGACCCACTTGCAGATATGATGTTTTAACCCATTGACAATGAGAGTGAGTAGCATTGCATTTCCATCTGTCACAGCTTTGGGGGCGGCAGCAAGAGCTTGTTGCCAGGCGGCAAGGTACTCAGGAACAAAACCAGTTTTTTGATTGCTAGAAGAGGAGTTCCCACAAAAATGGGGGAGAAGGTTTTGCTGTAGCGGGACTTGGCGGCGTCTCAGAATGCTGCCCAGGTAACGTCAAGTTCTTGACTGGTCAAGTTGGTGAACCACACAGTGGCAGGCCCCGTGAGGCGTCCAGATGCAGTGGCAACCCACATGGGCTCAGGAACCTGACAGATGTGGAGGCAGGTTTCAGTAGATTGGAGCCAACTGATGATGTTGGCCCCTTTGAAGCCACCAGCAAAGGATTCTAGCTGAAGGTTGAGCATGCACTGAGACAGGTTTGACTGGGGAGGGGTGATGCTGGTGTCACACTACCCAAGGCGGAGTCAATTGTACACACTGGTGAGAACTAGCTGGTCTTGATAAATGACGTACCCTCAGGAATGTCCCCTGTTCTGTCCTGAGGCGCAGCACAGACACACAACGGG
>QTSX02001814.1:0-32391 GCA_014839935.2 Entomophthora muscae | reverse complement strand
ATAGCACTATCCCAGTCAATGAGGCTATCTTCTTTATTCAGTCCAGGCCAGCATAATATCATACTTGGGATTGTAATTAGGCTACTCTTGAGTGTGGTGGTTTGGGACAAGCTCCAATTTCATGGCAGAAAGGTTTTACCTCTTTGAGTGACTGGTGTGCTCATCCAGCCACATGATGGACTTCCTGATACTGTTTTGGGTGGTAGGTAGTTTCATGAGGTCAGAAAATTTCTTGTCTAATAGGGCTTGGTTTGCTCCAGTGTTGGTATATGTGTGCCTCTGATATCTGTGTTATATAATGATAAGAGGAGTTTATTTCCGGTTTGGGCATAAAATAGTAGAGGGTTGCTGGAGGGCTTCTGGATTCTGCAGATTGAATCCACATCCTGGTCCCCACAAGTCTTGTAAGTTGAGGGAGGAGGCTCACCCATGAACTCCCCTGGAGTCTTTCCTCCTGTTGGTATCTTTGGTGCTTGCCTGAATATTGCACATGGGGTCCCAGTCAGAGGATGGGTGTTGTTGGCTTCAGTTGTTCTGCTTATTGGTTTGAGGATCTTCTTGGCTGAAGGACTCTCTTTGCGCTTGTTGGTTACATGGGGGTTGTCAGATTTTTGCGCTGTGTGTTTCCCTTCCAAGAAGAGCGTCTGAGGTCCTGTAGCAGGTCATGTCAAACTGACGTCTAATGTGGGAATGCCATTGTAGAAGTCAAAAACAATCCATGTTCATCAAAGTTCTTCGATGGTGTTGGTAAAGTGCAGGTCATGTAGGCCTGAGGATAACACAATGTACTCCTCAATTGTTCCAGTCATCCTAAAGGTTTGAAGTTATGTCATGATTACTACGTCAGAATCTTCATGGAGAATAAATCCTTGAGGAATGCCTTGAATAGTCTAGTTTTTCTTTCTGATTGGGGTGTTGGGCTAGCCATCCACTTACAAAATGTGATGTGGTTCCTAACGCAAAGTGGAAATCTCAATGACCCAGAGTCTTTGGGGAAACTAATTCTCTCTCTCAAACTTGCTTTGTGTAGCCTAGGATATTAACTCATTCCAAAACCTTATTCCAGTTTAAAATCCAACTCTGGGGGTGAAACTAGTAGCTTGGGGGCAACAGTGGCAAAATCAACTATAGGAATGTAAAAGTGAGAATTCAAAAGTGAGAATCTAAAAGTGGCCAAGTCAACAATTTTAAAATTTCAAAATTTAATTAAAACAACTCATTGGGATTAAAAATTATTATGGCCATATAAAATAATTTTTATTCATTCTCTCAACTAAAAAAGTCAAGAAAAAGTAATTACTTTATTATAAAAAGCAATTTTGAAAATTTAAAAAGTGTTGACATGGCCACTTTTAGATTCTCACTTTTGAATTCTCACTTTAACATCCCTACAGTTGATTTTGCCACTGTTGCTGCTTGGGGATGATAAGCTAGCTAGTAAGAGTTATCCAAAGTTAGATGCCAGTCTGGTTGCCATCTTTACACTATAAAAAGCCCTTCCATGATCACTTAGAAGGCAGACAAATAATAATCAACAACATTACCACTAAACCAAATAGTAGTAGTGCCAAGTACAATAAGAGCGCATTATTGATACTTCCAGAATTCTGCCAAACCACCTCAGTTGGTGTTGTGTCCCAAAGACCACAGAACTCTCCCTTTACTTGGCTCCAGTAACACCAGAACTCTGCCAGTTGCTGCACTTACAAACACCAATTGGAAGTAATTCTCTCCCCATACAGATATCTAAATCTCAACATGCACAATACCTTTAATAAAAACAATAACTCTTCTTCAAGAACGCAAAATCTTGACAGGTGGTGGCCACATTTTCTATTGCCTGTGTAATGGGATATGAAACCAACCAATGGGACACCAGCGCATAATTATAATGAAATGCACAATTGCCACAGCAAAGAAAATCAGTCAATTAATGGTCATAAATAGTGATTGATTAATCCATTGAATTATTACTTTCACACAAAATCTGACTTAAATTTTACAGAATCATTACTGTAAATTCAGAACCTAAAGGTAAAAATGCAGAATTGTCAAATTGTTTTTGCATGAACTCACCAACTTAATGAAGTAATTTTAATCCAAGAAAAACTTACTTTTTTATATAAAAGGATGAAAAGTATTCCAGTAAGTTGGTGAGTTCACACAAAAACAATTTGACAATCCCGCATTTTCACCTTTAGGTTCTGAATCTACAGTATCAATAGGTAAATATGCAGGCTGTAAAATGCACTATGTATCAATATTTGCAATAAGTGTTAATGGCTCCCTAATAAAGGAAAAGTAAAATTATAAAATTACAATGAAAAATGCCAAGTTTACAATTAATTAAAAAATGAATTGGTTATGCATATAATATAATAATATCAAGAGTTGACGTCTAATTGCAATATTCTAATGTAATATTTACATTTATGGTCTTTAATTTATTAATAATGATGAGAAATATTCATGTGTTGAAGGTAGTACTATAAAAACCAGTTTTTTGATGTAATTAAAACAAAATGTCAAATATCTATAGCCTGATAAACAAATTAGAAGCACACCTGCAAAAGGTTGTTGAAATAAAAAAAGATATCAGGGAAATAGTAACAGGAAAGCTGGGTAACAAGGGCCAGCCACTAATCCAGTCAAAAGAAGATGCTCTGAAAAAAACTAGGAAATATTATAGACTAAAAGAATAAAGAAGAGTTGCTCATTCTACAGGGAACAATCCTATCAAGTCTGAAGTTCAATGACACGGCCTACAATTTTTGGGAGTTCTGGCAGGGGGCCAAAGAAAACAATAAGAAGATCAAAATTATTGAAGGAATTTAAATCCCACAGGAAATAAACACCAACAAAGAGGGAAATAATTAAATGGAAACAAATGAAAACAAAACACAGTCAAGAAGCAGGAGCGCCTCAAAAAACAAAGAAAGTTCAACTAATGAAAATCAAGAGAAAACACAAATAACATGGAAAATAAGGAAAATCAAGCCCAGAAAAACAAATGAAGAGCAGCCAATGCTCATGAAGTTTTCTGAAGGGGCGCTTATGGCTGAGGGGGCCGAAGGGGAAACAATCAGTAAGTCTTTTTATGTTTTATTTGTATTTACTTTAGTTATAACTAGGGATGGGGACGAGGTTGCAGAAGTGGCGGCTTTTACGCCCAGTTGGTTCTACAGGGGTTACCAATCACTGATAGCCCCTGTAAAACAAATAAATAAAAATCAAATAAATAAAATACTACAAGATAACATCAATCAATATGCAAAAAAAGACACAATTAATAAGGATAGAAAGCGCCAGAAGGAAGCTCAACCTGGGTCAAAGAAGCCTATGAAGTAGGTGCAAGTATCAACTTCAAAAGAATGATGGATATCCAAATAAATGTCAACATGGATTTTGATGAATATATATTTGAATGCCTTGAATTTTTTCCATTTTCAACTATAAACACATATTAAATAAACCTGAAAAAAAGTCAATTTCATGTTCCACAAGAAAACATCAAAGCCAGAATATTCAATAATTTAATAAAATCAATATCAAATCAAACAGGCAATGCATTTTTAGTATATAAGATAAAGCCTTTATTCATATTGTTTGCAGAGGCGTGGGTTGCAGATGCCTCCAACATGCCTGACTCTCCTTAACTCAATTTTTCAAACACAGCCTATACAAATTGATTAGTTATAATCTACAAGAAATTCTGTTTATTTGCAGAAATCTATACCTCACAGCAACTGCGTCTTGCTGTTTACCTTAGGGTAGCACTACACTGCATTATGAAGGCCAACATAAAGAAGCTGAAGGACGTCCCCCTTCAAATGGACGTCTGCCAGCTGGCACTGGATAAAATGAAGACACCATGGGGCTACCAAACTGTAGAGCATGTCCTATATGACTGTTTTATGTTAGCTTTGTTGTACAGGCACACAATACCTCCAGAGAACCAACTCCTTGTTAATTTGCTTTTGCTATTGCCTTTTATAAGACACTCAGCCACCACTGGGGTGTTGAGCACCACCCCTCTAGCAATTGGCGCCAGAGTTGTTCACCACGTGCAGAAGACTATGTGGTCCCAATTGGACGCATTAGCAGAAAATATAATTTTGGGGAATAATACCCCAGAATAATTACATCCCCCTTAGCAATTTGCATCCCCCTAATAAATCATCTTCCCTTGCAGCTCAAAATTTTAATTTTGTTTTATTTTTAATTTTTTTTATTTTAAATATTAAAATTTTAATATTGAAATATGTAATATTATAATTTTAATAGTAAAATTTTAATTTTAAATATTTTAACATTCCATATTTTAATTACTAAAATTTTTATATTGAATATTTCAATATTAAATAATTCACAATTAAATAAAAATATTTAAACTTTAATATATAAATTTTAATATTTTAACTTTAATAGATAAATTGTAAGATTTATAATTATAGTTTTACTTTTAACATCTTAAGATTATTTTAAATTTTAATAGTAATATGACTAAATATATTAAAAAACATCAGTTATAGCTGCAACCACGTCAAATAATAAAAACTAAGTTAAAAATACTTTTATTTACTAGCTTGTTGAGTACAGGTTCATTTATTACATAGACAAACTATGAAAATTGAATTTATCTGCATCATGTGGCCCGCTCCACTATTGTTCTAAACAAGTGATTGTTTAGAACTTGGATTACCTTTCCCTTGTAATATGATTTTGATAAATATATTCAATATGCTTGACCTGCGTCCTAAGTACTAATTAGTAAGCAATACATGAAAACCATTGGTTTCTGTGTTGTGTGGCTATAGTGGCACTGAAATATTAAGGATCAGATGATGACATGTGAGGTCCAATTTGTGGCTTAAAAAAGCCAAAGTACCAACAATGATTCACAATCATTTAAATAAAATTAATCTTTTTCTATCATTTTTTAATTTTTTATTTGTAAACTCAACAGGCAGTACACTATTTGGTGGATTATAATAAAAAATACATAACTCTATATCTAGAATAATTAATTTTAACTACATTTTTTACTGATTATTATATGTCTATAATACAATCAAACATCACGTCATTATATATAAATAAAAAAATTTGAGTCCTAATAAAAACAAAATAAATAAAAATAAAAATAAAAAATAAAACCCAGAGCACCCATTTATCTGATTGGCTTAGAGTTGAGGACTTTGGGAAGGAAGGATTCTGAGTGCTTGTAAAAAACTGCCATCACATTGGGTGGCATCTCAAATTGACTTACCTCAAGGATGTTGAAGAGATCCTTGGTGTCTTGGGAGAGGCCTTTCTTCACCTTATTTTTTATTCACCCAAAGACCTCCTCAATTGGGTTAAGGAATGGAGAATGTGGGGGGGAGAAAGAGGAGTCTCATCAGACAGTCAGCCAGGCAGTGGCTGTCCAAATGGCTATTTTTATTGATGGGCAGGAGCTCAGACATAACCAGATCCACTTTGTGGAGCCTGACATTATCCAACACAACAATGTTGGTTGTACTGCAGTAATTGATTCAGATATACTCCTTGACAGTTTGGAGAAAATCAAGAAATGTCCCGCTGTTATGGGAGCCTTTAATAATCTGGTATTAATCTAAACCACAAGGACCAAGAAGCACAACCATTGAATAGGTCTGGGAACAGACAGCTGTATGATGGGCTATGCCGTCCTTGGACCCCTTCTTGACCCACCCATGCCTAGACCTGAGTGAGGAGGAAAACAAAAATTCTTTGATGTAGAAGAACAGGACATTCCAGTCTTCTTTAGGGCCAGATATGTCTTGGCATAAATGTGTCAATCCTTGATGGTCTTCTCATTGTTTCTGTTGTATAGAGAAACTCTGAGCATCTTCCACAAGAAGCCCAATTTGACCATTGCTTTGTGTACAAGGGTTTTAGAAACAGAAAGCCCAAAATCTGTGGCAAGCATTGATTAGACAGCAAGTGAGTCCAGGTGGCAATCCTTGGTAACCCACTGCTTGATTGCATTGATATTAATGGGCTGAAGTAGGCTGGGCTGCCGCTTAGCCTTGGCAGATTTTGCAATTCACTTGGTGTTGCCATACTTGGTGTTGATGTCAGCAATGTATCTGGCTGTAACACCAAATTGGGCCGCAATATCCCAAACTGCCATTCCCCTGTCCTAACAGTTGAGGATAGCTTCACACTCACTATTTGTCAACCAACGCCGGCCCTTGGCAGGTACTGCGCATCCTGGCTAGCAGGCTTAACACAGGGGATGGGGACCTTTGTGTAGAAGATGGGATCACACTTGCTTGTGGTGGTGACGTCAATGGTTGAATACACAATAGGCACAGATGGCTCAACAGTGATGGCTAATGGCTCATATGAAGTATAAAAAACACAGGGGCATGAAGTGACAACATTTGGATCCAGAGTGCGGGGTCAGGTGACAACTGGGTACATGGTGGAGGTGTAAGTAACCTCAGTGTTTCTGATGACCCTGGTATATGAGACTTTGGTAGCAGGCCTTGAGAGTGGCTTCTGCCTGGGATTCAAGCTGATAGTTCTGGCTTGGGATGCAGGAGGTGATTGACTGGCACTAAAGCCTTGGGAGGCCTGTGTGTCAGCATTACTCCCCTTGAGTTGGGTTCTAGGTTTGTTCTTGGACCCTCTGGGTTGCCTTGTGGACAGGCTGCCCTGCAGGCTGGTGCAGGAGCAGGTTGGGAATGCAACTGACGGTCCATAAAAATAAAATAAAAAATATGTTTTAGATTAAATATGTATTTATTTGATTTATTGGTTTAACTGTGAGTAGTTGTTTTCTCTTGATTTAGCCTTGAATAGTAGCAGAGTTTCTATATCCGTAATTTGAAGTATATAATATTGTATCATTTCCAGTTTTGGGTAATTTAAAGTTTAATCAATTTTTATGTCTAAACATGGTCTTGAGATTGAATTTTTCATTTGATTTTAGTTGTGGTGGAGCTTCTTGATTTGGGTTGGTGTTTCTTAGTGTGCTTACTATACATTAAATTTGGATTCCAGTTCCCGCAATCAATGTCTGAGTTTACTAGTAGCATTCAAAAGTGATTTGAAATTTGGTTCTTGGATTTGACAATACCACAATTTCAAAAAACATAGAAAACTTAATGAAAATGATTGATGGATTTGAATGCTTCAAAATTGATTCCATTTAAGTCATTTCTTTCATTGGAAATATGCAGTTTGACTTGAAATTCACAGCATCTATGAGTTCACACATTTTTAAATATTCAAATAAAAATACCTAGATTTTAATTTAATTAAAAAGCTATCCCGCAAAAGTGATTCAATATTTGGACCATGGATTTGACAATCCTGCACTTTTACGTTTAGGTTATGAATTTATAGTATTCATCAAAGGACAAGTAAGAGAGGGAATGGTCAGAATGTATGTTGCCATCAACTGCGCCTATAAAAGGGACAGCATCAGAGGTGGTGGGGAGGGATTGTGTGGTGGTTTGGGAGTCAGGGTTAAAAGGAGGGTGGCTTGGTCTTAATGGGGAAGTTGAGGAGGCTTGGTTTGTTGTGTCATGGCCTGGGTGACTCCCAGGGGAACCTTTTTTCAAGGGGAAGGATCAAGCCTGGAAGGCCCAGTAGATGACAAGGGCCATCTGCATCACATAATTGGCAGCAGTAGCCCAAGGACGCCACACTCCCATGTGGGGTATCACTTGCTCAGTGAGCCCCAGCATAGTCAAATAGGCGAATCCAAGCTTACTGTAGTCATATGATGAAGCAGAAGGAATGAGAGGAAGTTCTCCTGTGGCAGCGCTCATGGTCAGGCTTGGCTGGGTAAGTTGTTGTAGCAGAGGAATACCAGGAAAGGAGGGTGCAGTGCAGGAGCAGGAATTACTTCTTGGTCCAGCACTCTAGGAGATGGGGTAAAGGCTGGCAGGGGTTGGTTGGAGTCAGCTAGAAGTTGCTCTGTTTCTCAGCGCTGGCGTTGGTACTGGAGGTACTCTCTGTTTGAAAGCACCAGCAGTATAAAACTCTTAATAATGTAATAAACCCCTGCAAAGTATAAATGCTCAGTGTGCATTAACCAACAAAGTTTATTAGATGAAGGTGACAACAAAGAAAGGGGATACCAGTGTTCCCAGCTATATCCTGCTGAGAAACTGCAATTGGACTTACTGGCAACTTCTTATTGGTTGTCAATGGGTTATTCTGAAGCTGGGCCCCATTAATGACTCCTAATTTGTTAGTTAGATGAATCCTGTCATTATTTTTGCCCTGGGGAAGCTGGTAGGGGAATTTTGGCCCATTTGGCAACCCAAGTCCCCAATTCTGGGTTTCAGAGGGTGTGGGCCAATTAAAATCTTTTTTGAATGGCTTTAGGACGGTTTCCAATTGCCCCCAGGCTTGGCCTTGGCCAGGGTTTGATTCCCCACTTGGAATTAAAGTTTCCTTTGGGTAAATCTGCGTAATCAACAACACAATCAATCAGTTGCGTGATTGCTCAATTGCAGGCGTTGAACCTATGCAACATAGGGTTTTGTCTGGCCCATTCTGGGCCCTGACATTATCCCCCACCATAGTTGAGCTCTTACAGCTTAACTCTGGATTCCTGGTCTTTTATGTAGTCAGGAGGACATTAGCATTGGCAAGGTTATCTTTAGGTTCCCAGGTATTCTCTTCAGGTGGGTAACCTTTCCATTTGACCAATTAGTGTAGTTGTCAATATCTCATCTTGTGGATTAGAATCTGTTCAACCTCATGCTCTAGAAAGCTTCCTACTTTGAGCATGGGAGGGGCAGTGCAAACAACTTGATGAGGGTGTGAGATACTTTTCTTCTTGGACAATAGTGATTGGTGAAAGATGTCATGGATCTTCCTGTTAGACGGGAGCTCTAATCTGTAAGATACTTCTCCTATGTGTTGCAAAACTTTGTATGGTCCTGTTTTCCTAGGGCTGAGGCTTGCACATGGCGCTGCAGTCTTGATATTCCTGGCGCTGAGGTAAACCATGTCCCCAACTTCTATCAATGGTCCAGGGCTTCTCCTCTTGTCAGCAAAGTATTTGTAGGTCTGTACAGCTTGCTTCAAGTTTTGGGCATACTCTTCTTGGGTGGTATAGATGGTAGCCACTCAATCTTGTCCCTCAGGGTTGCTGGACTCTTCTGTGGGAAGGTGGTCCCAAGTAGGGTCAAATCTGTAGTTGGCCTTGAATGGAGACATTCCTGTATAACTGTGGTCTTGATTATTGTATGAAAATTGCACCATGGGTAAGTGTTTGGTCCATTTGTCTTGTTCTGCATTAACGTAGCATTGTAGGTACTGTTCCAATACTTGGTTAACTCTTTCAGTTTGTCTGTCACTTTGGGGGTGGTACGCTTGTGGATAGTGATCTCTTGATTCCCAGGTCTTGTAAGATTTGGGCCCAGAACTTGGATGTAAACTGGGGGCCACGGCCAGAGATAACTTCATTGGGTAAGCCATGATTCATGAAAATGTGGTCCCTAAAGAGGGTGGTGGTCTCCTTGGCTGTCACGTGAGTGGTGGTAGGAATAAAGTAACCCATCTTTGTGAATCTGTCAACAATCACAAGTATGGCGTTGTAGCCTTTTGACTCTGTAAGCTCTACTATATAGTACATAGATACTGACTTCTAAGGGCCTACTGCAATTTGGAGGGGTTAGAGCAAGCCTTCAGGTTTTTCTTGCTTGGGTTTAGAGCGGCCACATGTTTCACAACCATTAATGTATGTCTCTATCTCCAGCTTCATTCTTGTCCACATTTACGCTCTTTGGATACCCTTTAAAGTCTTGGTGCGGCCTGGGTGTCCAGCCATAGGGGAGTCATGGTACTCCTTCAGAATCTACAATCTCAGTGAACCTTCAGATATGTAGGTTTGTCCATTTAGTTTTAGGAATCTTCTGTGTAGTGAATAACCTGCTCTGTAATATTTGCTGTCAATGTTCTCAGCTAAGTCTTTCATGACAATAAACAGTGCTTGTCTAGGGTCTGAGCATGTTGGATTTCTTTTTTCCTACTAGACAGGCCTAGGAATAAGAGCATGGGTTCCAGTATGTGTGGAGATAATAGTAATTGGGTGTTGAACTCCTCTATCTCTTTGGAACAGGGTAAGAAATCAGCTCTTTGACTCAAGGCGTTGGGTACAATGTTTATCTTCCCAGGTTTGTAATTGATCTTCAGGTTGTAGTCGGCTAGGAATAGTGCCCATCTGGCCTGACATTGGTTGAATTGTTGTGGTTTGAAGAAGTAAGTCAGATTCTTGTGGTCTGTCATGATTTTCACTGGGTGGGCAGCGTCACAAAGGTATCTTCTCCAATGTTTCAGGGATTGGATAATTACCAGCATCTCTTTGTCATATATTGGGTAGATCAGTTCTGGTGCAGTGAACTTCCTGGAGTAGTAAGCTACAGGGTGAAGCTTACTATCATGCCCCTCCTGAAGCAACACCCCCCAAGGCAAAGTCTGAGGCATCAGTTTCTACCACAAAGGGTTTAGCATAGTCGGGCATAGCAAGGACTGGTGCAGAAACAAAGGCTTTTTGAGTGTATTGAAGGCTGTGTGTGCTGTATTGTCCCACACAAAGGCGTGCTTTTTGGAGGTCAGGCAGGTCAAAGGAAGGCAGATGGAAGAAAATTTTTGGACAAATTCTCTGCAAAAGTTTGCCAAACCCAAGAAGCTCTGTACTTCCTTACGGTTAGTGGGCTCTGGACAAGATGTGACGGCCTCAATTTTGTCTGATGGCATGGCAAAACCTCTTTTCAGGACATGGTAGCCAAGGAATTCTACTTTGTCTTGAAAGAATTCACACTTGGGTAGCTTTACAAATAATCCATGATCCTGGAGTCTCTGCATTACCATTTGTAGGTGTTTTGTGTGTTCCTCAGGAGTTTGGCTATAGATGAGGATGTTGTCAAGGTAGGCTACACAGCACTGGTCCTTGAGGTCACCAAACACTACGTCTACTATAGTTTGGAAGGTGCTGGGAGCATTGCAGAGGCCAAATGGCATAACCAAGTATTCAAATAGCCCTTGTCTTGTTTTGAAAGCCGTTTTCCATTTGTCTCCAGGCTTGATATGTATCTGATTGAAGGCGTCCCTTAAGTCAACTTTTGAAAAGATGTTTGCTCCAGAGAGCTGATCTGAAAGGTCTTCAGCGTTTGGAACAGGATAGCGGTTCTTTACAGTAATCTCGTTGAGATTTTGGTAGTTTACACAAGGCCTCAATTCTCCACCCTTTTTCTTGACAAACAGCAGGGGAGACAAAAAAGGGGATTTGTATATGCAGATGTAGCCTTTCTTCAACATGATGTCTAGGTATTCCCTTATAGCCCCCTGCTCTTTCATGTTGCATCCATATACAGGGCCATGTTTGAGCTGGGTTCCAGGGAACAAGTTGATAGCGTGGTCAAACCTGGTGTGCTTGGGGAGGGCTGTGGCCATGGTCTCAGAGAAAACTGATTTCCATCTCTCTAAACAGGCAGGTATTTCTCCTTTGCAAGGCGCCACAACCATGCTGTTCAATAGGGGAGATGGTTAGGTGGCCACATAGGGTAGCTTCCAGGTTGTACCTGCATGTAAAAATTGCACCTGTTGGCTGACATAGTCAATATTAAACTCATGCTCCACCCACCAATCAAACCCCAACACCACAGGTTGGGGAAACTTGTCCATTACCAAGAATTTGACCTTGATCTGAGCAAGAACCAGCTTCATAATAACACTTCCTTTACTCTCAAAGGAGGTGTCAGTAGACTTATTTCCTAGGGTGACCAGGGTGGGTTTATCTTCCAATTCTAGTCCCAATTTTTTCAGCTAAGCCTTGTTCAATATAATTGTGGGTGGCTCCACTGTCCATGAGAGCTGGTATCTTCAACTTCTGGTCTGAATACAACAAGATGGTTTGGATAATAGGGTAAGTCTGAGAAGAGCTATTTATTGCATAAATAGTGGGGTTCTTGGCAGTGGAGCTTCTTGTAGGGCAGTCTTTGGACAGGTGGCCATTCTGATGGCAGTAGAAATATAAGCCTGCTCGTTCATGGTGCTGGTATTCTTCTGGGACCATGTTCAGGCAAGAGCGTGCAGAAGTTTGTTTTCCTTGTGGCTGGTAGCTTCTAGGGGGGCCATACTATTGGCGCTGGCTGAAATTAATCCTGCAGGCAATGGCTAGGAGCTTGTCCTTGGGGAGGTTGCAGCAGTGATGGCGCATCAAGTTGATGTGGTGATTATTCAGGCCATTTCTGAAGTGCAGGCCAGAGATGTTGTCAGGTACTTCAGCAGCTGAAGAAAGTCTCAAGAATCTCTGGATGTAAGCTTCCAGGTCATCTCTACCTTAGCTCAGACAAAGAAGGCCCATATATGCTTGTACTTTTGCTCCTGCGGGGGTGGTGGCGCTATTCATACATTCCAGGAAGGCCTCATACAACAAGATCAAGTCAGGGTCCTCCTCCAGCAAGTTGAGGAAAACCTCTCTGGTGTCATCTTTCAACTGTGCTGCCATCATCATCACCTTTTGGGTGTCAACACAATAGTTCTCAGGGTGGGCCCTGAACAGGGAGTTAATCATGACCATGCCTTTCTTGAAGCTGGCTAGGTCCATCTTGGGTAGGTCAGGGAAACTGGTGGGTGTGTAGGCGTTCTGGTTTGAGGTAGATATGTTGACGTTCTGTACTTATGCAGTACTTGGGTGGGATTCAGGTCTAGGTTTGTTGTGAGCAATTTTGCGGCGGGTGCAAAACTGGTAGGTGTAGTAAGCTGTGATCATAAAAACAAACATATATAGTTCCCCCTTTATCAATTGAATATAGGGGCTCAGGCTTACAAGTTTGTATATGGTTGACATACTGTCATGGCCTGGGTGACTCCCAAGGAAACCTTTGGTCAAGGGGAAGGTTTAAGCCTGGAAGGCCAAGTAGATAACGGGGGCCATCTGCATCACATAATTGGCAGCTGTAGCTCAAGGACGCCACACTCCCATGTGGGGTATCAGTTGCTCAGTGAGCCCCAGCATGGTCAAGTAGGCAAACCCAAGCTTACTGTAATCATATAATAAAGCAGAAGAAACAAGAGGAAGTTCTCCTGTGGCAGCACTCTTTGTCAGGCTTGGCTGGGCAAGTTGGTGGAGCAGAGGAACACCATGAAAGGAGAGGAGTGGTGCAGGAATTAATTCTTGGTCCAACACTCTAGGAGATGGGGTAAAGGCTGGCAGGGGTTGGTTGGAGGCAGCTAGAAGTTGTTCTGTTTCTCAGCGCTGGCGTTGGTACTGGAGGTACTCTCTGTTTGAAAGAACCAGTATTATAAAATTTGTAATAATGTAATAAGCCCCTGCAAATTATAAATGCTCAGTGTGCATTAACCAACAAAGTTTATTAGATGAAGATGACAACAAAGAAAGGGGATGCCAGTGTTCCCAGCTATATCCTGCTGGGAAACTGCAATTGGACTTACTGGCAACTTCTTATTGGTTGTCAATTGGTTATTCTCAAGCTGGGCCCCATTGATGACTCCTAATTTGTCAGTTAGATAAATTCTGTCATTATTTTTGCCCTGGGGAAGCTGGTAGGGGAATTTAAACCCATTTGGCAACCTAAGTCCCCAATTCTGGGTTTCAGAGGGTGTGGGCCAATTAAAATCTTTTCAAATGGCTTTAGGACAGTTTCCAATTGCCTCCAGGCTTGGCCTTGACCAGGGTTCAATTCCCCGCTTGGAATTAAAGTTTCCTTTGGGTAAATCTGCGTAATCAACAACATAATTGATTGGTTGCGTGATTGCTCAATTGCGGGCATTGAACCTATGTAACATAGGGTTTTGTCTGGCCCATTCTGGGCCCTTGTTGCAGATCCTGAATGGATTAGACGTAAAATTGCCCATCTAGGGATTAAGCAATGGGACAATTGCGTGATTGCGCGGTTGCGCTATTGCATCTTAATTCTAATAGTGATAAAGACATTTAAAACGCACCAAAAACGGGCGTTCGATTTGCCTTTTGATTGCGCACAAGGCATGTGCTTCACTTCTGGGATTATAAATAGAGCAACTAAGTTATTTATATCTACCTCCTTAAGGCAAGCTGCAAGGAAGCAGTTGTTCTCTTGCACGGGGCTTTTAGCTGTGCCACTCCACTCCCCTCCATTTGGAAAGTCCTTCTTTCTGTGCCTCCCTGCCTCTGGTGGCAATTCCCCCGCCTTACACTATATAAGTGTGATGCTATCTAAATAAATACCAGTTTTGTCTATACACCTTTTATTCTTCTGTCCTTCATAGGCTGTCACTATACCATCAACAGGTATATTATTAAGAATTAGGTCACTGACTAACTATTTGTAGAAACTAGCAACCCTTTGCTGCAACTTTTATGACATTGTCGCTCATGTCTTACACCACCAACAGCCCCCACCCCCGCGGTCCTTTCAATAAGGAGGGAGGTATTTCCCTGGTCCATTCTCCTGCCACTGCTTCCCCTTACCATCAGGCACCGTCCTTCACTGCTACTAATGCCCATGCTGGGGAAAGAGCAGGCACTCCCTATGGCCTGCCCAACCTGAGTCAATTCATGCCAGAACACCAACACTCCCAAGCTATTGTTTTTGGCCAACCACTGATCCTACAAGCCCCTTCTCCCTTGGAGATGCACACCAACTCTTCACCTTCTGAGGATGCCATCTGTAATGCCATACACGCCATAGATTCTGGTGCTGCTGGCAATGGTTCTTGCTCTGAACACCTGGCCATTCAGCAGCCTTCTGCTGAAAACACCTTGGGTTGCTTCCAGAATCTCTCCCAGGTCAACCCTGACCAGCTCCGCTGTGACCTCTGTACTGTCAAGCATATCAAGGACTACCTACAACAATTCACTCATCCTGCTGTATGCCACAACCAAATGTACCTGGGCCGCATCCAAAGCCTAGTGCATGACCAGGGAATACTGGTCTCTCCAACAGACAATCCTCCAGGTCCTTTACTCTGAGCTGGGTAATACTTTCACCACTGTCAATCAGTACCTTGCTGAAGTCACCAACGCCCAGAACAGCATGCTCCACTGGGTCAATGTCATTGAAGTGGGTATAGCTAAGCTAGTGCCAGTACATGTGGTACAGACCCTCACCCATCAGGATGTAGACGCCAATTGGATTAGTGTGGTTACTACTCACGTACTGGAGACTGGCCCCATGGTTCAAAGCCTGACTCATGAGGTGGAAGTCCTAGTCCGCCGCCTTGCCACTATCCCCTTGTTCACTCCCACATCTGCCGCCACCAACAACTCCCCTTCCAGCGCCCTTCTTGGTTGAGACATCCTTGAGCTCTTTGATCACTAAAAGAAGATGCAGACGGAATTGGTCCAGCAGAGTGTCAATCTTGCCTTCCTGTTTGATGGCTACCTCACTGTGTTGGAACTTCAGGATCATCTCAAAATTTGCCAATCACATGATAGAGCCAACAGCCAGACCCAAGTCAGGAAGGACAAGGAAGTAATAGCCTTGCTCCAAGCTGAGCTTGCCACCCACAAAAAGCTCATCACCTCTCTGAAAGATGACTTGGATATCACCCACCAGGAGAACAAGGTCTAACAAGATGAGCTGGACAAACAACAACTTCTCCTGGACGCCTTCCAGAGCCAATTGAATAAGATGGACAGTAAGATTATGGCTGTCAACTTACAGGCTATGTCCATCAACCCCAAGAGTCACCACAGTCCACTGAGGTCCTCTAGCCCTGAGTTCTATCATAGCTACGGAAGCAATGAGGACCACACTCAGCTGGCTCCTAACACTGTACAAGTATTAGAGCCAGTACTGGAGTCTGAGGATGACGTCCTGGCCACCCCTGAAGCTTCTGGGGCTGCTCAAGACAGAGAAAGTGAACAGGAAGCCCAGCAAGAGGAGAATTGTTGCCGCGCCTCTGAGGCTAGGTTTGCTGCCTCCACTCTCAGCCATTCCCATCTCATCTTCTCTCCAGTGAGGATCACACCTGCTTCTCTCCAACATGGCTCCAACAACTTCAAGCCCGTCAATCTACCCAAGTTTGACCACAAGAGCAATGTGGCCATGTTCTTACGTCTGTATCAGAACTCCATGTATGGTGCAGACAATGCCATGAGGGACTCCACAATCATCAACTGTCTGGATGCTGAGACTCAAACCATTATCTTGCCACGTCTCCCTGAGAATGGCTGGACCTTTGCCAACGTCTCCAGGGCCTTGACAGAAAAATTTGGTAGCCAAGAAGCACTCTTTGATCGCAATATGGACTTCACTGACACCAAGTTAAAGGTGGGGGAAACTCTAGAAGACTTCACTTCTAGGTTCTACCTTGAAGCTCAAACTCTGTCGTCCATTAGTGCGGTGCAGTTTATTGATGTGCAATCAGCACTCCTTAATGCTGTACGTGTCAACCAGGAACTATCTCTGGCTCTTAAGTCAGGTATTTACAACGCTCACACTGTACCAGACCTGATCTGCCTCCTACGCACCTACAAGGAGGAGTTTAAAGTCCCTCTCCCTGAAGGCCGTCCTTGCCAGCAATCTGAGCATAGACCCTGCGTGGCTGTTGAGATGCCCAAGCCTTCTGACAAGGTTGGGCCTGCTCCAGTCAACAATGGCCCCCATACTTGTTTCAAATGTGGTATGGCTGGCCACTTCTCTTGGGAATGTAGGAATCCACGCCAAAAGATCCATCAGGTAGGCATGGAGGACACTGAGGAGAACTACGCCAAGGACGCTGATATTGAAGAGGACAATGAGGATCAGTCAAAAAACTACTAAGCAGCCAGGACAAGGAGAAATCCTTGGCTGCCTTTGTAATTTTGACACCCTCATCTCCCCCCATACCCCTGCCCCCTGACAAACCAGATCAGAGAGTCCTGCTGCCTTGCCATCCTCTGGGACCAACCCTAAGGATGAACCCTCTCTGAATGACTTCAACTCCCAACCAATACATGAGGATGCAGAGTCTGACAGAGTTCAAGAGGACCTCTTCCATTGAGTCCTCACTTTTAACACATGAACTCATTGGACTACACTTTGCCCTGAGGTGGTTATCCCCCGTATAGCTTCAAGAACAGTGTCCTTACCCTATGCTGAACAACTGGCTCAACCAGGTGTTGAGGTCACTCATGAGGAGGACAGTGCTGAACAACTGGCCAAACTGCTCTGCACAGTAAACATATCAGCACTGCTAGAATCCCTCAAGGAAGTAAGCCCAGCTGTGGGAGCTGCCATGGCTACCTTCCTGGAGAAGTTCAAAGGACTAAGCGTACACCAGGTCTCAAAGATTGTGGAGATCAGAGAGGACCGCCAGGATTGCACCTATATCAACCTGGTAGTAAATAAGACTCATGTCCGGGCCATACTGGATACTAGTGCCCCTGGGAACATTATCTCCTCACAGCTGGTTAAGAAGCTTAAGCTGGCACCAGACTTGGCCTATCATGAAGAGTTTGGTACTGCTGGGCCACTGACTACCAGAGAAAAAGGAGCCTACTATTCTCTTCCTCTTTGATTTGGGAAGCTAATGGTCACTGCTCCTGCTATAGTTCTGGAAAACAACAGCTAAGACATTCTTATTAGGACTAGCTTCATGGTTCAGTATAGCACTGTGACTAACCATGGAGACCATACATTTGGAATCTTGGGCCACCCCATACCCATGTTCTATCATGGCAATTGCCCGTCTGACCTGCCCTTGCGCCGTCTGCACTACATCAATCTGGAGTATGCTGACAGAGAGCTTCCAATTGCTTATACACTGCGTAGTAAGAAGGTCAAGGTGCTACCTCTCTCAATTGGGGAAGCCAAGGGTATCCCAGTCTACGCCTCCTGTAATGTGACTATCCCACCTGGAGCTCAGGTGATCCACAATACAGGCCTCTTGCTGGCTCTACCAGCTGGCACTCATGGAGAAATCTTTGGCATCCCTAATGCCTCCAGACTAGAACCAAGGGTTGCACCAGGCATCCTCATGCCAAGTGAGAAGGAGGTACTCATACTCTTGGCCAACATGAGTTGTGAAGCTATGGTTGTCTCCAAACACCAACTTCTGGCTTATATATGGCTGGAAGAGCATGATAACCTGCAAGAGACTACCCCCTTTGCAGACTTCTCTGAGTTGGGTCTACCCTGTGAGCAACCACTGGTGCTATTGGTCATAAGCCGCAACTCTCTATCCGGCCTCTCCAAAGAACAGAAGGATCAAGCTATGGATCTCTTTGCCCAGTATAAGGATGTGTTTTCCAAGGATGATTATGACCTGGGAAAGGCTACAGATGTTGCTCACCATATTGACACCCAAGGCAGACCATCTATCTGCTCCAGACCTATACGGCGCAGTCAAGCCAATCATGCCGTGGCTAACAGGGAGCTTCAGAAGCTATTGGGATCTGGCTTACTGGTCCCCAGTAAAAGCCCTTGGGCTTCCCCTCTCCTGATTGTCAAAAAGAAGGATGGCAGCAACTGCGTGGTGATTGACTACTGTTGACTGAATGCTGTTACCAAGAAGGATTCATATCCCCTCCCTTGTATTGAAAATACCTTGGACCAACTGGGTGGCGCCAAGTTCTTCAGCGCCATGGACCTTATCAGTGGGTACTGGCAGATTGACCTACCCCCTGCTGATCAATAAAAATGTGCAATCATCACTGACCAAGGGCTATTCCAACCCACAAGGATGCCTCAAGGTCTGTTCAATGCCCCAGCTGCCTTCCAACGGGCTATGGATGAAGTGATGAACAACTTCAAACTCACCAGTGTCTTAGTCTACCTGGATGACATTAATGTGTTCTCCCAAACCTTTAATGATCACCTAAAACACTTGGAGGAAGTCTTCCAGATGTTACTTGCAGCTAATCTCAAGCTCAAGCCATGCAAGTGCAACTTCTTCAAGAAGCACCTTAAGTTCTTGGGGTTCATCATTAGCCAATATGGAATCCGCCCTGTACCTCTAAAGGTGGAAGCCATTGAGCAAATGCAGACCCCAGCCAATAAGCGGGACGTGCAGGTCTTCCTGGGGATGATTGGGTACTACCGCCACTTCATCCCCAACTTTGCATCCCTGGGTGACCCCCTTTTTCAACTCCTCCGAGCTGATAAGGAATTCTTCTAGAGCCCAGCGTGCCAATTTGCTTTCAATGCTCCTAAGGGAACACTGACTGCAGCCCCTGTGCTGGCCTACCCTGACTTTGCCAGGCCATTTGTGGTTCATACAGATGCTAGTCTGACAGCAATTGGGGGTTTTCTCTCCCAACTGGACTCTGACGGACTTGAACACCCTGTTGGATACTGCTCACGTACGCTTAATGTTCACAAGAGGAACTACACTGTCACCAAACAAGAGTGTCTGGCTGTGATATACTTCTACCAACAATTCAGAGTCTATCTACATGGGGTACATTTCCCAGTTGTAACAGACCATGCCTCCTTGCAATGGCTAAAGACTCTCAAGGACCCCGAAGGACGTCTGGCGTGTTGGGCCATTAAACTTCAGGCTTATGACTATGAGATCATTCATCAAGCCGGGGCAGCCCGCCAGAATGCTGACTGTCTCTCCCGCCTTCCCACTGTTGCCTTAGTATCCCCCATGGCTGACATTCTCTATGACAAGCTTATGGAGGATCCTTCTTTGTGGGGGGAGGAGCTGGTAGAGATACAGAGAGCTCTCAAGAAGCTAACTGTTGATACCAAGGTCTCTAAGGGACAACTCCTGAAGCTTTGTAGAGACTCTTGGCTACCCTACATACGCCCATCCCTACGCATGGACTCAGTGGTGGCCGCTCACAAGACTACTGGCCATGGTGGCACACAGAAGACATTAGCTCTGCCACAGCAACACTGCTTCTGGGAAGGAATGCACACTGACGTAGTGGATACACTAGCCAACTGTCATGACTGCAACATTGAGAGGCCTAAGGTTGCCAAGTTTCAACACAGACTGGTACGCCCTGGTTTTGCCTTCCACACTGTAGCCATTGACGTAGTGGGCCCCCTGCCATCTACCAACAGTTGCAAAAAGTTCATCATTGTGGCAGTTGACCATCTGATTAAATGGGTAGAGGCCAAGGCAATTCCCAACCAATCTGCACTGGTGACAGCCACGTTCATCCTGGAGAATATCATATACAAACATGGTTGCCCCCAGATCCTGCTGATAGACAATGGTACCAACTTCACCAGTTACATCATCCCCCGCCTCAACCAACTGATAGGAGTTTGTGGGACACTATCCACTCCTTATCACCCACAGACAAATGGCATGGTAGAGCGCACTAATGGGAGCCTGGTCCAGATTCTCCGGAAGCTCAGTCACAAACATGAGACTGAATGGGATACCTTCCTGCCTGCGGCTACCTTTGCATACAACATTGGGTACCATTGGGACACTGGCAAGCCTACCTTTCAGCTGCTCTCTGGCCAGCAACCAGGACTTCCCCCTTTACTATATTCCTTGGTAAAGCCCAGCCTGGCTGTGTCCCCAGAGGCGTACCTCAACAAGCTGGTTCAAACTCTTATTTGCTTGAAATCAGAGGCCTACATCATAAACTTAAACCATAAGTTGTAGGACCTAGAACAAGCTGCATCCAAAAGCCCCACCTTACCCACTTTCTGGTAGGAGACTCAGTCTACTTCTTCAGCAATAGAGGGTACGGCCGCAAATCCAAACTTGCCTCCCTTTTGCAAGGCCCAGTTCAAGTTATCCAGAAGACTGGCCCCAACTCCTACACCCTTAAGGAGCCCCATTCTGGGAAATTGATCACTAGAGTACACACTCAGTATATGCGTGCTGCTCCTAGTGACCAAGAGTAAGCCCCAATGAGGACAATAACCCAAAAAAACAAAAGCCTAATTAAAAAATTCCATGGGTTGTTGTCCTGTTTGTGATAGTGTTGCACCAAAGTATGAGGAATAAGAATGAAAGAACAAGGCGTTTATTGGAGACTGAAAAGACTCTTCCAGTACCACACCAACTTTTCTACCACCTGAATGACAGCCAAGCAACACAACTGGTTGCCTACAGATCCACAAAGCCAATGACCAAGGATTGGGCAATGAACCCCCACCAAGCAAGACACACAATTGACCCAGCACTATAGCCGCTACCTAGAGACGCCAAGCCATTCTTGACCCTGTTGTCTAATCCAGTGGAGGGATATTTTTGCAGATCCTGAATGGATTAGACGTAAAATTGCCCATCTAGGGATTAAGCAATGGAACAATTGTGTGATTGCGCGGTTGTGCTATTGCATCTTAATTCTAATAGTGATAAAGACGTTTAAAACGCGCCAAAAACGGGTGTTTGATTTGCCTTTTGATTGCGCACAAGGCCCGTGCTTCACTTCCAGGATTATAAATAGAACAACTAAGTAATTTATATCTACCTCCTTAAGGGAAGCTGCGAGGAAGCAGTCCTTCTCTCGCGCGGGGCTTTTAGCTGTGCCACTCCACTCCCCTCCATTTGGAAAGTCCTTCTTTCTGTGCCTCCCTGCCTCTGGTGGCAATTCCCCCACCTTACACTATATAAGTGTGATGCTATCTAAATAAATACCAGTTTTGTCTATACACCTTTTATTCTTCTGTCCTTCATAGGCTGTCACTATACCATCAACAGGTATAGTATTAAGAATTAGGTCACTGACTAACTATTTGTAGAAACTAGCAACCCTTTGCTGCAACTTTTACGACAGCCCTGACATGTTGGCTGGGAAGAGATGGAAAGAGCTGATTGCTTCAATTGCTCCCATTCTTCTTCTGTCACGTATGCAGGCTTAACAAACCAAATGGATGAGTGTGGGGAGATGCAGAAGTTCTTTCTGGATTTATCACTATCACTTGCATAGAAGATAGTGAGATCTGATAAGTCCTGGACAAATATAGAAGGGAAAAGCTTGTACCCCTTCTCAATTTGGGAGCACAGTTCATTGTAGGTGGCAGGCTTTAAGTGCCTGAGAGCTTAACAAAAATTTTAAAGACATATATCTGCAAGATTCATGTCAGCATGATTGGTGGGGTAGGACCAACAGTTATGCCCTGCAGCCTTGATTTCTTGGGTTGCTCACTCCTGCTGTTTCATCTCAGCACTCATTACAGCTGTGTACATGGCTTGTTGGGTAGCCCACTACTCCATCATGGCTTTGAGCTCTGTCTGGTAGGCATACCCATCTGTGGTGTTTGATATTTCTTAGTAATAATTGACACCCAATGGGAAAACTGCTATCAAAACCCTGACAAATCAATACAAAATTAGGCTGTTCTTGTAGACGTCAGATTAGATACACTTTTCTCTATAGTCTTGGATACTTGCAAAAATCTTGGCATATGACAGAAAGATGGCATCATTGTGCATTCATTGCCCTCTCTTTTATAAACTTAATAATGGTTGAATTGTATGGGTTGGTATCCACCAAACTAGGACTGCTGAGAACTTGATTGAACAAGATTCTAGCAGCAACCACAACTCTGTGCATCCAAAAATTGACTGTTCTCTTATTTGTGAAAATGCCAAAAAGTCCCAGTTGGAGACAAACCTGGACCAGGGGCATTCACAGGTCACATTTAATGATGGCCATCATAAGGGGATAGGCTTTTTCACTATCAGTTGAAGTACAGGCTCCAGTTGGGGTCTTCTTAGGAGAGAGGTCACAGTTGGTGTGGGCTTGCAGGGCTGCAGCCACTGTGGACTTTGTAAAACCTATCATGGCTGCAATTTTCCCAAGGGGCATAAGCATCCCTTGCTTTTTGACCATTTTGAGAACAACTTATGGGGTAATTAGCTTTCTTTTGTGTCTTTCAGGCTGATTGGATAGAGGTGAGATGTGTCTGTCTTAGGAACCAGAGAGTGCCATATGATTGGCTGTTTCTGGATTTTGGCTTCCCAGGGTGATCTCTTGGCTAAATTGGCCAATTCTGGATACCAGTGTTAATACATGATTTGAATTAGCAGGCGCCTGTGTGTGATGGGCAAACAGGGCCATATTTGAGGATGTGGGAGAAAGTGTCATGCCCTGCCCCAAAGGGCAGGCTTCTTGAGATAATTAATTTATTTCTCAGTTTTTACTTATGTTTTGGGTTATTTATTAATATCCTTAATTTAGGTTAAATTGTTAATAATTTAGTATTTTAAAGTACTTACCTTTGTTTCTTCGTGATTTGCGTTTGAATTGTTGTTTTTGTTACCTCTCTGACCGCCAATTCTTAATTCAAATATATTTCTACTTTAAGTTAGAATATTTTCATCCACATTACCTTCAAAACTCCTGCTTGTGTCATTGCCGCTCCCCCAGTTTTACCAGCAGATCTGCGTAGAGTACTGGCTTCTGTTTCTCCTTTTTCTTGCCTCTGGTTCTCCAAACTTCCCCAGTTGCTCCTCTTCTTGGCTGCTTCCTTCCTGGTGATCATTGTCAACAGAAAAGGGCTTTCTTACTATAAATAAAGAGCTTTTGAAGAGTAGGCTTTAAGCCAAAATTCTAAGTGATTTCTTCCCCTTCAATCTTTTCCAAATTTAACTTGAGATCTTAATTTTTAATAATTTATACATTTTTATTAGTTTCATTTCAAAGTTTAGTTTTTCCTTTCTTTTAAAACAGATGGAACTTGTAAGACAACAAGCCTTAGGCTTGTTGTATCCATTGCTTTCCCTTAAAGAAGCGTTCAATAGTTATATGTACCAATTTGCGGATGGAGAATATCCTAATATTGACATTCCCTTAGTTACAAACTGGTCACTATTAAATACTTTGCTTTATCTTATTTGCTTAGGTTTTTTACACTCAATCACTCCTTTTGTAACACAATATAGGTTTTTAGCAGGGTTCTGTAAGATTATCTTACAGACAGTTCCTACGTTTCTATATCTTTTAAATTTGAATCCTAATGCCTTGCATGCCCTAGTTTATAACCTTGCGCCATTATGGGCAAGACCTTACAGAAAGAACACACTCCTGTGTAGTGCTTGGGAAGTGTCAAGGCCCAGGGGGTCCTGACAGAGGTCCATTTCTCTATGAAAATCTTGATAACAAAATAAACTTAATTATATGAACTTGAGCTTTATTATTGGGCAAGACTAAGAATGATCATAATGTGAAGCAGGGGAGATATGGTTATTTTATGTCCTTTCCAGGATTCTTCAGGATTCTTCTTGATCTTTTCTGACTCTTGTAGGTACCTCTTGGTAGAAGAATTTCTTGGAAGAAAGAACACCTAATGACCAGTTTCACTCATATTCCAATTGAGAAGTTTGCCTTTGAATGGACCTTTAATTCAGGATCTAGAGCCTGTACTATTGAATTTCCCTTGTCAAAAGCTTTTCATTGAGTGTTTGGACATTTAAGTTGGTTCAGATGTTGATGAGTTGTTCTTGGCTTAATCTGGGTACTAAGCT
Source organism: Entomophthora muscae (assembly GCA_014839935.2). NCBI lineage: Eukaryota > Fungi > Entomophthoromycota > Entomophthoromycetes > Entomophthorales > Entomophthoraceae > Entomophthora > Entomophthora muscae. The sequence continues at coordinate 8,028 of QTSX02001814.1, read as the reverse complement.
GACTAATATTCAAACCTCTTTTGGTTGGGATTAGCAAACCCTTCAGGGCAAACCCAATTAAAAGATATTACACCTTTACATAGATTGTCAGGGCCCAGAAAGCCCTGGACAACCAACTGGCCTTCTTAGAGGCCAAGCTACCCACAACCTGGAAACCCTCACAAATTTTCTCTCAGTGTCAGGATACCAGGAGTACTGCAGAGCTCCAGCGAGCAAGGGAGGAGTCAAAGCAGGTACTGGCATGGCCCACCAGATGATGGGACCTAACTTTACCAGGTAGGAAAGGGCCTTCTCAGCCACAGCCCAAGGCCCAGCTGCTGGCAAGGCGGAGTCAATCAATTTTGTGAGCGCCAGGTACAGCACTCCCAGGAATTGACTACTCTGGCCAGTGGCATCAGAAGTGGGTGGGGTTGAGATGGTTGGTTTGGGTGTCAGAGGTGGTTCCATGGAGACCAGGTAGGCAGAAGAATTGTTGTACTTCCTGTTGAAGATTAAAGGGTAGATGGTGATTTCTTTGCTGTCACAGACAATTTGGTAGGGTTTCTTGGATGTTTTTGGGCAGATGTACCACTGCAAGTCTTCCAAAGCCCAGGGTTTGTGATCAGGGTTTGGGGGATACTCAGTGAAATGCACAGAACCAAATAGAGTGTTTGGTTGGCTGTAGTAGTCAAAGGCTTTGGTTTTTTTAACTGGAGTCTGGCTATCTATCCCTGTGGATGGGTACTGACGCTTTTTTGTGTTTGCAGATGGAAGAGTATCAAAAATATGTATGGAAACAGATTGGTGAACCAAAGGTTCATAACAGCTTTATTTGGTAAGGATGAAAATACAGAAATTTTTCAAGTTCTTCTGATTTATATACTTACTCACATGCAAGTGCCTCTGGGCATTCTTCTGGTGCTATCTGTGTGGCAAGGCTTAGCATCTCAGGTTCTGCTGTTTGGTTGGCTGCTTTATAGTCATTTTTGGAGTTTTCAGGAACAGTTGTTTGGCTTTTTGGTGGTCCATCTTGACGTGGCTGGCCATTAGTTCTGGCAGGATTGGCTTCTGGGGTTATGGGGGGTTTCCCAATTTGATCCTCATTTTTGGACTGGCTTGACAGGCTTTCTTGAGCCCAAGGAACTTGATTAAAAAAGGGGTCTCCAATTGAAGACCCCAAATTACTTAATGGAGGGTGGGCTTGATCTGGGTTTACTGGGCAGCTAAAAATAGCCTGCCCAGGCCCAGCCAAACCCACCAAGGCTTGGGCATAGCTTTTTGGGCCCAGAACAACCCCTGCAGCTACCAACAGGAAGGGAATGGTTCCTGCACCTTTTCAGGGCCCAGATTGCCCTGGAAAGTTGGCTGGCCTCCCTAGAGGTGAAAAACCCCACAGCTTGGGAACCCACACAAAGTATCTTCCAGGGCAAGAAAACCCCCTTTCAACTAGAAAATGGCCCGGTATTTGAGAGGCACACAAGCCTCAAATCCCTGGCTTTGATCCTATTATCATATTTGGGCCACTCACCTATTGGGAAATGGTACATCAGGAGTGCAATTGTTTGATTGTGCAATTGGGCTCTCAATCACTTGCGGGATTAATAAATAACTGTGGCACCTTGGCATGCTACAGTTAAAGAAAAGATCATGTTATAGAAACCAATGAGCTCTCACCCCCTTGCCCAAGTACGCAAATTCTGGTGAAAATTGTCAGTTCAACTGAAATTAATGCCATCAGTTCTCTGGTGGCGCAAAAGGCCACAGAACAACCAGTAAGCATAAGTAGTGAGGAGGAGAAGCCCTCCTCACTGTTGACATCTTCAAAATAAACAATTTTATGCTCAGGATTCATTATTTTCTTGCAATAACTATCTACTTTTTCACTAATATAACTATTCTGTTTGCATTTATTCATAAATCCACTACACTTTGCCACCCACATATCTGCTCCCTCCTGGCCACCAAGAGTGATCATTTTGCCCTCCATGCTGGAGATTCCTTCTATCCCCTGCCAACTGTGCCTTCTGCCCAGGACTTCAGTAAGTTGGGGTTTGTCTATATCACAGTATTAGGGCTGGTCAATCAGGTTGTTCCCCATACTGGGAGTTGTTGTTCTCTAGCTACTGCAATCAACTATCTGGTCAGAATTGCGCCTATTGTGTACTTGGCCTTCCAGGCCCAGCCCACCTCCCCTGTGGGAGTCCAGCCAGACTCTGGTATGGGCCATGACAGTATGTCAACCATAACAAAACTAGTAACCCTGTGTTACGGTAGAAAACCAAATGGAAGGGATAGTGCGCCCTTGTAAAACCCAAAATCAGCAAAGAACTTCAGCCAAACCCCTGAAAGAAATTGACAACTTAAATGCTGTCATAGACAAAAAATGGGTCAAAGCTGGGGTCGCCCAAATAGCCCTCAAAAATCTGGACTTGCCTTATTTTTCCCCAAATAATTATGGCAAGAAAATTACGCGTTATAAACTATTTGGGGATGGCAGCGCTTGACCCGCTAGTTACCAAAAAAAAATTTGAATTATGACGTCATCAACTTAAATTCCAACACAGGACCTCCAACTGCTGAAAATATTTTTTTCAGCCAATCAGATGCTGCCAAACTCCCTCCTACCCCATCCTGAACTCCCTTAAGACTTCCCCATTCCCCTCTAGAAACTTCTTTCTAGATAGCTATATTTCCCTGAAGAATAAACAAAACAAGTCTCAAAAAAACCTCATGTTAGAGTATCTTGGCCTCTTGGCCCCAGTGGTTGACAGTATGTTGGCTGCCCTCTTCCAGTTGGCTGCTGATTCCTTAACCGCGCCTTGGCCCAATTTTTACCCTTTGGTTCCCCTGGCTTTGTCTTCTGATTTACCTCTTCAATTAATGTTTTTGATTTTGATCTTAATGTCTGCCATTTGATACACTCACAAAGGCGCAAAATTAGTAACCCCATCTTACCTATTTGGTTTAGTGTTGTTAAAGCAACTGATTATTTGCTTATTTTATCCACATCATTTTTTGTTGCATCTTACAGCTTGCCATTTAACCCTTACACCCTGGGCCCCTATTCTTCTTTGATTATAGGGGCATCTTATATGCTTTTATTTTTAACCTCAGCTTACTACCTAAGACAGTATATGACCAAGAAACAAGAAACAAATGAAAGCCAAGAAGGAGTTGTTGCCAAGCCATCCCAGGTCCAGACTGTAAACATCTCCACCTTGAACCAACATACTGCTATCCCTACAATCTTTCCTGACCTGCCAAAAATGGACTTGGCTGGTTTCAGAAAAGAAATGATCATGATCAATGCTCTGTTCCATGCCCACCCCAGGAGCTTCAGAGACAACGCCCAGAAGGTTATGATGGTGGCCGCCCAACGGAAGGATGATGCCAGAGAAACCTTCTTGACCAGCCTCAAGGAAGACCCAGACCTCATACTCTCCTACAATCAATTCCTGGAGAGAATGAACTCTGCAACTACCCCTGCTGGGTCCAAGATCCAAGCCTACATGGGGCTCATCCGCCTGACCCAAGGGGGCAATCAAGAGACCTACATACAAAGATTCCTATGCCTGGCAGAGGCTGCCAAGATTCCTGACAACATATTAAGATTGCACTTCAGAAACAGTCTGAACCCACACCACGCCAGTCTAATGAGACACCACCTATGTGATCTCCCCAAAGATGAGCTCCTGGCTATTGCCAGAGACATGGACTTCAGCCAACCACAAGGATACCACACTGGTCAGCCCCAGAAAAACCAAACCCCTGGTGCTAGTAGACCCTGTTTAAACATGACCCTAGAGGAGTACCAACACCACGTCAGAAGTAGGTTAAGCTTCTATTGCCACCAGAGTGGCCACTTATCCAAGGATTGCACTAGCCACTCCAATGGATCCCAAGGATTCACCATTTGGCAATAAAAAACTCTTCCCAGTCCTATCCTATAATTGAAACCACCTTATGCTACCATGACCACGAGGTGAACACTGTGGCCCTCCTAGATAGTGGGGCAACCCTCAATTACATAGAACATAGTCTAGCTGAGAAACTGGGTTTACCAATTCAAGGAAACTCCCAACTGATGATCTTGGGCAACAAGAAAGAAGACCTTTTCCATAAATGCAAAAAGTCTGTCTCCCTGAAGTTAAATGATAGACCCCTGCCCATCATATTCTACGTCATGGAGAAGATCCCCAACCCTGTAGTGATAGGTTTTGAATGGTGGGTTGACCACCAATTGAACTTGGACTATAAGAACCATCAAGTGACTGTCACTTATGAGAGACAAACCTTAGAGGTCCCCTGCCTGAACTCCTAGCAGACCCTTGAGTTAAACAACATCACCATGGAATCCTGCAAAGCTGATATCCCAAAATTTTTGAAGCCTTGGTAGTCCTTTTTCTCAGAAGAAGAAGAAGCCACTGCCTTGTCTAAACACAGTCAGTTTGACAACGTCATTGAACTCCTCCAAGGAACCCAACCTAAGCATGGGCCTGTCTATAGTTGTAATATGAAGGAACAAGCCAACTTAAGAGAGTACTTGTACAAGATGTTGAAGAAGGGATATATATGTGTCTCCAAATCTCCTTGTTTGTCCTCTTTATTGTTTGTTAAAAAGAAGGGCAGCAATCTACATCATTATGTCAATTACCAGGACCTAAACAGCATCACAGTGAAAAACAGATACCCTGTACCCAATGCTGAAGACCTCTCAGACCAGCTTTCAGGAGCCAACGTCTTCTCAAAGGTTGATTTGAGGGATGCCTTTAACCAGATCTGGATCAGGCCTGGCAAAAAATGGAAGATCACCTTCAAGACTAGGCAAGGTCTCTTTGAATACTTGGTTATGCCTTTTGGGTTGTGCAACGCGCCTGGCACCTTTCAAACTATGGTGGACGTAGTCTTAGGAGGACTCAAGGATCAGTGTTGTGTAGCCTACTTAGATGACATCCTCCTTTAAAGTCACACCCCTGAGGAACATGTTGAACACCTTCAAGCTATTCTTTAACGTATCAAGGAACACAGACTCTTTGTTAAATTCCAGAAATGTCAGTTCTTCCAAGAGGAAGTAGATTTCCTGGGGTACAATGTACCAAAAGGAGGTTTTGCAATGACATCCAATAAAATAGAGGCCATGACGTCATGACCTGAACCTAAGAACTGAAAGGAGGTCTGAAGTTTCTTGGGCCTGGCAAACTTCTGCCGGGAATTCATCCAAAACTTTTCTTCCATCTGCTTGCCCTTGACCCGCCTTACCTCTGAAAAACACCCCTTTGTGTGGGATGACACAGCCAGATCCGCCTTTGAGTTGCTAAAGAATGCCTTTGTTTCTGCCCCTTTCTTGGCAATGCCAGTTTACAATTTGCCCTTATTGTGGAAACAGACGCCTCTGACTTTGCATTGGGGGATGTTGCTTCAGGAGGGGCATGATAGTAAGCTGCACCCTGTAGCTTACTACTCAAGGAAGTTTACTCTGCCTGAGTTGAACTACCCCATCTACAAAAAAAGATACTTGCCATCATCCAGTTCTTGAAACATTGGAGAAGATACTTGTGTGACGCCAACCACCCAGTGAGAATCATGACCAATCAACAGAACCTGACATACTTCTTCAAACTGTGACAACTGAATCAGCAGCAAGCTAGATGGGCCCTATTCCTAGAAGATTACAACTTATCAATCAGCTACAAGCCTAGCAAGATCAACATTGTACCTGATGCCTTAAGCCAAAGAGTCAACCTTTTCCCTAGTGCCAAAGAGATTGAAGAATCCAACACTAAATCCTTTCTGTCCCCAAACATGATTGAGCCAATGCTCCTATTCCTGGGGCTAGCCAGTAGAAGAGAAGAAATCCAACTAGCTCAGACTGTAGACCAGCACTGCATCTCCATCATGGAAGACTTAAAGAAAGATATCAACAGTCAATACTACCAAACAGGTTACTCCTTACACGGAAACATCCTGCAGCTACACAGACGCACCTACATACCAGAAGGTCCACTGCGCTTAGAGATACTGAAGAAATACCACAGCTCTCCCATGTCAGGACACCCTGGGCGTAAAAAGACATTAAAAGGAATCCAGAGAACCTACATGTGGCCCAGGATGAAGCCAGAAATTTAAGGATACCTCAGTGGTTATGAGACATGTGGATGTACCAAGCCTAAGCAAGGAAAGTCAGAAGGATTACTACAGCCTCTTCAGATTGCAGAAGGCCCTTGGAAGTCAGTGTCTATGGACTACATTGTAGAGCTACCCAATTCAAAAAGATTCAACACCATCCTTGTAATTGTTGATTGTTTCATCAAAATGGCTTATTTCATTCTAACAACCAAAGTAACAGCAAAGAAAACTGCCACTCTATTCTGGAACCAAGTATTCATGAACCATGTACTCCCACAAGAAGTGGTCTCAGACAGGCCCACAATTCACCTCCAAGTTTGGGCCCAAATCTTAAAGGACTTGGGAATAAAAAGATTGGTGTCTACTGCATATGATCCTCAGAGCAATAAACAGACCAAGAGAGTAAACCAGGCCCTTGAATAGTACTTACAATGTTACGTTAAATCAGAACAGAACAACTGGGTAACACATCTACCAATGGCTCAGTTTTTGTACAACAATCAAGACCACAGCTCCACCGGTATGTCCCCCTTCAAAGCCAACTACAGATTCAACCACATATGGGATACCCCTCTCACAGAGGAATCTGACAACCCAGAAGGACAAGATTGGGTCAGCAACATCCAAACATGCCAAGAAAAATGTGCCCAGAACCTGAGAAGAGAATTACAAGTATACAAGGACTTTGCTGACAAGAAACAAAGCCCTGGCCCCCTAATTGAAGTAGACAACCTTGTGTACCTTAGCGCAAAGAACATCAAGACCATTTCACCTTGTGCTAGCTTGAGACCCCAACAAACAGGTCCTTACAAGGTCTTACAATGCATTACTACTGTAGCCTACCAGCTAGAACTGCCCCAGATGGAAGATTCATGGCGTATTCCATGCTCCCTGTTATCAAAAAAGAAATAATTTTCTCTCCCAAACCAGATAGTGAGAACAGCTCCCCCTTTCATCAAAGTAGGAAGCTTCACAGAACATGAGGTCAAAGCCATCCTGGGACACAAACTCTGATACCAAAAACCCCACTTCCTGATCAAATGGAAAGGGTATCCTAATGAAGAGAATACTTGGGAACCAGAATCTAACCTTGGAAACGCTGCTACTCTGTTGAAGGAATAAAAATCTCAGAAGAAAGAGTTGTGCTATTCAAGATTGACTATGATGGGGGATGATTTCAGGGCCCAGAAAGCCCTGGACAACCAGCTGGCCATCCTAGAGGCAAACCCCCCCACAGCTTGGGAACCCTTACCAAGTATTCCCCAGAGCCCAAAAACCAATTTTTTGACTAAAAAATGACCTGGGATTTGAGAGGCACACAATCCTCAAATCCCTGGCTTCAATTATATTAACAAATTTGGGTCTCTTAGCTATTGGGAAATAGCACATCAGGAGTGAAATTGTTTGATTGCTCAATTGGGCGCTCAATTAATTGCAGAAACTATAAATAACTATGGCGCCTCAGCATGCTGCAATGCAAGAAAGGTTTGTGTTATAGCAATCAATGAGCTCTCACCCCCTTGCCCAAGTACGCAAATTCCAGAGAAAATTGCAAGTTTAACTGAAATTAACGCTATCAGTTTTCTGGTGGCACAAGAGGACTTAAAATTACCAGTAAGTATAAGTAGTGAGGAGGAGAAGCCCTCCTCACTGTTGACATATCAAAATAAATGACTTTATGCTCAGAATTCCTTATTTTCTTGCAAGATCTATCTACTTTTGCACCAATATAACTATTCTGTTTGGGTTTATTAATAACTTCACTACACTTTACAGCCTCAAATATCTGCTCCTCCTGGCTACCAAGAGTGATCATTTTTCCCTCCATAATAGAGATTCCTCCTACTCCCCCCTGCCAACTGTGCCTCCTGCCCAGGACTTCAGTAAGTTGGGGTTTGTCTATATCACGGTATTGGGGCTGGT
>QTSX02001813.1:0-32640 GCA_014839935.2 Entomophthora muscae | reverse complement strand
GAAAAACATAACAAAGTAAATGAAAGTAAAATAAAAACTCAAAGTATAGATCTAAAGTGTTAAACATGAAAATAAGTGATTTTATGAACAAGCATCAAAGATTTTAGGTTCAGCATAACATCTTAGTACTAAATCAATGAAAAAGTATAATTAAAAATAAAATAAAATATATAAAAGTTATATGGGGAGTAGCAGGGAGAGTAGTAGATTGTAATTACAAAAATACTATTATGTGGAATTTTTTTTATTGGGGGTTAAATAAACAAAACATAGTAAAGTGTCAAGTTCAGCACTGTCAATCAGCTAAAAAGCTGAATTCTCACTGCTAAGTTTCCTGGAGTCAAGCAGAAAAATCAAATTTACTATGTTTTTTACATATAAAACTTGCTTAATTTAAAAACAGGTTCAAAAGTTAACCCAAAAGCAAGGCAGTTTCATATGCTTAAAAATTAAAAAAATACAACATAAGTTAAAAAATTAAATGAGTGGGAAGGTGTTTATTAGTGATAATATTATACTGGGAGGAGCTGGGAGTGAATTATTTACCATAGTGTAAGTTAAAACGTTAAGAAGCTCTCTGTACTAGTCCCCCAATTAAAGTGTCAAGTAGATGGGTGTTGAGTGGTGCTCATAGTGTGTCACTTATTAATTTAGCCTTAGTTCTGAGCCTTTGGTGAGTTAAATCTGAAACCAATTGTGTGGCAAGTGTATAGTGTCAAACAGAGGGGGAATTTAGTTCCCATTTTTTATAAATTACATAAAAAATCTATTAATAAATTGGGCCTAATTTATGTGGCACCACTTAATCTACAAATCTGGAAATGACATAATGTAAAACAAGTAGGGTAATTGATTAATGTATATACCACTAAATCCAGTATAGTGGTGCTTGGGAGCTTAATCAACAACTATGGACACTAATAATGAAAATATAATAGTAAATAATAAAATTTATTTAGGTCTATATGTGTTTTATTAATAAAATTAAGATTTGGCTTAAAAAGTGTTGAACTGGCCACTTTTTATTTTAGAGTGTCAAAAACAGGTTATTTGTTTTTATTAGTAAATTTACTTATGAATTGCCCCTTGAATTGGTCTTTGAGCTAACCAAATTATTAAATGGAGTCAAATTCAAGTGTTTTTAATATCAGATTTTGGGTTTGAACCCCTAAATTACTAGTAAAAGTTAGCTTAAAATTGGTTAAGCAAAAAATACTAATAGATTCTCATATGTGGCAGTCAACTCCCTGGTACTCGACAAAGTGTAAAGTACCAGGGAGTTGACTTCACCACATTTGCCTTATATTAATTTAACTTAGCATTGTACTCCTGTAGCCAGTATGTTAGGGAAAATAACAGCCCTGTTACATATCATCTAGATAGCTGATAAAATAAAATCAAACTTTGCTCTATTTTCCAACCATCTATATTATGATTACTGGGTGGGTATATTAAAGATTGACAGGTATCCATCAACTTTTAATCATTATAGATACTTTGTTTATTATTTTTGAAACGTTTTATCATACTGATAATTCTACTCAACTTGATTGGGAGACCAGCCATCAAAAAAGACACACAACTGCAAACTAAAGGGACTTCAAGTTGTGTAACAAGGCACTGATAGCTCAATCCAAAGACGAGCTGCAAATTATTTCAAAATCATCAACAAGGAAGTCCTAGAGCTTGAATAAGCCTAATACAAACTAGGTCCAACAGTAAACAGGATAGGTGGATCTAGACTATCCAAGGTTATATATCCTTACATTAGCCTGTCAAAGTTAAAAAAATTCAACATGCAGGATGTTTCAAAGTGGTTATTGTAAACTAGCCATTACTGATGTCAATTCCTTTCTATTAATCAAGCTTTTTTCCAAAGGTACTGGTAGCAATCTTGTGCGGATGAATGAATAGTTCAGTAGAGCTGAGGGTCAATTAGCCCATCTTTGAGGTTCATTAGAAGATGGGCTGAAAGGCATTATGATCATTATATTGAGATAAGATTCAGAGAGCCTTTGGCCAGTTAAAATAAGATTCACTATATAACTCTTTCTTTGATACAAATAATAAATATCAATAATTACACATTTTATGCATTTTACTATACACATTAGGTTTAGATAATACAGTCTCAACTTAGTCATTAGTTTAGTATATTAGTTGTACTTCAATTAAAGCAAGAATAACATCAAACAACTCTACCAGGAATACAACGTAGGGCAGCAATTAAACTACTAAAATAACAGAGAATAGTGATCAATATCAAGGAAACTTAAGAGTATAGCCCCAATAGTCTGATATTGAGCTAAATAGTCCTGCTAAAAAGCATTTAAGCTCTTAATATCAGAAAGTCTCTGGAAGATGCTTTAAAAATATTTTGGCCAACATTTTCTGTCCCTTTGTTCTTAGCTTCAAAGTATTTGCAGACTCAGAACAGTCCATTTGACAGGATAATATACAGCAAGCATGGTGTGGCAGGTGGGATGCCAAAAGAACAAAGCTGAGCTATGCCCATCTTTCCCCTTTCACACCATCCTGCTGGGTACATGTCTTGATATCCTATCTGATTTTTTAATAATCAGTGACTTTTAAAAATATTTATATTATACTATAGTTGATCAAAGGAAAAGTGTTCAAGGCAGGCTATCAAAAGAGTAAAGCTATGATATTATCAGATTTACTCTTTTAAAGCAGCCCGCTATTATGCAATTCTAGTACATAACTGGTAAAAGGCTACAAATAAAGTTAGGGGTGTACTGTATTTTCTTTAACTTAAATTATTAAAATATATGTACTAAAGGTTATCAAATACTAGTGAGAAAAAAACCATGTGATTATAGGAAACCAAAAGGCCAAAGCTGTGCTAACTTATCCTTATTATTGTCAGCTTCTGGCTGGTATATTTTTCTATTACCCTAGCAGAAATAATTTTTATTAGTTAATATAAACTCTAATTCTCTTCATTATTCTAGTTGTTAAAAGATAATTTATTGACACACAAAATTTATAGTTTTCTTGATAATAAAAAATGATAGCTTAAGTATTTTTTCAACTTTCATTAGACAAGTATGGGTTAATATTTTTTAGATACTCTATTAAATTATTATCTTGGTAATAAATTAGATCTTTACTTTATATCATAGATCATATGTTTGACATTTAAGAGATACAGTAGTTTTAAAAGCTATGGCAACAACCAAAAATACCTCAGATTTAAACAAAATCCAAGTTGTGCAAGATTCAGGAATCAAATAATTTAAATATTTTTGGTGAACAAACAAATTGTCAAACAATAAACAAAATTTCACTAGCCCATTATACAAAATTATATCAAACATCAAACAGCATAGTTTAAACCACAAACAAAATGAACTGACACAGCAAATGAGATGGATGGATGCTGTTCCAGAGTATATTATAATCCAATCAGGATTCAGATGAGGCACCAACAGAAGGACTACAATGAAACAAAAATAGAGCACCCTAGAAGCAAGATTTCACAAACACAAAAAAATGAAGTCACACAAGATGTTTAGTATGAGCAGCCTAAAATAGAAAAATAATAGTTTAACAGCCAATTAAGAGCTATTCAATTTAGGAACAGAGGCATTTTATTCATTTTCATGGTTCCTTATTTGTGTATAATGATTCCAGGAACTTTCTAAATCTGGACTCAAGATTACAACAAAAGTAAAGTCATAAAATATTAAACTTCTACTTTTATTGATTTTATCCTAGGTTTTTTTACAATGACTTTTAACAACAATGTCTTTGACAGTGCCAGCAACCAAGCCAGTAGAAGCTAAGCCAGCTTCACTGGAGGCAAGGCTCAGAACGTGGAGGCAGCCATTTACACCCAAGCTTTTAAGGTGGGTAACAAGGAAGCTGACTTGTACTTGACCCCCAACCCCTATGGCTTTGACTTGTTCAATATTCACTTAGCATCTAGTTCTTCCCTTGCTCCCTTGCCCACCCCTGCACAAGCTGTCAACCAACCAGCCAATCAGAACAACAACCCTGATTTAAACAACTTCCTGCCACCAGCCAACCTGTCCCCCTCAGCCAATCAGGATCAGCTCCCACAGACCAGTGCCCCAAATGCAGAAAAATCACTACCCGAATTCTCTAAGAAATTGTGGCACTGAACCTATGTGGCCTGACATTGGACCAGATTGCCGCAAATTGCAATTTAACTGAGCCACTATAATGCAGGAATTCAATAACTTAATGAATAAGGGAAACCTGATTGGGACAACCAAGAAGCCCAAGAAGGCCCCAGAGTCCCAGATCATCAAGGATACCCAATAATGCTTGATCTCCTGCATTGGGACCCAAGCTTCCCCTAACCCAGGTCCAGAAACAGCTTGCACACCATACCATATGAGTTTCTGAGCGCATGCTGCAGCTCTGGATGTATGGGAAAGTGGCTTCAATCTTGGTGCTGACCAATTTCAGCAGGGATCAATGGGATGACAGCAGGGATTCCCCATACAATCATAGCATTGAATTCACTCTGGTCTAATGCCTGACTATGTCAGGATTGACAATTCATTACCCTGGGAAACCTGGGCCCAAGGGTGGGATTCAAACCCTGAACCTACATTCCTGCGGGCCGCTGGGCCCATGGACCAAGGGCCCACTTGCCCGTGTTTTTTTGGGATTGAGCCCCTGCAATCTGAGGCTCCCGCTAAGTCCCAAAGCCAGGATACCTGCACCAGCTCAACCATGGTGGCGCCCAAAGAGGAGCCTCTCAAATTGCCTAATGGAAGCAGAGATGGCGCCTCTGTGAATTTCATGAGTTTGAAGTCCTCTCAAGTAACCAATCAAACCCTACTGTCAAAGATAAACCCAGGCTTTGGGCCCAACCCTGTGACCACAGCAAAGAATCAAGAAAATTGAGTGACCAAATTGGAGTTTCTGATCAATGAGAGAACACCCAGCTGAGGTGCCATTTTGACGCTCCCATACTTGGGCCCTCTGGCTGCCCGCCCACACTTTTCCCAATATTTTGATAAAGCCCTAATGAAAAATACTAAGTTTGGAGGCGGAATGCTATATATGCCTATAGATTCTGCACTTGAACCTTATTACCATTTTTAAATAAAGGTTATGTTACTTTGGCTCTTACAGCTATTGCCATATTTTGTATTTGCCGTCTATTAATTCAGTTCAAGATCTCCTGGCCCTCCTGTCCCACTGCCTGCAGTTTTCTGTCCATCTAGTGCACCCTTTGGGCCCATTCACTTCACTGATTATCCCTTGAAGCCCAAATATAAGGATTATACACCAGAGAAAATCCTCAAACTTGACCCACTAGCCCGCATCCAATCTGCTATTAGATACAACTGCCAAGGCCTATGGATATTCTCCACTCCAAAACTATTTAGAGGAAAAATTTAATTATCTCCCGGCCTACAATATCTATATGGAACCGCCTGTAACACCCAAACCAATGCCAGCCTCTTCACCCAACATTCCAACCAACCATACCAGCAAGCTTTTTGGAATAGTGTACATCACCCTCACAGGGGTGGTGGACAACATTGTACTGGCTGCCGGCCTGTGGTCTTGGGTGGGGAAGTCTGCTTCCTACCTTCTAAAGTTAGCTCCTTTCTTGTGGTGGGCCCTTCCTGCAAAAACCCCGGCCCAAGTTACCCCAGGAAACGGCAGGCCAGCTGCCCAAGACTGGATTCCTGACAGACTAGCTTGTCTTATGGCATCATGTTCATTCCATATTACAAGCTATCAATTGCCTTTGACAAGTTTGGTGAGCAAGGAAAAGCTGCCACCAAGAACAGAAGAAAGAAGGTCAAGCAGGGGACTTTCATTGGTGCATTCCTGGCTGTTTTGACAAAGGGTTTTGTCTATTATTAGATAAAGCCTGATTACACCAATGGCTATGGGTATAGACATATCCTCAGTGAATTGCTGGACTCCTGGAATAGATCAAATTCCACCTACCAGGTTTTCTTGAGCCACCAGATGGAGAGTAGCTCCACTGCTCTTGAGTCAATCAAATGACACAGGCATCAGGCCTCAGTCTACCCAGTTGGCCATGCATAGGTCCATCTGGCTGATTTTGTGTTTTTCAACATTGGAGGCACACTCCAGGAGCACCGCCCACAGGCATTTAATTATCTTTATCTTGGTATCCTAGACCACAAGTGTAAATCCACTACCACCCTTGGCATTGGATTGCACTATCTTCCCCAGACGTACTAGGAAAGGCCCAAAAATATCAGCCAAGCCCCTTAATTCTTTAGGGGATTTAGCACACACAGTTGATGAAAGATTTTTGCTGGCCTACCCCGCAGATCCATTGCCTTTGGTTGCTCCCCCCTGGGAAGAAATGTTGGTCAATTTGGACTACTTGTTGGCATGGTGTTGCCCACTTTTGAAAACTATCAGATTCAGTCAATCAGGTGATGCCACATTGATGTCCAAAAACCCAAGTGAATTTCAGATGCCTGGAGTTCCCTCCAGCCAATCAGATGGGACCTCAGAAATTAATGAGAAACTTTCCTTTCCTCCTGGTCCTGATCAGCAAACTTTTTCACCAGCTAATTGGATTTAAGTCCTGGATTCATGTGACTTATCCTCCCCTGCAACCCACTCCTTTTAACTCAGCAAGGGGGCCTCCAGTCCCCTGCATGCCTATTGTCCATTTTATTAAAAGTTTGGATTTGTTGCACTCAATTTAATCATTTGATTGGACATAAACTTAGTTTTGAGTCCCTATTATCTATAAGATTAAAGTGTTAGTTTTTCCTTGAAGTTTACCTTATACCCTCCTGTTTTGAACCCAGTAACTCTTCTGGGGTCTTCTTAAGAGGTCTTGGCTTATAGTTGTTGCTTCTTTCTGCTTTTGCTTTCAAAAACAGCTCTCAAACCTAAAATTTTAATTAATTTTCACTATAATACCTATTCTTATCTTGAATTTTCTTTGATCTTCTTTGCTTTAGAACCCACTTTTACATTATCCATTGTCCCAAGTCACCTGAACCCGTTGCCAAGCCAACCACACCTTTTCTGCCATCTCTCACCTTGTTCTTGCTTGTGGGTCCCCTTTTTGGTACCAAAATTATTGCTTCCTATCCTGAAAACCTTTCCTACATATTTGAAATTTTGCAGAGAGCACAGCCATGATACTCCCAGTCCTCAAATTTGTTGTGTTTCCCTTGGCTCCATTTTTGTTACTCCTGTGGTTTGACCTTGCCAGACTTGTGGTCTAAAATCACCTCTTCTGCTCAGCTTGTGGGTGATAGCCCTTCCAGCCTCTTGGACTTTCCAAGTGGTCTCCTGTTCTTGGGGGAGGCTGTGGTAAAGAGTCTGACCTACAATGACCTGGATCTGGATGACGTTGATTACACCCAGTCCGCTCTCACGGACAAGGAAGTGTAAATGGCCTCTGTTGTAACTGTGCTGTTTTAGCAGAGTTACAAGGGGAAAATATTTAGAAGCTAGATAATAATCTTTATTGTGGGATAGTGATTATATAGTCATGGTGAAGCCATGGATAACAGGAACATGATTGTTGATCACACAGTTGGATGGCAGGAGGGGATGGCTTGATCCTGGTAATGAGTCAAGCGCCAAAACAAGGTATCCACCATAAGGGATCATCATCTGTTCATGTTGTTGGATTTGGTCATTTGAGTTGACTTTCTAGTCTGGCTTTGAGTGACCAGATAATTGGATTGAGGGTCACAAACCTGCTTGTTTGGAACCTTGTTGGTGGGTTGAGCCTGCTTTTTCAACGCCTCCATTCCCAGTCCATAGAAGAGCAACTTGGTGCCTCTCCCGGTCTCTGAGGCACCTCCTCCCACTCCCACCTGTACCCCCTGGTTGCTCACCAGACTGATGCTGATTGGTTTGAATGCATACTTCCCTAAACTGTCCCACATGTCCTTTCTGTGGTCCCATCTTTGAGCGGCTGTCCCAGTCCTCCACTGGGCAGCATCCTGGTGGTTTTTTTTCACTAGGATGCGAGCCAAACTTAGTTAGTTTAGCCCCTCTCTCTCACAAAAAGTCTCTCTTTGACCAACAGATGATGGCTGACTTGTTTGCCCAAATTGTCTCATGTGTGAACATGGGCAACCAATCACAGAAAGACAAGCACCTTCCACCTGTTCCACACCTGTCTACCATCTAATATAACCAATGATAGACAAAGAATATGACAAGCAGTATAGGGGTCATCATAATAAATCTGATTGGGTCAACCCCTGCTAGCACCACCCCCTCACCTGAAAGCCTAATCCACCCAATCTCAGACCCCTCAGGCCAGCACCAGCTTTATGCCTTCCTTCCTTCCTGTGCTATTCTGCCTAGTAAGCATCACTCTTCCTGTCCCAAATAAACTCCCTATCACACAACTTATATATTTGAATTATATTTATATTTAATTTCAATTGTTCATTTTCTCTTTTTTATAGTTAGTTTTATTCTTTATGTTCAGCTTATTTCTATAAAATTATATATTTACTATGCTGTGTATCTAGATCCAGAACACAGTTATTTTTAGCATTTTACATAGCCCTGTGTGAAAATATTAACAGCAATTTGGTGATCAGCTAAATTTAAATTAGAAAATTATAACTTTATCTAAACACAATAAACTTATAATTTTCTAATTTAAATTTAGCTGATCACCAAATTGCTGTTAATATTTTCACAAGGGGCTATGTAAAATGCTAAAAATAATAAGGCAATCATGGAACCAATTCCAACACAAAGCAAACAATAAATATTTAGATAAGCGTAAAACATGTACGCAATGGGTAAAAAGATGAGATATTGTAGTAAATGGGAAAACAAACTGGGATAAACAAATAGGCAATAATATCAGAAAAACACAGAGTTTATTGGGTTAAAAGCTATAAAAACAAATGCAAAAGTTAGTCAAAAAGCATATGAAAGAATTGGAAAAGCTTTTGAAGGATCTAAACTTGGCAATTGCAAAAATAAAAGACATTGATTGCAAGTTCAAGGCAAAAGTCAAGGCTGCTAGCCTCAAAGGGCAAGAAACTTGACAGGGTGACATCCAAGGAACTTGATGACCAAAATGTCTGACAAATCCAGAGAAGGCCATTGAGCACCTGCTCAATCTTCAGAAAATGGTGATTGAGGGCTTACAATTCAAGTCCTTTGCCCTTTCCACACCGTCTGTCTGGGTTGACAACCCTGAGATGTATGCCCATCTCAAACCTGCCAAGCAAGCAAGAACAGAGGACACCAAGTTACCAGCCCAACTGCTTGTGCCAAGAATGGCTAAGCCTGCCAAAGCCACTGGTAAGGAGGAGACTATCAAAGGTAACCTAATAACAAAAAATTAATAAAAAAATTAAAAAATACTTATATGTTTTTTTTAGAAAATATTGATAACAAACTACACCAGGTCCTGGTCCCTTTTTCCTATCACTTTTTACACAAATTATGCTACTTATGTGGTAAGACAGCTGGCCTTATCTCCTCCTGTCTTGCAGGAGCTTGAAGACAAAATTTACGGGTCCTTCCCAATGACAAGGGAAGTGCTAGCTGGGCTTTTGCATGCTGAAGTGGTATCTGAGTGGGCAGTTACTGCCTACAAGGATGCCTAATTGGTTTGCCTGGACCCGGTATCTATAAGTGGAGTTTACTGTGTAAAATATATTGAGCTTGTTTGGGACATCCTGTAGACGCTCCCATTTAAGAACATGCTGCAAATATGCTGGGCCCATGCAGCTGCTTGCTTCTTCTTCCCATTGGAGCACACTCTCTCCTACCTGCTGGAGAACTTTGGGCGCGCAGTAGGAAAATTGGCTGTTGCAGATGCAATAGCTGTCAAGAAAACTAATATCTTCTTGGCAGTCTTTGGGCTAGCCCAGAGTGCCAATGAGACAGGGCTACCTCTATCCATGGAGCTGTACTTTGCAAAAACCTAGAATGAGGAAAAGATCAGCACAGTATACAACAAACTTTGTGAGTTTACAGAAGCCTTTGCTGGACAAAGGCTTCATCTTGCTGTTTACCTGGGGTTCCTATTTTACTTTGGGATGGCTGTGTCTGTAGAGGACCTGGAAAGGGTCCTCCTTGGGATTGAAAAGGCCAGGCTCTCCCTGGATGGGAAGAAGTTCCCCCTAGATATGACTCAGTGGACCACGTTATCCAGGACGCCCTGGTCCTGGCTGGAATTTAAGGGTTTGCAGCCCTGCCTGAAAAGCTGCTCCTGAATTCCCATCTTACTATCCTCCCTTTTAAAAGCTGCCACCAATATTTTGACAGCAGGGTATCCACTGTGTATGATGTAGCAGTGGAGGTTGTGCACCACCTCCATCACCTGGTGGGTATTTACCAAAGAACCCACTAAAAGCAACCACAATAAAAATCTCTTTCCTCAATATAATTCTACACTTTTAATTTTTACTTTTTATAATAGTTAATTTTTTAACTCATATTTTAGAAAACAAGTTTTACAAAAAAATCCCAGAGAAGGTCTTCATAAAAGCTTAATAATATATGTTAATAAAATTCACTTTTAAATTGAGTGCTTTTATTTTTTAGCTTTATTTTTATATGCATTTGACATAAGTGACATTATTATATAATTATCATATTGTATTTTAAATATTTGAGATAGCCACCACAGAATACAAAAGAAAAAATAAATTGCAATACAAAAATTAACCATCTGCATCAGTGGTGCTGTTCTATTTGATTGCAGGCTTGGAAGCTTCTAAATATAAAATTATAATTTGTAAATCCAAAAGAGTAAATTAAAGAATATAAAGAATAGTCATAATTATTAAGCTTTTGGTTGATTGGCTGATTGGAAAGGCACACAGGGAGAAATAAATCAATGTGGCCATAGAACTTGGCCACTGTCTTGGCTGGAAGAGGGTGGATCTTGGCCTGCAGAAAATCAAATAGGTCCTTGGTCCCAGTTGGCGTCCCCCACTTGACAAATTGCTTGAGCCACCCAAAGACCTCCTTGATAGGGTTTAGGAATGGGGAATAGGCAAGGTGTAATAGTGTCAGGGAATTCTTCCCTGACTACATTAATTGTATGGATTATTCAATAGGTGATTCTTTAACATAAACATCTGATAATAATTCTTTTAATAATATGGACAACATGGAATTTAAGCAGGACAGGGATTGAACCCAGAACCCTAAAAACAAGCCAAATGTTAGCCTACAGTCAACTGATTAACTTAGATCACCTTTTTATATTTATTCTTTGCTTTTGACTTTTGCTTCCAACTTTGGTCCTGCTTCCAAAAACATTAGTATATCACTAAGACATGTCACTTACTGCTCAAACCATGATTGGCTGGTTTCTTCTTCCTTTTTGCTTTTGAATCCTCTTGCTTCATATCTTGGCTGGGCTCCGTACTTGATCTACCCAAAGATTAAGTGTTTAAACCTGCTTGATTGTCTCTGATCTTGTGGATTTTTTTGCCTCCTTGTCTACCACAACAATTTAAAACTTATCATTAAGCCCCAAGTTGAGGCATAGGGCATACAGGTATTAATTTCAATCATAAGTATCATGAAAATCCTCTGGAAGCCCCTCTTATCCCCAATATCCCCTTAAATGTTCCAGCCTCTATTTTGAGAGTATTTAAGTGAGCAATCTTTATCATTCTTACTTGTTCCAACAATAAATATATTTCTTCTCAATTAAGTTTGTTTACACCTATCTCTTGCAACCCTTTTGAATCCATGAAAGGAAGTCATTTCCTGTTCTGGTTTCTAGCTCCCTTCTTTTCTATGATATTGGCCCTTGAAAACCTAACTCTCCACTACAGACTGGTATAATTCTTCTCCTGACACCTCCCACCAGAAGGAGTCCCTGGCTAAAGGCTGGTTTGAGTACCCCTCAGGACACTGGGGAAGAAAGTTCCATTATGGCCAATCCAATTCTCTACTTCCATCTTCCGAACCTTCCTTGGTTAGACCAAATGCCCCCTTCTTTCTATTAACTTACCTGGTAGAATATTACTTACTGGGAAGATTCAGTTCAATGATGGGTCAGTTTGCCTTCCTAGGACACTTCAGTCACCTTGATATGGTTACAGTTCCTATTAGTTTGGTTATTGCAGGGCTTGACTTAGGGGCCTTGGCTCATCAGATTGGGAAATTGTTCCCTCTCAAGTGGGTCCCTGAAAAATAGTGGCGTAAATTTGATGTGGCCAATTTTTGGGGGCCAACTGTGATGCTGGTGTCAAAAGTTAGAAATTCCTCAAGAATATCTGCCACCTTATGGAGACCAAAATTATCCAGCACAATTACATTGGTGAAGCCTGGGCTTGTGAGCCTCAGGTGCTCTTAAACCAATCAGAGGAACAAGAAGAAGGTCCTACTGTTATGAGATCTCAAGATCATTTGATAGAGCTCAATCCCCTTTGGAGTGAGGAGATCCACCATCAAGTAGGCTGTGGCGCAGGCTGCAGCACACCAGGCCATCCTGTCATTTGAGCCTTTGGGGACATACCCATACTCATTATGCATTGACAAGGTGAATGCTGATTTGTCAATATAGTAGAATTTGACTGTCCCCTTGGCTTTGAGGGCAGTGTACGCCTCTGCATATTTTTTCCAGACATCAATGTTGGCTGGGCTATTACAATTTTAGGGAGATACCCCAAGCTTTTTCCAGAAAAAGTACATTCCCTTCATCAGATGGTAGTAAAGGAAAATTGAAGCCTCAACCCCAAAAGTAGACTTGAACCATGGTCTGTATATTTTTCAGTTCAAGATGGCAATCTTGGGTTATCTACTGGTGGATTGCCCATTTGTGCTCATTGGTGAGCATGGTTAATACATGCAAGGATTTCTCCACACCAAGGACTTGACCAGTATCAATGAACTTGTTGAAGATCTTCAAGGTGTGCTTGGGATCCACCCCAACAAGAGCCATGGCTGCCTTGTAATCACCAGATTTATGCATTAGCTTGAGCAGGATGATGTGCTTTAATATCTGGGATGTGCTTATGAGTGGGTTTAGTGGGAGTAGTTGAATTTGGATTCTGCTCAGGGACTGGCTTGCAAGGCATGGGGACCTTGTTGTAGAAATCTGCAACCTTCTTGAGCACTAGCTGCACCTCTGTAGTCCTATAGAACTCAGGCTTGTTGTTGTCTTCCTGGTTGCCATCACTGGCATAGGGTTTGTAGCTAGTGTCAAGCACAGGCTTCACCTTCTCCATAATGGCTGCTGGGACTGCTTCCTGGCTGTCAGGGCCCAGAATGGGCCAGACAAAACCCTATGTTGCATAGGGTCAACACCTGCAATGGAGCAATTACACAACTGAACAATTGTGTCATCAATCACGCAGAATAACCCAAAGGAAACTTTAATTCTAAGTGGAGAATCAAACCATGGTCAATGCCAAGCCTGGGGACAATTGAAAACCCTCCCAAAGCTGAGTGGAAAAAATTTTAATTGGCCCACACCCTCTGAAGCCCAGAATTGGGGACTTGGGTTACCAAATGGCACAAAATCCCCCTGCCAGCTTCCCTGGGGCAAAAATAATGAAAGTATCCATTTAACTGACAAATCAGGAGTCACCAATGGAACCCAGTTTAAGAATAATCCATTGACAACCAATAAGGAGCTGCCAGTAAGCCAAATTGCAGGTTCCCAGCAGGATATAGCTGGGAACACTGGTATCCCCTTTTCTTTGTTGACATCTTAATAAAGCAAGTTTATGCCTAGAAATTATTATCTTATTGCAGGAATTGTTTATTTTTGCTCAAATTTAATTATTCTCTTTGCATCCATTCTTGAATCCACTACACAATACAAACTTGCATATCCATATCCTCCTGGCTACACTCCTGCTGCTCTTGTCAAACCACCCTGCGCCCTTGACTTAGAGTATTTCCATCCCCACCATCTGGATCTTCTGCCAGCTATGAAGAAGATTCCTACTGCCCCTCCTCTCCCCAATGTGCCTCCCACCCAGGACTTTAGTAAGCTGGGGTTTGTCTATATCACAGTATTGGGGTTGGCCAACCAGGTTATGCCCCATACTGGGAGTTGGCGCCTCCTAACCACTGCTCTCAACTACCTGGTTTGTATAGCGCCTATTGTGTACATGGCCTTCCAAGCCCGGCCTGCCTCTCCTGTGAGAGTCCAGCTGGACTCTGGTATGGGTCGTGACACTGGCAGTAGACTAGGTCAAACACAAAAGAAGCAAGTTCTATTTCCTTGTTTCTAACTTTCTTGGTAATGGTAACCTTGGCGGGCTTACTGGTCAACTTGGGGACCCAAGGGTTGATGCTCCGCACCCTAGCATGTTGTGCTTCTTGAACTGTTTGTGTCAGTGCAACCTCACTATTCAACTCTCTTCGCCTGTCTTTTTCCTGAGTAGGCACTTGCGTTGCACTGACTCAATTTTTTGACCTGCAGGGGCAACTAAAACTGCGGTGCACAACAGGTGCATTGTTACTCTGTTTTTGTGCTCCTTCCATTTTAAAATTTAATAAAATACTAAATAAATTTCTATTAAGTTACACACTGGTTTTTAATTTTTGCTTTTATCTGAGTATGGATATTTAATTAATATTATTCACACCCAATATCCCAATTATAGATTTTTTATTTTTTAATTAGTTGTTTTTGGGTTTACAACACCCATTTTAGAATACCCAAAGTAATTTCCACCCTTTTCCCCAGATTTTACGCCAAATTTAAGCACCCAGCATAGTATTTTTAAAATTTATGTTTCAGATCTTGTGTCTTATTTTAGATACATTGGTATCATTCTTGATTACAATTCATTGTACACAACAATTGAGTTGTTTTGTTTACATGTTGAGGTGCTATTGTGTTTTGGTTTTGGTTTGAGTTTTGAATCATCACGCTTGGGTGTATTTTGTCACCAATTCACATAGTAGACACATGTACACCAAAGGTCAACTCACATCATTTTGTTTTTGAACCCTTGTATTTTGGATTCTATTTTGAATAGTTTTTTTTGGCGTGTGAGCAATTCTTTGCTGTGCTGACCCATTTTGTCCATTAACCCCAAAAATCCCTGTTAACAGAGTGTATATTTTAACCTGATAGTTAGAAATTGCTTAAATCTGAAATCATTTTGTTTGAATTCTGAGGTAATTTTGGTTGTCATCATAGCTTTTAAAACTACTGTACAGCAACAAAGTTTTATTAATTTCTAGGAAAGTATATCTGAAAACAAGGCTTCCAGAGAGAGAGGTAAATAGGCTACAACTCTACCAGGGAAGGCAAATGTGAAGATTTTTTGGCGGTGGATAAATATTTTCACCCAGGTTTGGAGGGTTTAGGAGGTGCATTTATGATGCACAATTTTGTTTATTTCCAGTAACTGGCTGTCCAAACTTTAAGCAACATTTTGCTGCTCATGCTGGTGTCTGGCTGAACTCTCACAGGAGAGGCAGGCTAAGCCTAGAAGGCCATGTACACAATGGGGGCAATCCTGATAAGATAGCTGACTGCAGAGGCCCAGGGATGCCAGCTTCCAGTTTAGGGCACAATCTGATTGGCTAGCCCCAACACTGTAATGTTGCAACCAAGTCTCCCGCCTAGCCTGTCAACATATCTTTCAATACACAGGGGGCGCTCAATGAGCGGCCCCTTGACATATCTAACAACATGAAACAATCTGATGGCAGCATCAAACTGCGGGCACTTTCTCCTAATTAGTAGCGCTACCAATTTGACCTGCTGATCCCTGAATAAGTTATTCCTTGGCTTTGAACCCTACATGGAATACGCCACTATGCCACCCCCTGTGGCCTTGTGGCTTTTCCCTATATAGTATATTAGCCACAATGTTCTACAATAAACTACATCTTATCCTATTCTTTCATCCTTTCTATTGAACTGTTGTCTTCCCCAATCAAATACTGAACCATGATTGGTTCAGTTGCAACAGGGATATAGGCAAATCCCAGCTTGCTGAAATCATTTACAGGAAGGGCATCTGAAAAGAAAGAATTGGCTTGAATCTGCTTCATAGTTGGTAGAATCTGGACTCTAGAATGGCAAGAAGGGAGATCCAGGTGGTGAGGATAGTAAAACTTTAAGTCAGGGACGCAAGCAGGTGTGACTAAAGGAGTTGGAGCAGAACCAGGTGGGTAAGGGAAGGCATGGGAGTATTGTTGTTATGATCCACGTAAAGATGCTAACAGAATACTTATATTGGAGAACAAAATTCCACAATCAAATAATGAATCCTTGGAGAAAAACATTTATTCAGAAAATGTCAACAATAAAGAAGGCTTCACTTCCTCATTATTTATACTTACTTGAAGATTGTCAGTTTCTAGTACCACCAGTTGCTGTCAGGAAATTATTTCCTGACTACAACAATATCTCCTTAATTGGTAATTGTGCAATCTCACCTGTGGCTTTCCACTCAGAAACCAACCAAGTATTTCACAGTCCATCCAGTTGTGCCAACAATTTCTGGGACAGGGATCAAACCCAGAACCCTAAAGAGAAGGCAAATGTTAGTTTATAGTCACAGGTCCAACTTAAATTACCTATTTATGTTGATATGATTCATTCAACTTTCACTCCCACCTTCAAATCTACTTTTGTAATCATCAATAGATTAACCAGCAACGTCACTTACTGTCTTGAACACTGATTGGCTGCTTGCTTCATGCTTGCTGCTCTTGGAATCACTGGCTCTATACTGGGACCAGGCTCTGTACTTAATTTCCTCTGGTATGAATCAGATCAACCGCTTAATTGTCCTTGATCTTGTGGCTTGTTCTTGTTTCACTCTCAGCTCCCCATTTGCTTATAGATAATATTAAGCTACAAGTGTGTTCACACATGATACAGGTAATAAAATCAGCCATAGTGTAAGGTTGTCAGGAATGAAGTATGGAAATAAGATTCCATGAGCCACCAGAACTTCAAACCATTGACTACTCCAATTATCTTATAATTCATCCAAGAAGATCCAGAAAGAGACAAGATAAGATAGTTAATAAGACAAGGACAGGAGTGAAGAACCATAAGATTTATTGAAGCACCATAAGGAGAATGATGGATAAGGGTTAAGAGAAAGGGAAGGTAATTTATACTCATCAATTCTTGAATGAGGGGAGTCAAGTATGCTAAAAGAGGGATAAAGCTATTTCAAAGGTATATTGAAACATGTTACAGTTGTTTAATAACGGCACCAATAGATTCCTCTTGGTCTCAGCTTTCAGGAATGCCTTTAAACATTGAGATTGGTTCTCTAGCTACAGAGATAAGATTTTTGAGGATCAGCAATTATGAACAAGAAGACAGATAGTTTGAAAGGTATTTGGACTGGGAAAGCACTCAGAAATGGCACAATTGAATTAATTTAATATAAAAACCTATTTAAAATCAAGTTCAAACATGATAAAATCAAGCAAGTCAATATAAAATCTTGTCAGGATTCTGAATCCTGACAAAGGTCTTGCCCATAGTGGTGCAAGGTTATAAACTAAAGCGTGTAAAGCATTAGGGTTAAGATCCAGAAGGTATAAAAAGATAGGTACTGTCTGTAATATAATCTGTACAGAATCCTGCTAAGACCTTTTAATGGGTTACAAAAGGAGTGATAGAGTTTAAGAACCCTAAACAAAGAAGATAAAACAAGGTATTTAATAGTGAACAATTAGTAACTAAGGGAATGTCCATATTGGGATACTCTTCATCAGCAAACTGGCACATGTAACTATTAAAAAATTCCTTAAGGGAAAACACTGAATACAACAAGCCTAAGACTTGTTGTTTTACAACTTTCATTCATTTAAGAAAAGAAAAGAAGAAAACTTAGAATGAATTATTAAAAGTATAAATTCCTAAAATTTTGAGATCTGAAGTTAAAAGCTGATAAAGATTGAAGGTAAGAAATCACTTAGAATTTTGGCTTAAAGCCTACTCTTCATAAGCTCCTTTATTTATAAAAAACCTTTCCAGTGAAGAAATTGATAGCCATGGAGAAAGCAGCCAAGGACAGGAGCAACTGGAGTAATGTTGGGAGCAGAACCTGGAGGAGAAGGGTGAAATAGAAGCTGGGAGAGACTGCAGATCAGCTAGTAAGCTGGGGAAGGAGCGGTTGCTTACGCTAGCGTAATTGTGAAGTGTAAAATAAAGTTGGAATTTTCTAACTTAAAATAGAAAAATATAATGCTATTAAATAGCAAAAGAAGATTGTGACAACAACAACAAACTTGAACACAAATTGACAAAAACAGAAGGTAATTGTTTTTAAAATACTTAAATATTAACTCTTAATTTAAATTCCAATATATAGAAGGAATAAAAGAAAGCAAAAACAAAAGCATAATAAATCAAAAAGTCTGCCCTTTGGGGCAGGGTATGACACATAGTTTCAGTCAAATCACATGGTAAATCCCCTCTTATCCTAAGATCCTCTTAAATATCACAGACCTCCCATTTTGGTATTTAAGAGGGCCATATCTATTATTTCTACTTGTTCCAACAATAAAGATTTTCTTTTTATTTAACTTGATCACACTTACTTGTAAATTCCTTTTTTGAAGCCATACAGGGAAGTTGTTTTCTGTTCTGGTTTCTAGTTCCCTTCCTATCTGTGGTGTTGGCCTTGGAAAATCCAACTCCAACTACAGACTGGCATAACTTCTCCCCTGATGATTCCCACCAGGAGGAGTCCTTGGATAATGGTTGGTCAAAGTATTCATCAGGTCACTGGGGAAGAAAGTTCCAGTATGGCCGCTCCACCACTCCACCCCGTTGAACCTTTGTTGGTTAGACCTAACACATCATTCTACCTGTTGAGGTACTTAGTAGGATACTATCTGTTGGGCAGGTTCAGTTCTATGATGGGCAGGTTTGCCTACTTGGGCCACTTTGGCCACCTCACTATGGTTATGATGGCTATTGGTTTGGTTATAGCAGGGCTTAACTTAAGGGCCTTGGCTCACAAGATTGGGGACTTGTTCCCTCTTAAGTGGGTCCCTGACAGTTGCCTGGTGATATTGTCTTCAGGTACATTGGCTATTTGTTTGGAAACCTGTATATTTAGGCATAGGGAGGGCTGCACATTGGTTGCTTTTTCATAGTGGTATGTTTGACTGTTGCCTGTTGAGGTGCCTTGACTATTTATAGGACCCGTGAGGAATTGGTTCCCTGATCAATTGATCAAGGGATTGCTTGTACAATTTACTGTTTCCCAATATAATGGGGACCCAATTTTGTATTTGGGGCTTAGAGTTCTTTCTCTTCCAAGTCTTTTTTCTTTTTGGTGGTTGATACCAGGAAGAAAGGATACTACTGTGGTAGGTTGAAGGATTATGGACTTTGCACAGCAAAACTGTGTATAATATCTGAATCCCTTATGTAAGCCTTTCATAGTTTTAGCCAAAATAGATTTGACCGTTTTCTACAGATATATCAGCTTAAGAGCCAAGCCAATCTGAGCCCTATAATCAACCCCATGTTGATCAATATCCTGACTAATTTGATCAAGCGGCATCGTTGAGATTTATTTAATGACCTGAAGGCACCAAGTCTCCGATATGGATTTCTCAGATCATGCCATTGGCTTCTTGATCAGTACTGCTTGATTGATTCCTGGGCTCCTCATTATTGCTGTGGTGTTAATAACTTTATTTATCACGTACCAACCATCAGCTACACTGAAAAAATAGTGCATGAGGGTTACTGGAAGCAGATCACTCCAAATTAAAAGACAACCAGATACTGCCTTGGCTTCAGTACGCAAAACATTGGTTTCCGGAAGAACCTGTGGTAGAAAATGCCTCCAATTTGAGCAATTCATGTGTGTAATTTCCCCTGGAGATATGGATTTTCAGTGAAAAATCTCCAATAGGAAAACCGGTTGATAAAAATCTGCACGTGTGAAAATTTTGACAAAAGGTTATTTGATTGTGCAGATATAGCAACCTAAAGAGGGGAAGCAAGAAATAAATAAGAGAAGGATATTATATTGAATGATAACTGTGATTTAAGCTAAAGATATTGTGGCTTGATCTACTGATGTTCAAGGATCAAGTATGCGTGGAAATGATGGTGGATTGTCATGTGACTGTGGATAATCAAATATGGAGGGTGAATCCGCTCACTCGCCAACTAAATCCATTTCAACTAAGAAATCTGGTGATTTAATGGCTTTGTTGCAACAGGAGCTCTGGGTGAGCGTAGTACAACCCCCAAATTCCTATTGATGGAGGATATTTTGTATCAACGCTTGGGTTTTGTTTTAGGTTTAGCTTGTTTATCTCAGCAGCTTTGAAAACTCGTGTATCAACAATACATGGACACAAGAGGCTTCTTTATATTTCCAGGAATGTGAGTGAGCCAACCTGCAAAGGATCATATGCTTATCTTTATGAGAGTGACCTTAGTGATGCTAAGCTCTTTGCATGATCGATAGAAAAGAAAGGCTTTAATCTCGATGCTGTTCAAGGAGGGACATTTAGTTTAGCATTTATACCTGATGGAGTAAAAATCTTATAGCTTTGGTTAAGCGGAAAGAACTGCCTTGTCTGTATTCAATGACTTGCTTAAATGCTCTTATTCAAACATTTACTTTAAAAAGGCGGGCTGGAGTTGATTTCTTGGAGCTGGTCTGATGGGTTTATAAAACGATATGCAGTAGAGTGTGGGATTTCATTTTGCACATGTGTGGTTTATATTGGCGGGTGTGTCCCCTGAAATGGGCTTGATTTGGGGCTCATTGAAAGTCACCGCCTCTCAATAGGTTCGTGATTAAAGTTGAATTGATGGGTGGTCTTTGTTTTATTTAATGTTTGAATTGGCTTTTCAGCGGGGATGTAGTTTGATTTATTGGCTTGCGAGGTTGTGGCAGGCAGGGCATGTATACATGTTAAAATGCAGTGATATGATCAGAACAAGGTATCCAATCAGATCAAATCATCTTTAGTTATTCTGCAATGCCATGGCTAGCCTATCGGTTTGGGACTGCAAAAGGGGTCAAACCTAGGCTATTCTGATTGAAAATCCGATTGAAAATAATTTAGATGCGGGATTTGCGGTGATTTAATTTTTGCTTTTTGTGTTGTGGTGCGGAGCTGAGGTGAAATTAATTTCAATCGGCGCCAGCTTAAATTCTAAATTAAACTACGCAGCCCAAGCCATCCAAAGGCTATAGTGTTGGCAATGCTGTATTTTCAGTTCTACAACAGTCGCCAGCTCTGCAATCTTCCTAGTAGATGATTGGCTGATGTAATCAGATAGGTTTATACTTCAAGTGAGGATTTATTTTGGAAATCAAACGCACCAAAAGGCAAAACCCAATCCTGCCCCTTTCCCATTATAAGCCAATCATGAACCTTCCCAAAGCAATATGCTAGAGCAGCGACAAGAAGCTGAAGCTTGGATTCCGCCAAATATCTGCCCTTCTGCACACAAAATTATATATTCTAAAGCCCAAACTATTTACTTAATCTAAACAATCCTGCATTTATTAAAATATGTCTTTTCCCTCATCACCAAGCAGGTTGAAGGCCATTCATTCTGTAAACGATATGTCTTCCCAATTTAAACGCAACAATGCTAGCTCAAGTTCAACTGCAATCAATGAATCTAACTCCTCCATCTACCTTTACGGAACAATGTCTTCCAAACTTAGAAGCTTCTTTCGCCTGAAAACAAAATCCTCTCTCAATAGCATTTCTTTGGAGAACGAGCGCCATGCACCACCTAATGTTCTATCCGACGAAACCCTCAAAGCGATCCCTGATCTTCATCCGAACAGCTTGCTACTTAATCGCACTCTTAGCCCCATCGTTTCTTCAGGCCCTGTCTCTGCTGCTTTACCTCATTCGCCAGTCAAAGGTCCTCGCAGATGCCGTTCTGATAATTTATTATTCAAAAAGCTCGTGGATGCTCCACCGGTCTCAGCCATACCAGCATCTCGGACCTATTCCTCCAATTCAATCAAGATAAAATCCCTATCAGTAAAACCCTCTTCCTTCACCATGTTAAAGCTCCTGGGAAAGGGTGATGTCGGAAAAGTATACCTTGTAAAACACAAGATGACTGATAAGCTGTATGCACTTAAAGGTACTCTTTTATCCAACCGTTTCTCAACTTTGAAGTTTTATCCAAAAAAGAAATGATCAAGCGCAACAAGGTCAAACGAGCTCTAGCTGAGCAGGTAGATAGGCTCGATTGATATGACTTAACTCCATAGGAAATTTTGGCTTCAGCCAACCATCCGTTTATCGTTACTCTCTACCACTCCTTTCAAAGTGAAAACCATCTCTATCTCTGCATGGAGCATTGCCTTGGCGGAGAATTTTTCAGGGGTATTTTAAGTTCAAGTTTTATGCTGACCATTTAAGTCTTGCAAGGCCGCCCGGGCAAAAGCCTTTCGGGTAAGAAGCAGTTTTATTGTCTAGGTTCTAAAGCATTCGTTATATCAGAGGAAGAAGCAAAGTTCTATGCCGCTGAAGTCACTTGTGGTACGGCCCATTTTAACTTATTGGCAAAACTTATTGATTTTTCAAAGCATTGGAATATCTGCATCTCATGGGTTTCATCTATCGCGACTTAAAGCCAGAAAGTATGCATTGCAAAAAGCATTTTTCTTAACTTTTAGATATCCTTCTTCACCACTCCGGGCACATCATGCTCACAGGTACCGTTTATCGTTTTTCCGAGTTAACCTATTGAATCTAAGATTTCGATCTTTCCAAGCAGTCATACCCGCCCTGTGAACCTTCTGTAGTGAAGAATGGATTTTCATTCTCGGTAGGTTCATTTCAAGCCACTTGGTTTAAAAGTTTGAAGCTTAGATCACATGACACCCCGCCTGCCCTTGACACGAAGGCTTGCTCTGGACATTTCAGAACAAATTCCTTTGTTGGGACCGAAGGTACTTTAATTCAATGTCTTTTCTAATCTCAACCAGAATATATTGCCCCCGAAGTCATCAAAGGAACTGGTCACACAAGGTATGCAACAGCCAGGCCTCTCTAACATTTAGCGCTGTTGATTGGTGGACACTTGGGATACTTCTATATGAGATGCTGGTAAGAGGTTCCATATATCCCTAGCTAAAAGGACAGTACGGAACTACGCCATTTAAAGGGTCTGATCGCTCTTCCACGTTCTCAAAGATTCTAAAGACGGATATAGTCTTTCCTATCACACCGCATGGCCACTCAGTATGCTACTCCTTCTACATCTACTAACATGATCTCTAGCTTTCCAGGTAGATCTTTCTCAATTCATTCTTAACAATTAGCAACTGCAAGGCCATCATACGGAAACTGCTGAATCGCGACGAGTTCAAACGATTGGGCAGCAAGGGAGGGGCTTCTGATATCAAATCCCATCCCTTCTTCAAATCCATCAACTTTGCACTGTTACGCAACATGACACCACCCATCATCCCATCACACTCCATCTCTGAACTAGAGCTCCTGGCTCAATCCAACGTAGCCAACACAACGCAAAAAACCGGCAATGGAACCTCACTAGACATCGAAAGAGAGCGACTGGTCCTTGATTCCAACGGCGAGAATCCATTCTCAAACTTCAGCTCAGGTAACCCTGCTTCTGCTCCCCACTAACCATCCAGTGACCCTGACCCACGACGGAGACGACTCGGATCCAGAAGAGGATCTTTCCGAAGCCATTGGGCTTTTTCAAAACTAGACTTGCCTATTTAATCTGAAACACTGGTTATGCAAGAGACTCCCTGTTCAGGAGAAGCAGGACTTCAGCTGCAAGATGTTTGCTTGCATCGCTCCATTAGCTTGTTTAGACGGTCTCATTGCGACTGATGACCACTCGATTGCTCCTTCCACTAACGTACTTTACCTCACCATTCGAGGATCACCCCTGGCATTCCCATTCCTATGTATCTTAAATAAAAATCGGTGGCATTGGAATGATTTGCATGCTTGGATCAGCCATGCAAAGTAATATGGAAGAATAAGCAGATACCCCAATTCCAACTTTATTCCAATAGCATATATTAAGTCAACAGCTCCACTAGAATCCATTGTGATAACTGTTAATCAATTAAGCCTTGTCTATGGAACATTAACCGAATGCAACTCCTTAAGCTCTAATCAGTTCAACTTATGGATTATACAATAAGACATCCAACCTTTAGGGACATGGTTGGATGTATAAGTATTCCAGCCGTTTGGGATACCTTCTTTACGATAAACATATCAGCCAGCACCTCTTATTCGCATACGGAGTCATACATGCCAATAGGCATCAAGTATTTTCCCTACACGATCCCACCTCTATTTTCAAAAAAGTATCCTTCACTCCTGCTACTGCAGTCCTTTGACTTGTTGTCTTAAACTAAGACTATAACACCAGACTCTCCTTTGACTCGGCTTCTGTGGTGCCTTTCCTACTAAGGTAACAGGAAGACCCCCTGCTGTTCCAACACTTAGAGTTAGTTCCTCAGGCCCAATCAAAGTGTGCTGTACTGTCTCCTGCAGCCCAGTACTAGTAGTTCCCCCAACTTCTCGGGTGGAAGTCTTCAAGAGGTTCCCCTCTCACTCCCGTACATCTTTGTCAGCATCATATCCATCCAGCTACCGCCAAAACATACCCACCCCAGCCTGCACTTAACTACCTATATTCTCTGCGCAGCACTATCTAGCATAAACCCACTGTGTAATCCTTCAAGCGCTGGATGTCTCAACCTGATGTCCATCTCCGTCATATTACAGATATCTGGGCCGTAGGGATAGGGAAGGTGCTTGAAACGCGCTAGCAAGTGAGTCCAGGAAAAGAAATCTGAACCAGGACCGACCCACATCAGGCCTAAACCCTGCCCACCCAGAGGTAGCCAACCAGCCCAAAGGTTGGCAATCAAGGACAGCTTGGCCAAGCAATCCTGCAAGCAGACCTCAAGCCCGTGAACGACTAGACCCAGCATAGGGGAAATCCATTAAAGACCCCCAGGGCTACAGCACACAACCCCAGCTAAACGGTCCAGCCGCCCTCAGAAACTGGTAGATCCGCTAACCTGGTTCAAACCCGGCTGCAGCATGCTTCGCTCCTGGCATTTAACTTATCGCCGGCCGCCAAAGAGTCTCAGGGGAGGGCTTTATAGCCCAAGGTAACCGTGCCTGCAAGCGAGCTAAGCTATTACCGAAACTGTGGAGGCAGCCCCCAGGCAAGACTCTGCACAAGAGAATCCTTGCCCCTTGATTCAACTATCTTGGCACATGCGGCCAAAAGCGGAAGTCGGCTGAATTTGCCAGCCAGGAAAGCTTGAACCACGCATAATCCAAATCCAAAAGCAAGCTAAACTTAGCACCTGACTCATTATTAAGATCAAGCCACCCCTTGCCATCCAAATAACTGGTCTGTGGGAATCCTGTTCCTCTTAAGCAATTGCCTCAGGGATATAACCCCAACATCTCGATAAAGATTATTACCTCCCATCTAAATCCTTCCCCCTGCAACTCTGCTAACACCACACGGCTACGCACTACCCCCTGACCGTCCAGAGAGGCAGATGTAAACAACAGACCAAAAATACCTGACACCTACTAAGATCCACCGCTCCACAAATCCAGAATAAGGGGCAGATCCTACGTAGATGCATCAATCACCCCAAATTTCTCAAAGAGCAGGTCGCAAAAGCTAAGCATAGCCAGGCTGGATATAGCTTTAGCCAGCCTCAGCACTGCTCAGTAACCCTAGCATCCCCAGACAGCTCCAGCATCAAACTTCCTACCTTTTAACTGCTATGGATATAAGGCAGGCTTCCACTTGATCCCAGTTGGGGGCTGGTGGTATCTGTATACATCGCTTGACCTACTAATGACAAATTTCTTGGAATACCATAAATCTGTAATCATCAGCGCTACATGTAGAACAGGCCGGTACTGTATGTACCCATGTAGCCTTTGTTGGATAAGAGTATGGTCCCCTCCAACCGGCAGATGCCAATTTTCACAAATTCATTGTGGGATGTAGTGAATTGCTCACCCAGAATCAAGGCCAAGCTAAGCCCCTATGCATTATATAGGGTGCCCAACCCTTCCCTGAAAGGAAAAGTTTGTTTCCTGGGCCAGCAATGCTATACATGGCATCATGCAGCCCATAAATCAGCAGAGGCAGGACAGCTTAAGAGCCAAGGTCTTGGAAAATGATTAGCCATGGTAAAGTTAAGCCCAGTAGTCGCCCACTGGGTAAGGTGAGCACTTAAGGTCCCGGAAAGCAGATCCCTGGAATTCACTGCTCTTTCAACGAGTAGCACCTGCAGTATGAAAATCTTCCGATCCAAAAGTACATCCTTACTGCCATGGCCCATACCAGAGTCCAACTGGACTCCCACAGGGGAGGCAGGCCGGGCCTGGAAGGCCATGTAAACAATTGGTACTATTCTGACTAGGTAATTCACTGCTGTAGCTAGGGACCGCCAACTCCCAGTATGGGGCACAACCTGATCAGCCAGCCCAAATACTGTGATGTAAAGGAACCCCAACTTGCTGAAGTCCTGGGCAGGAGGCACGTTGGGCAGGGGGGAGTAATAAGAATCTCCTTCATTATAGGCGGAATAGTCACTCTAGGGTGACCAGGAGGGAGATCCAGGTGGTGAGGGTGGAAGAACTCTAAGTCAATGGTGTGAGGTAGCAACCAAAGTGGCAGGAGTAGAGCCAGGGGGAAGGGATAGGCGCGGCTGTATTGTGTAGTGGATCTGCAGATAGTTGCAAACAGAAGGATTATATTGGTGCAAAAATAGATGATTCCTGCAAGAAAACAATGGGTCCTGGGCATAAAGCCGTAAGTTTTAAGATGTCAACAGTGAGGAGGGCTTCTCCTCACTACTTATACTTACTGGTGAATGGGTAGCCTTTTGTGCCGCCAGAAGCCTGGTGGCATCATTCCCAGTGATCCTTGCAAAATGGCTTGGAAATTGTGCACTGGGACCTGGGGGTGTCAGGGATCCGTTTCTGAGGAAGGAACCCCAAGTAGTGTAGAGGAGCAGAAGGACGGAAGCCCACCAGAGAAGATCCTACGGGAATGCCAACCACTAAAGTGTTCACCAGTTATCCCCATAGTTTATAAGAACCCAAGAAAGGAGCAAAATGAGCCAACCCATAGTATACTGCTACATAGGTTAATACATACCAAGGCGCTCCTGGGCAAATCACTGGGGGAGGCAAAGGAGGAGGCAGAGAATTTGTAGGTGTTGTTTTATCAGGAGCAGGAGGGAACTGATGCGTAGTGTAAAAATAATCCCAAGTCAAAGATTTTGTAGCGCCCTTGACTCAAATATTGTAGTCACACCTGTGACCTTCAGCAACATGGATCCATAAAACTTAACAGAGCAGAGGCAGAAGAAGTGTCTGCTTCCAGATCATTTGGAGGTTGATTTCAAATCAACTAATTTACTAGATAAAGAACATAGAGATCCAAATTTATTAATCCAGGGATTGAAGTTGCTAAAGCACTGGGGAAACCCCCAGTGCTTCTGACTAAATACTGTGAACCTTGGTTTGGGGAAGTGGAATAATTTGTGGTGTAATTGGAGGTGCATTGGTTACCATTGAATTGTGTGAGAATTGGGGAGCAGGTTAAGAGGAAATAAACTCACGCTCTCAACCACAATAAAATCGTGGTTTCAGCAACAACCAAAAGGTTGTTGCCAACAATTCCTGGGTAGGTCAAAGGGGGAAGGAGTCAACTGAACACTGCGGAGCAACAGATAAACCCAAATGACCAAAATTACTAACAAATTTTGAACTTTATTAGATTAGAGAATGATGAAGCAAGGTCTTTTACAATTCTTGCATTCATTTTAGGGATGGAATAGGATTGGGGTGGTAGATTAAATGTCACAAACCAATTGACCAATGATATGAGCGGATACAAATGAATTTCTTGAGGCAGGAAGATCTTGACAGATTTTGAACAGACATAGTTGAAAGGAAAACTGAACCAACTAACATCAGGAATATGTTTTGGATGCAATTACCACTGCTCCTGGCTGCTCTTGCACATGATATTTAACCAGATGTGTCTCTTGGGTGGGTTAGGTGGGGGATCTTCTGAATAATTCCAAAATATTAAATTGATGGCTTTTCTTGGGCTTTTTTGGTAACCTTTTAGATAAATATTCAAACATAATTTGGTAGAAATTCCCAAGCATTTGGCAGGAATCAAGTGGAGGCCTAAGGGGAGGGTAACTTTACAAGTTGTTGATTGCATAGTGATTTTGGTTTGACTGCTGCCAGCAGGCTTGCAAGATGTAGCAGCCAAACCTGCTAGTTGAGTAAGAAATTGCAGATGCTGTACTATGAACTGGGATTTTGCCCAGCTAGATGGTTTGATTTGTTTGTCTCCAGAATTGAGGGTTGTAGCTCTGTTTTTTGCATTACAAGGCCATAAAGCTCAGGGTAAATTATTGTAGACTAAAGCCTTTAACCTAAGAATATTTATGTTTGTTAAGTATAAAAAGGTTTGTAAAGTTTTCAACAACAACCCCACTAAAGCTCCTAAAAGTTTATAGGAGGTGAAGTAAGGACTAAGACAATTTATTAAACCTAAGAAAAGGAAATAGAGACCAGTCTTAATGACTGAAGATTGGGTCAAAAAGTCAATTTCTAAGTCTGGTTAATGATCAGCATTAGCTGGAGGGTTAAAACCATCAACTATTAAAGTGTGTGTACCACTATAAATATTGCCTAGCTGGTGAAAAATGTAGCCAAAAGGAATCATAAAACAAAGAACTCAAAGAGAAGGTAATTTGCAAGAGCAAGATTGGAAAAGAAGAAAACACAAGCCACAAAACCTAAACAAGTACCTTTTTGGGTGAAAGTCAAACAATCTCAACTTATTGTTAAGATTGTAAAACAAAGCCTTTTTATTTTACTTGGTTTGTGAGGTGCAAGAATTGGGATGTAAAGTCTAACCAAGATTGATTAGGTGACTTGGTGTTGAAAAACAAAACAAAAGCATATGTTCCATGTAACTTAACTTTAAAAAGTTAAGCACCAAGGTAAAGGGGACAGCAAGGAGATTGGTGGTTGCTTAGTAACCTTTAGGAAAAGCGCAAGCCAGTGGAAGAGCGGGAAAAACCTGGTCCAAAAGTGCTGGCGTAAGCAAGCAAAAAGCAAAAGGTAATTAACTTCGGAACTAATTAAACTAACCAAGCATATAGGTCCGTGGTTTGAGAATTGTCCAAGGAACAAAAGTTTAAGCTTTGAAACATGAATCTAACCGTGAATATAGATTAAATTGTCCAGTAAAAGTAAGGGAATGAAGGAGGGAGATGATTGAAGGATGAATTGTTGTGATTATTAGCCGAGGGTAGGATAAAATAAACTTGATGTCCTTAAAAGATACTAGCAGCAATTAATAATGAAGGAGGATCCTGACATGCATGGTGGTCATGTGTCTCCTTCTCTTCTTGTGAGTTCTTATTGGCTATCACTAGTTCTAACTGTGTTTGATTGAATAACTTGTTGTTTAAGTGGCCAGGGCCCAGATCTTTCAGGAATTCACTCATTGGGAAGTCTCTCTCCAATGGACTGAAGGAGAGCTCCCAAGTTGAATTTGACTAGAGTGGTCCCTACTGGGATCCCTATCTTTAACATGTGTACAAGGTGACCAAACATACAAAACCTCCCCAGGAAGGGAGTGAAGTGATTTAACAGGTAATAGATGCTGCTATATCCCAAGACCAACCAGGGGGCTTTGGGATGGATAATGGGGGGAATTGTGCTGTTTCTACGTATGGGGCATGGCGGCGGTGTGGTCCAAAACAATACCAAATGGAGTCTTCTGATTTATTGGTGGGAGTTGGTTTGGGAGTCTCAAAGTTTACATTGGTTTGCCCTTATCTGATTAACACACAAAAAGTCCATACAAGGAAAGATGAACTTCATGCTGTTGAAGAGGGACCCTTTGAATCTACTAATCAAGTTTTTAGAAGCTGAAAGTATAGATTTATTGGTTTGATAGGAATAAGAGAAATTGTTGGAGCAATTTGAAAGGGAAGAATTTGCCAGTTTAAATACTGAGCTCAAGTGATGAAGGGAACATAGTGGCTACCAGGTGATCCTGCAGTGATAAGATTGGAAAGTATTGCCTTGCAGGTCTGCAGCAGGCTTCAGCCTGCAATGCAAGAAGAAGAATTAATTTGTGTTATTGCATTGCAGTGTACTTCTGAAATATGGTGGGGATAGTATTTTGGGTCTGGATGAGTATTATTTCTTTGGCTTGGTAGTTTGGCGTCCAGTGATTGGCTAGAAGGGTCCTCTGAATAGTTGTGATTGGTTGTTGTGCCTTTAATTTTGGATTGATTAGTCTTTTTTGTAGTTTTGGAGCTTATTTTATATGCACTTTTGTTGTTGTTGTTGCTTTCTTCATCTGCAGGTTGGATTTTTACTTTTAAACTAGGATTTACATTATCAACTAGGATTGAGCATTTTTTGCTTTTGCTTTTGCTTTTGAAAGCATGCTTGTTAATCAATCTTGTACTCAGATTTAAATTGATTAAATGATTTGATTCTGTATTCTGATTAATTCCCAATTTTTCATTTAAAAATGTAATTTTGAGATCAACTTGTGTATCAATAGCCCTAGTGTTAGATGGGTTATTTGTGAAAGGGAAGGAATCCCTTACACTTCTAGACGCCCTCCTGGTAGTCCTGCTCCTTGGACTTCCTCTTCTTGGGGGCCACCCAGTTGGCCAGGTTGTGAAACTTGGAAACAGTCTGGGCCTGCTCCTCCTGTAGCTTCTGGAAGAACTTGTTGTGCTTTGGGATTGACCCAAACTTCACCTTAAGGTGCTTGTGCTACAATTCCAGGATGGAGGTGGTCTTCATCTCCCCTTTGAGGCAGGCACCCTGGCAATTCCAAGGGGCAGTGGCCCTGCTCTTTCCTCTCTGGGAAGTCACCTTCTTACCTACCCATTGCTGCTCAAAGTAATCCAGGTAGCCTTTGAAGATGTTGGAGTGCTTCTTCATGTAAGCATCCTCCAGGAGGACCTCAAAGCCAATCCCAGTATGACCTAGGCGCACAAAAGCCAAGGCAGCAAACTGGGTGATGGCAAAGCGGCAC
Organism: Entomophthora muscae; assembly: GCA_014839935.2. Classification (NCBI taxonomy): domain Eukaryota; kingdom Fungi; phylum Entomophthoromycota; class Entomophthoromycetes; order Entomophthorales; family Entomophthoraceae; genus Entomophthora; species Entomophthora muscae. The sequence continues at coordinate 1,604 of QTSX02001813.1, read as the reverse complement.
TTCCCCTTACCATCATTAAGATACTTGTAAAAAAGCTCCTTCTTGCTCTTGAGATTCTTGATGAGGGCCTACCTAAAATGGAAGGAGCAGCCCTGTACTTCTCCATTGAAGGTGGCCTCAAAGACTCTTAACTGAGCTTGCTCAAAGTCCATTATGATTACCTTTGCCCCAAGTGAGTGCGCATGAGCTAGCTGCTCTGCGGCTAGGGTGAACCCATCCTTCTCAGCGGAGGAGGGATTTGCCCTTGTGGCATGAGTGGGAGGGGGGCTGGTTGGTGGGAAGGGAGCTCAAAGCATCCCGGACAATTATGAATGATCTGGCATAGACCTCTGTCTTAGCACCAGGAAGGAGAAATAACACAAGGGGGATGACCTGGTCATTGAACTGCCCATGCAGGACCCAAATCTGCTTGAAGAGAGAGGAGCAATTAGAAAATGTGCTGTCACACAGCCAGGTGGTAGCAGTGTTCAGCTGCTCCAGGTTTTGGGTTGTGGCGTAGGCTATAATCCTATCCTCCACTTCCTGTCCATTGTCATAGAGCAGGAACATCTCTCCATCCTTGGTTTTCTTGAGGGCATTGGAAAGGACCAGGTCTTCAATTTTGGTGGCACTCTTGGCCAGGGGGTTTGAGGCTTGGCGCCTATCACTCACAAACTTGATCAACTGGGTGTGGGTTGGCATCCTATTGAGGTTAGTGGGGGAGAGGTAATTGCACGCAAGCACAGCCAGCTGGGTTGGGAAAAGTTTGTTTGAGATGGGCATGACCTGCACCAGATATCATTTGAGAAGGCAGGCAATGGTTGTGTTGGGCATGATGCAGGTATTCTCACCTTTAATGGTCTGTACCAAGTCCCAGTGCTCAGTATTGAGCCACACAGGGCAGGAGCAATTCTCACAGGTATGGTGCCATCTCTTGAAGCCCCAGTTGGCATTATTGCATGAAAAGATGTAACTGTTGGACATCATGGCTGGCCCACCTTTGACACTCATGATGGGAAAAAAATTTGGTAGGGAAGAAGGAACCTTAAACTTCCCGTCAACATTGCAGATATTGTGGGCCAACAGAGGGTCCCATGGGCCAGCAGGAGCATGGCAGAAGCCAGGGAAGTAATCAGGGCAGGGCTTTGTATCATCCCCAGATATACTTGAAGGGGGGAGTTTGGTGGTGAGGGGAAGCATAAGGGGGCTTATCTTGGTGCTCCTCATGTGCAGGAGAATTATCCTTGGGTGGGGTCTTTTTGGCCTGGCACTGCTTCTTAGTTGGCTCCTCGTCTGAAGCCAAGTTGTAGAAGCTGTGGTCAGTAACTGAACCATCAGTTTCCTCTCCCCCAGTGGAATGAGAGGGGCTCTTCTCAGGAGAGGTCTCAGGGGAAGGCTTTGGGGAGGGCTTGGGAGTGGCCTTCTTTGATGAGATAGGCTTCTTCTTGGTGGCTTTGGTGGGCTTTGAAGGATGCTTGGTTTCTTTGGGCTGCTTAGAGGTGTTCTTGTCCTAAAATAATAAGTAAAAGGGCTTAAAATAAAGAAATGTATTTAAAAAACAAAAAAAACAACTTAAAAAATAAAATATATAAAAAGTAAACTTTATATGGCTTTTAAAAGGTAAA
>QTSX02001812.1:0-32978 GCA_014839935.2 Entomophthora muscae | reverse complement strand
GGCCATCTGCCCACAAGTCCGCAGGAACCCCCTATTGGTTGGATCCCTGACAGTGAACAAAAATACACAGAAAACGGTTAATTTTTGCTAGCCTGCATAAATTTAATTAAGCATACTATGAAAAAACATAGTAAATTTTAAAAAAATGTCAATGGTGACAATGTCGTCAAAAATAATGTCTACAATTTTTGTAATTGACAGTGAGAATTCAGCTTTTTTTTACTAATCACCACTCATAATCTTGACAGTTTTCAGCTCTCACATATAAAACTTTATGTTTTACATAATAAAAACTTCTCATTTTTTGATATGTTGTATTTTTGACTTTTCTCTTTCATATTTTTTAATTCTAAAATAAAATCTATATCTAAATATAATACTTTTGTATATTTCTCTTAACTTTTAATTTTTTATTTATAACTTTAATAAAATAAAAACTATACAAGTATTTTTTAACTTTTAAATGCCAATAAAAACCATCTAAGATTTACTTTTTATATATTATGCTTTTTAAGTTGTTTTGTTTGTTTTTTACATACATTGCTTTATTTTAAACCAGTTTACTTATTATTTTAGGACAAGAACACTTTTAAACAGCCCAAAGGAACCAAGCTATCTTCAAAGCCAACCAAACCTACCAAAAAGAAGCCTGTCTCATCAAAGAAGGCCACTCCAAAACCATCCTCAAAGCCCTCTCCTGAGCCCTCTCCTGAGAAGAGCCTTGTTCACTCCACTGGGGGAGAGGAATTTGATGGCTCCCTTACAGAGCACAGTTTTTACAACTCAGCTTCTGACAAGGAGCCAACCAAGAAGAAGCGCTCAGCCCAAAAGTCCTCACCCAAGGATAAGTCTCCTGCACATGAGGATTGTCGTAAATTGCGCTATCAATGCTATTTTAATTTGCCCTTCAAATATTGATAGTTGCAAAGATTTGACTGGTTTTGCCGTCGAGTTTGAAAATTTCCTTGCCTTCCGCAAATGGGTCTGGTTTAGTATTCACCCATTCCGGATTATTGTACCTGTCTGTGGTTGATCCTGGTATGACCTCATCCCAGTGTGACCCCCTCAGCCACTCTGTCTTCCTATTGAGTGATCACCGCTTCTTGTCAACTATTTAAAGTAGAATCATTATTCCTAATAAAGACAAGTTTATCCAATTTGCGTTGGCTTTTATAATCTTCAAGCTTTTCCTGTCCTTTCTGCCAAAAGGACTTTTACATCTCGTTTTCCAGAAAATTAAGGTACATGTCCTTAATTTTGCCCTGAAGGCTAACCCAAGGCTAGCCTTGAACCTCAAATCTTTTGTAATAAAGATTTCCCGCCGTGTCCTCCAGGATGCCGTCCCCTGGAGCCAAACACAACAAAATGGTGCTCACTACAGGGGCTGCAAGCCCCTTGGTTACCCTGTTCCCACGTGCATTCTCTGGTCCCTATCTCTTTGTTTCCAAAGTACCAGATCAACCTAAAGTTTCTAGTCCCCCTCTAGAAGAAGACATTACCAATGCTCCTGCAAATCCTATGGTATTGGTTCTGTCTCCTGGGCCCTTGTGGGCCCTCCTTCCTGCTTTCTCTCTCAACTATGAGCAAGCCTGTGCTGCCGCCCGCTCTTTTCTTCATTATGGCATGGTAGCCATGCACTCTATCCCTGGCCTCTGTCCCAGGTACGCCTCCAAAGACCTGTACTCCTTCCTTTTGGACTTTGGTCTTCCCCTGCGTTGATGAAATCCATGGATACTATTGGTGTGTTGGTTAATCAGTTCATCCAACCTGCCCTAGTTTACCACCAACTTGCCTTGGGATCCCAGAATCAACTGCTAGATGCTGTAGCCTCCGCCGTCTTGAATAACCACGCTCAAAATATGGCCTACCAGGAATGATCACACAGTCTCTTTGCTTGTATTTCTGACAACCAGCACAACTCGTTGGCGTCACAGAAGTATTTAACCACCTCCCTTAACTCCCTTTGTTCCTTGCTCTCTGGATACATAAAGGATCAATTATGCAAATTGGATGAACATCAGACAGCCTGGCGTGAGCAAATTGAGGCTTTTCTGCTTAACCATTGGCAGGATTTTGAGACTCTGATTAGTGAACTCAATCAATTCAGAGAGCATGTCAACTTGCAACTCAAATTGATAAGAGTTTATGTCAATACTTGGGGCTGCCACCTGCAGCATCAATACGGTCTAGATAAGCTGCACTAGGCGACACTCTTTACCAAGTGAAAACTTATGTGGACAACCGAGTGGCCTCTATTGAGGTGACTCCTCCCGCTCCTCCTGCCGGGACCCCTTCTGATTTTGAAACCAAAGTATGGGAGGCCATTGCCAAGCTCAAGGCTACCACTTGATGCCAAGCTTCTGTGCAGCCTCCCTCTCCAGTCGAACCTATGCCTGACCCTTGTATTGCCTCCCTTACTGATCAGGTGGCTACCTTACAAGGTGAAATCAAGTACTTAAGACAACGCCTCTCTAATTCTGAAGATTAATAATCTGAATCTGAAGATGAAGAAGAAGATGACATCATTAATACTCCCGCTCATGACAATCATGGTTGTTGCCCTGGTCTAGAAGGTCAACCCCGGGTCCACTGTGCGCGTGCTTTAGACCAACTTGCCAAAGTGACAAAAGATGTAGCTGATAGGCAGGACACAAAGAAAAGAGAGGTCCAAACCCTCTCCCGCTTTACAGAGACTATAAATGGGCAAGTCACACCCTTGGTTGCTCAGACCACCTCCCTGGCTACCCGTGTCAATGGAATTGCTGGCACCTTGGCAGTACAACAAATCAAGATTGATGAATTTGGGACTGCTGCCACAACTGCCTGAGACATTAGTGGACAAAACAGCTCTATCTTGGACACTTTAGAGAAAGCCGTCAACTTCTCTGGGCTAGACAACCTACTGCTGAATCTGAGTTTGAGGGCAACCCACACATTAACGTCCTCAATCCTGGTGAAAACAGCCAGTCCTTGTTCATTGACCCGAATTATAAGCCAACCTTCAAGCAGATATTCAATCCCAAAACCTCTACCATTGCTGCTTTTCTGACCATTTACAAAACTGCAATGCATAGGGCTACCAAAAAACTCAAGAAGGAACACATCCTTACCTGCCTCCATCCCACTTGCCAGAAAGTTGTGGTCCCCGAGCTCCCTTCTATTGTCACCTGGGAGGATATGAAGCGCCTCCTTATTGAAGAGTTTGGAGGAGACCTCAGCTTGGAAGTCAAGAAAGATGCATTTATGCATATCACTTTCAAACCCAAGGAAACCCTGGCTGAGTTTGCAGATTGTTTCTACATTGAAGGCCAGCAGTTAATTACTAGTTGACAGTTAAATCCTCGGGAAGCCTATACAACTTGTTCAAATGCTTTGAAGGTGAACCAACTTCTATGTCTACACTTTAAGGCACACAAGGCTTCACTCACTTCCATGAAGAGTATTAAGACGCTCTTACAAGACATGCATTTGACACATGGAGGTACGGTGGTGTGTGAGAATAAAGCCAATAATGCTGGGACCACCTCTTGTACGCCGCGCATTATGACTCTGGGTACTAGTGGACAGGCTAAGAGACAAGGCTGTCATAGCTGTGGCCATGTTGGACACCACTCACGCACTTGCACTAATCCCCGAGTGAAAGGTTGCAATCCCAAGGAACAGGCGGGAAAAGAGAGGTCAGCTTAGAAACAAAGACACTCTCTGCTGACCAATCTCCCCCGTCTCCCCCTGATCCTCTGTCTGATGAGGAAGCTCTCTCTTCCTCTGGACCAACTATCTTTCATCTGTTTCATAACCTCTCCAGTGATTCAGAGCCTGAAGATTCTGATAGTGAAGACTCTGATAGTTATGGCTATTCTGTCCTGGCTGTTCCGGAAACTATCCCTGTACCCTACAAGCTTTGCTCTGGGAAGACTACCACCACTTCCTGGATACCTACAAGTGAAGCTAAGTCCATGATGGCTTGCCCTTACCTAGCTCAAGCCCACTGACCTCCCGTCTTGGTTGATTCTTCTGAGAAAGCATCCAAGTTAGCTGAGGCTCTTTTCCACAATGTAACCGTATCTCTTCCACTACAGACTGTGTATAAGAAAATCCCTGTGTTACGGTGTATGCTGGCCAAATGAGAAAAGGAGTTAGAGGCTGCACAGGATGTGTTGGCAGTCTTGCCTCCCTTTGGGAAAGATACAACCCACGTGCAAGTATCAATCTAAAAGGTCAAAATCAAGGCCATCTTGGACACAGGTTCCCCTGTCAACATGGTATCTTCCAAGCTAATGAAGAAACTTAAGTTAGCCCCTGACCTCAACTACACGCAGCCGTATGGCACAGCTGGCATGGCCCAAACTTGAGCTATTAGTGCCTACTCTGCTCTATCCATGAGGTGTGGGAAACTCCTTATTGCTTTCCCTGCTGTAGTCCTAGAGAAAAAAAGCTATGACCTCTTGGTTGGTACTCAGTTCCTCCAAGAATATAACAGAATTGTAAACTTACAAGATGGATACCTTTTGCTCTTGGGATATTAAGTTCCTTTGGTTTTTGAGAAACCTCCGCGCCTCCCAGGCAAACGTCTTAAAACTTGTGTGCTTGAGTACCCTATGGGTATCTTCTCACTCAAGTATAGGACACTCCTCCAACATGCGTACCCCTCCTCCTTCCTGCCCTGTGGAAGAAGGGGTATCCCTGCTAGTGCCAGCTGCTATCACCATCCCCCTGGGCTCTCAAGTGGTGATTGACTCCCAGATTTCCTATGAGCTGCCTGAAAAGTCCTTCTTGGAGCTTTACTCACCTGAATCTTTAAGTTGTACCGAGCCTTGCCTGTGTCCTGGGATTTTAGACCAAACCCACAAAGAGCCTGTACAATTACTGCTTGTTAACCTGACAGCCCTGCCCATGCAAGTAACCAGAGGCCAGGTTGTGAGTCATGGGCGTGTGCTTGGAACAGAACAAGTATCTTCCCTCTACCCCTTCGGAACTTTCAGTGATTTCAACCTACCCAAAGATGATCCTCAAGTTCTCTCCTTGTTCACTGCCGCTGATTTCCCCCAACTGTCTCCTGTTCAACAAAAAGACGTGTTGGACCTGCTCAATCAGTTCAGTGACATCTTTGCCTCTGGACCTACGGACTATGGCCTAGCTAAGGGAGTCATCCATCAGATTGATACTGGGGATGTACCTCCTTTTTGTGCTAAACTGTACCGCTGTAATAGAGTGGAAGATGCTCAGGTATCTAAAGAACTCAAGCAACTTCTGGACTCTGGGTTACTGGCTCCTTCCCAAAGTCCTTGGGCTTTCCTGTTACCGATCCTAAAGAAGAAAGATGGAGGACACCGCATTGCAATGGACTATCGCCGCCTGAACTCTCTCATTATAAAAGATTTGTACCCCTTGCCAGAATTGACAATGCTCTCAGACAACTGGGTGGTTCCAAGTTTTTCTCTGCCATGGATCTAGCTTTGGGGTACTGGCAGGTTGACTTATCGCCTGAAGATCAAGAAAAGGCTGCACTTATTACTTTGGAAGGCCTCATTGAACCCACTCGTATGCCCCAGGGATTATGCAATGCCCCTGCCACATTTCAGCAGGCTATGGACTCCATCTTACGGGACCTAAAACTCTCTTGTGTCCTTGTGTATCTTGATGATATCACTGTATTCAGCGCTACCTTTACTGACCACTTGGAGCACCTCAAGGCTGTCTTCATCAAGATCTGTGAGGCTGGCCTGAAACTCAAACCCTCCAAGTGCTTTTTCTTCAAGGAACATCTTGAGTTTCTAGGACATGAGGTCACTCAAACTGAAATCCGCCCCATGAATAACAAGGTGGAAGCCATTGACAAGATGCTACCTCCACAAATCTTTGAGAGGTACAAGTATTCCTTGGTATGATGGGCTACTACTGACAATTCATCTCTGACTTTGCTGAACTGAGTGAACCCCTTGTCCAATTGCTTTGCAACATCCCCTTTGAATGGACTTACAGCCAACAACAAGCATTCAAAGCACTGAAGGCCAAGCTCAAGGAGGCTCCTATCTTAGTCTATCCTGATTATGATAAAGAGTTCATCTTGTATACCAACACTAGTAGAGTAGCTGTGGGTGTTATCCTTGCCCAACTCAACAATGAAGGTGTAGATCAACCTGTAGCCTACTCATCAAGGGTCCTTAATAAGCACAAAAAGAACTACAGTGTTACCGAGAAGGAATGTTTGGCTGTGCTGCATGCAGTGAAGCAATTTTGGCATTACATCTATGGAACCCATTTCACGGTAGTCACCAATCACTCCTCCCTCAAGTGATTACAACAGCTAAAGAAACCTGAAGGTCAGCTAGCGCGTTGGGCTCTACGTCTGCAAGGGTATGATTTCACTGTGATACACTGTCCTGGGGCCCAACATCTGAACACTGATGGCCTGTCAAGGATGCCAATCTTGGCTATTCATCCTGCTGATGCTGATTGACTATACGAGCTAATAGGGTATCCTGACTCTTGGACCACTGAGCCTGAAGATATCCATCTAGCTCTACAGACCCTATCCAAGGACACCATAATTTGTGATAGACAACTCTTCAAAAAGGTTAACAATGCCTACCTACCCTACGTTTGCCCTAGTATGAGGATAGCCATCATCCTTCAAGCTCACATTGACACTGGCCACGGAGGCATAGCCAAGACTCATGACTGGCTGTGCAAAAACTCCTACTGGGAAAACATGCGGCTCTTGATCCCTGATGTCCTTGCCTCCTGCCATTCCTGTCAACTCTAACGTCCTCATCCCTCCCAACACCAGTTCCAACTCATCCCTCCAAAGCATGCCTTCCATACAGTGAGTATTGATGCTATTGGGCCCTTCCCCTGGTCTAGGTTGGGATGTCAGTTTATTTTGGTTGCTATAGACCACTTTAGCAAATGGGTTGAAGCCAGAGCAGCAAAAGATATAACAGCTAGGACCACAGCTACTTTCTTGATGCAAGACATTTTCTATTGACATGACTGCCCTTAAGTCCTGCTCTCAGACAATGGCACCAATTTTAATGCTCGCCTCATCACCTCTATTGTTGAAGCTATGGGGACTCATCAGTTGTTCTCTGCACCATATAATCTCTCCACTAATGGGACTGTCAAACAAGCAAACTCTACCCTAGTATTCATCATGAGAAAACTCACGCTCTCTGACACTGCCAATTGGGACATGTTCCTACCTGCTGCCCTCTTTGCCTACCACCTTAGTAGACACCGGGTGACTGGTCGATCCCCTTTTGCCATGCTTTATGGACGTGAGGCCACTACTCCCTCAATCTTGGGACCTCCTCTGATTGAGTATGATACGGCTGCAAATCCTGAGACCCATGTGAAAGACCTAACCAACTATATCATTGACATCCAGGCAACCACCTACTCCACTGCTTATAAGGTTAAGGCTTTGGAGCTCTCTCCATCCAATGCTGCTAGAGCCCCCCTCTCCAAATACCAAGTAGGCAATCTGGTTCTCTACTACCAGAATTGTACAGGTGGTAGAGCCCACAAGATGGATTCCCTCTGGGTTGTGTCAGGAAGCCAGTCATAGGTAGAGGCATTGGGCGGCTTGGGGTGAGGTGCAGTTGAGCCGGCAGGTAGGGCCCACCATAGAATGGGTGCTAACTTGATAATATAAGATAAAGATTGCCCGAGCAAGGACCAGGGTCCAAAGTTGGGGACCAAGGAATCCACCAATCCGGTCAAAGTAGTATAGAGTACTCCAAACAGTTGGGTAGAGGTGGTCTTGGCGGCGGCAGTGGGTTTCATGAGGCGGTCTGGTCTTGGGGTTAATGGTGGAGTCATGGGAACAAAGTACGCTGGTAGGTAGTTGTACTTGTCCTTGAATAATAAGGACAGTATTTTGACTCTCTTTCCTTCACGTCCTATGTATTTGGTACTTCTAGTCCTTGCCAAAGGGCCGGCAATGAGAATGGTTTCCAAGTTGTACTCTGAATAGGCCAGGTTGGGGGGTACTCAGTAAAGTGCACAGGTCCAAAGGGAGCTCCCAGGGGCGGTATAATGCCTGGGGCAATTCAGCAGGTTGGGCTCGGAAGGGGGCGGCAGCCTGGTAGTCTACTTGACCCAAATCAAGATGGAAGATCACTAAGACTAGATAGGGTAAGATTTGTTCAAACCAAAGGTTCATAAAACTTTATTATCAAAAATGACAATGGGGTCTTCACCGTACCGCCAGGGTTTTTATACCCTGGGACTTTGCTTCTTTGATTTTTGCAGGGTTTAGGTTTGCAGACAAGGCACTGGCGGGACGTGGGTCTTGGCTTGGGGTCTCAAGGGCAGCAGATCCAGGTTGTGCCTGCTCTGGAAAATTGGAAAAGCAATGCTTTGTTTTGCCGCCACTGTTCACTATGTCACCTGAGTAGTCCAATTGTACTACCCCTTCTGGGCGGGAGACTGGCAGTTGCTGGTGGCCATTGGCAAGGTTAAAAATAGGTTTTGTTTTAACCTCCTTAAGGCAAGCTTCAACCTCTGTATAGGTTTGGGTCTTTGGTGGCTCAAGGTTGGCATCAATCTGATGAACATTTGGGGAATTGTCTTTGTGAGGCTGGCAGGTCTCGGAGTAACTCGTTAACTCGGGTTTGCAATTTAACGAGCGGGCGGTCCCCCGTCCACTTTGTGTGACTCAAGTAATCTTTGGAGGGTCCTCTGTAGTAAGCCGGCAGATTGCAGAGTAATTTACCAGTTTGAGTCTGTGATTTAACGGATTGGCGGGTCCTGGACTGGTCTGGAGGGTTTGATCCGCCTTCTGGGGACTAGAGATCAACTCTTGGGTTTTCAATACAAGTATTGAAATGTTATTCATGACAGGTTGGGCCCTGTGAGGCTACTTTCAAGAAAGGCGTTGAATACACTGTGAAGCTACTATCTTCAGGCCGCCCCTTTGCCCGCGTCCACTCCAAATTCCTTCGCAAGTATCAACTCCCTCTGTCCAATCTTGAGGGGGGAGGTGTCGTAAATCGCGCTATTAATGTTATTTTGATTTGCCCTTCAAATATTGATAGTTGCAAAGATTTGACTGGTTTTGCCTTTGAGTTCAGAAATTCCTTGCCTTCCGCAAATAGGTCTGGTTCAATATCCACCCATTCCGGATTATTGTACCTGTCTGTGGTTGATCCTAGTATGACCTCATCCCAGCATGACCCCCTCAGCCACTCTGTTTTCCTATTGAGTGATCACCACCTCTTGTCAACTATTTAAAGTAGAATCATTACTTCTAATAAAGACAAGTTTATCCACATTTGCGTTGGATTTTATAATCTTCAAGCTTTTCCTGTCCTTTCTGCCAAAAGGACTTTTACATCTTGTTTTCCAGGAAATTAAGGTACATGCCCTTAATTTTGCCCTGAAGGCTAACCCAAGGCTAGCTTTGAACCTCAAATCTTCTGTAATAAAGATTTTCCGCCGTGTCCTCCAGAATGTCGTCCCCTGGAGCCAAACACAAAAGGATCATCACAATAAGCCCCCTTCTGCTTCCCCACCACCACCAAACTCCCCCTTCAAGCTTATCTGGGGATGATTCAAAGCCCTGCCCCAATTACTTCCCTGGCTTCTGCCATGCTCCTGCTGGCCCCTGGGACCCTCTGTTGGCCCACAACATCTGCAATGTTGATGCAAATTTAAGGTTCCCTCTTTCTTGCCCAAATACTTCCCAATAATGAGTGTAAAGGATGGGCCAGCCATGGTGGCCAATGATTATATTTTCTCTTGCAACAATGCCAACCAGGGCTTCAAGAGCCGCCATTACACCTGCGAGGACCGCTCCTGCCCAGTGTGGCTCAACACTGAGTTCTGGGACTTGGTCCAACCTATCAAGGGCGAGCATACCTGCATCATGCCAAATGCCACCATTGTCCGCCTCCTCAAGTGGTATCTCGTCCAGGTGATGCCCACCTCCAAAGATCTTTCCGCCACCCAGCTGGCCGTGCTTGCTTGCAAGTACCTCTTCCCAACCAACTAAAAGAGGGTGCCAACCCACAATCAGTTGATCAAGTTTGTAAGTGATAGGCGTCAAGCCTCCAATTTCCTGGCCAAGAGCGCCACTAAAATTGAAGACCTGGTCCTCACAGATGCCCTCAAGAAGATGGAGGATGGTGAGATGTTTCTGCTCCATGACAATGGACAGGAAGTGAAGGATAAGATTATAGCCTACGCTATAACCCAAAACCTGGAGCAGCTGAACACTGCTACCACCTGGCTGTGCAACGGCACATTTGCTACTTGCCCCTCCTTATTCAAGCAGCTTTGGGTCCTGCATAGGCAGTTCAATGACCAGTTTATCTCCCTTGTCTTCTTTCTGCTTCCTGGTGCCAAGTCTGAAGTCTACACCAGAGTCTTCAAGATCGTCCAGGATGCTTTGAGCTCCCTTCCCACCAACCAGCTCCCCCTCCCACTCACGCCACAAGGGCAAATCCCTCCTCTGCTGAGAAGAATGAGTTGACCCTAGCCGCTGAGCAGCTAGCTCATGCACGCTCACTTGGGCCAAAGGTTATTATAATGAACTTCAAGCAAGCTCAGTTCAGAGCCTTTGAGGCCACCTTCAATGGAAAAGTCCAGAGCTGCTTCTCTCATTTTAGGCAGGCCCTCATCAAGAATCTCAAGAGTGAGAAGGACCTTTTTGAGAAGTATCTTAACAATGGTAAGGGAAAGTGCCGCTTTGCTTTGATTCAGTTTACTGCCTTGGCTTTTATGCGCCCAGAGCATACTGGGATTGGCTTTGAGGCCCTCCTGGAGGACGCTTACATCAAGAAGCACTCCACCATCTTTGAAGGCTACTTGGATTACTTCGGGCGCCAATGGGTGGGCAAGAAGTTGACTGCCTGGAGAGGTAAGAGCAGGGCCACTGCCCCTTGGAATTGCCAGGGCGCCTGCCTCAAGGAGGAGATAAAGACCATCTCTAGCCTTGAGATTTGGCACAAGCACCTGAAGGTGAAGTTTGGGTCAAACCCTAAATATAACAAGTTCTTTGAGAAGCTGCAGGAGGAGCAGGCCCAGACTGTCTCCAAGTTTTGCAACCTGGCCAACCGGATGGCCCTCAAGAAGCAAAAGTCCAAGAAGCAGGACTACCAGGAGGACATTCAGAAAGTGGTAAAGAAAAAGTACAAGGTGGCAGAGATTAAGAAGTACCTTGAGGACGTTACCACTGCTCTTGCTAGTGGCTTTAATTAGCTTAATAAACCTTGCTTTGCCTGTATATTTTTTACTTTTAAACTTTTAATTTATTTATAGTGTACCAATCTTTTATGTATAAATATTAAGTTTCAGATACAGTTTCAATGTGGTTTAGTAAGAAATATCTTATATTTTGTTAGTTTATCTTTAAGGTATGAGATATTTTCAGTTATGCTTATATAAAGTATAATAAATTAAAATTACAATTTTCTTATATTTTGTAGTTATTATGATATATAGAATATCTTTATTTTTGGTTCATTGGAATTTTAATTTTTATAGGAATAAAAAATAATTTTATAATAAAGAGTGTGTTTTACATAGTAAATTGAAAAATAGTTGCTTATATCTCCTTATTCTTATTACTTATAGTAATTTTTTATTGCAGTTTTGAGCTTTATAGGGTCATTTTTAGTATAATAATGTATTTTAAAATAATTCTTTATATTAAGAATGTTCAGGGTAAAGTGTTTTGTTAATTAAAAAAGTGTCGACATCCAGGAAGCGACATTAAGTAAAACTGGGTCGTCACTTTACTATAGTGTCAACATTAAAAGTGTTGATATGGCTACTGTCAACATTTTTAATGTCAACATGGGTGCTGTTGCCATCTATGCCCTCCAATGCTCACTTTGGGATCTCCCCAAAGCTCTCATAGGGGCGTAAATGAGGACATCCTACCAGTCTGTTAGGTAGGATGCTTGCTCACAGACCTCCTGTAAGCGTATCAGGGTACATAGAGCCCTCAGAGCTCTTTCCCTCCCTGGCAGCCCGTGCTACCTGCCAGGGGTCCAAAACTCACAGCCCTGGTAGGTGTTCCCTACCATGCTGGCATACACTTCTACCCTGGCAGCCCATGTTACCCGCCAGGGTCTAAACATCCTCCAGCCTGAGCAGCACACACTACCCATCAGGCTGGACCACTCCCCACCCCAAACAGACAAAGTTTCCTGCTGAGCTATCTCATTCTTTACCCCAAGCAGCCACAGTTCCCTGCTGGGTGAAGACTTCTAGCCCACAGCAGCCAATATCTTCTGCTGGGTAGAGACAACATCTGCCTCTAGTAGTCTTCACACCTACTAGCTAGGCCTTACTGTCCCTAGTAGCCATCATTCCTTACTAGGCCTCTACCTTCAACAATCAACCAAATCTTTACGTGGCCAACTTTAGCACCGCCTGCAAACCATCAAACATGTGGACTGTAACATCTGGGCTGGGCTTTACCAAGGAATATAGTACAGGGGGAAGTCCTGGTTGCCGGCCATAGAGCAGTTGGAAGGGCGGCTTGCCAGTGGCACAATGGTACCCAATGTTATATGCAAAGGTGGCCGCAGGAAAAAAGGTATCCCATTCAGTCTCATGTTGGTGAATGAGCTTCTGAAGTATCTGGACCAGGCTCCCATTAGTGCACTCTATCATGCCATTTGTCTGTGGGTGATAAGGGTGGATAGTGTCTCACAAATTCCCATCAATTGGTTGAGGTGGGGGATGATATGACTGATGAAATTGGTACCATTGTCTGTCAGCAGAATCTGGGGGCAACTATGTTTGTATATGATGTCCTCCAGGATGAATGTAGCTGTCACCAGTGCAGATTGGTTGGGAATTGCCTTGGCCTCTACCCATATAGTCAGATAATTAACAGCCACAATGATGAACTTGTTGCAACTGTTGGTAACTGGCAAGGGCCCCACTACGTCAATGGCTACTGTGTGGAAGGCAAACCCAGGGCGTACAAGTCTGTGTTAGAACTTGGCAACCTTAGGTCTCTCAATGTTGCAGTCATGACAGGTGGCTAAAGTATCTACTACATCAGTGTACATTCCTTCCCAGAAGTAGTGCTGCTGTAGCAGGGCTAATGTCTTCTGTATACCATCATGACCAGTAGTCTTATGAGCAGCCACCACTGAGTCCATGTGTAGGGATGAGCGTATTTAAGGTAGCCATGTCAGGAATTCTTTTCCTGACTACCTGTTAAATATGAATGAAGAATTGGTATCTGTAAGCACAAAAGCACAAAACAACAATAACTTTTATTCTATGGGTCCTCCCAAACTGGTTGGGAACAAAACTCAAACCCAGGACTCTAAACATGAAGAGAAAGTTAGCTTTAAGACAGCCAACTCTTTTGATTTACCTTTTTATTATCTACCTATTCAATTTGAGTTTGAATTTGAAAATCACTTTGAAAACAAAAAGGTTAATAATAGAACTGATCACGTCACTTACCACCCTCTCTCTGATTGGCTGCTTCCATCTATCTGCTCGATTAACAACCCACTCTCTATTAAGGACCAGGCTCTGCACATGAAGTTAATAGATCTTCTGATCATTACTGCTTAATTATCAATAATTTAGTGGTATATATGTGGCTAATCCTATTCAATCAAATATGGACTATAAGATGCAAGTTATAAGGTATATCCAACTAAAAACAGGTATACCATAAATGATAGACTTCATGTAAATCCCCTCATTTCCCAAGAAACTCCCCTCATATTCTTCAGCCTTGGTTTCAGCCTATTTAAGGGCCCAACTTTTATTCATTTCAATTGTTCCAACAATAAAGAATATTTCCTATCCTATCTTGCCACACCTATTTCTTAGTAACTTATTTGAAGCCATGAAGAGAATTTATTTTCTGTGGTGGTTTTTAGTCTTCCTATTTACAACTGTAAAAGGTCTTGAGAATTCTACTCCCACCATCAAGTGGCAAAACTCCTCACCCAATGATGCCCATCAGAAGGAGTCCTTGGCCAACGGATGGTTCAAGTATCCCTCTGGTTATTGGGGACAAAAGTTTCACTATGGCCGCCATTCCACTCCTCCACCTGCTGAACCCTCGTTGGTACAGCCTCACACTTCATTCTATCTGTTGTTGTACATGATAGGATATTATCTTTTGAGTTGTTCCAGCTCCCTGATGGGAAGATTTGCATACTTAGGCCACTTGGGCCATCTTGCCATGGTTACTGTGCCCATAGGTTCAGCCATTGCAGGGCTTAATTTAGGGGCCTTGGCTCACCAACTTGGGGGCTTGTTCCCCTCAAAGTGGGTCCCTGACAGTTTGTTGGAACCCATCTTGGGCTTCTTACTTAGAAGCTCAGAACCAACCCCTGCAAACTACCTGCTCTATACCGCAATTATCAAGAGTTTTGCGGCCACCTTGGTTACTACCATCATTAGCCTTACCACCTATTGTCTGGGTTGCCTTTTCCTGGAGACCAAAACCACCGCCGCCGCCAGCGCAACAGCTTCTCAACAGGTTCAAAACCAAACCGTGGTACTAAACCATATTTCCGCCGTATCCCCCGACAACAATGAAGGAAACAATATCCTTATGCTTCTGGCTTTCTCACAGTCACTGTTTGAAACATCTCCCGCACAATTCCAGACTGATGCACAGAAGGTGCACCATGTGGCCAAAAAGCTCACAGGCAAGGCTCGCGTCTGGTATGCCAAAGCCACCCTGCAAGGAGAGAAGTTATTAAACAACTACCCTGCCTTTTGCAACTCCTTGTTATCTACCGTAGTGCCGGCACAAACCACAGAAGAACTCAGAGACCGCATAATGGCCTTTTATCAGGGCAGAATAGCCACCAAGGACTATATTGAAGAATTTTCTCGCCTCAAGGAAGCAATTGGGATGACTGATGCCAAAGCTTGCTATCTCTTTCAGAAAAAACTGTCTCCAGAACTCAAGAACTTCCTGGCCCATCATGTACTACCTGACAAGTTTTCTGATCTTACCAAAGAAGTTTTGAAATGGTCCTCCAAGGTAAAACAGCTTTCTTATTGGAACAATACCAAGACACCACCCGCCCGTAACTTACCATCCCCTGCCGAGGTGCCCAAGGGATTAGTTCCTAAACCCGGGGGAGGGTACCAGCTGGCCCCCAAAGAGAAACAACATTGATTCTGCAAAGAACTGTGTCTCTACTGTGGGCAATCAGGTCATTCCACCAAGGATTGCCAGGCACTCTCCAAGGTACAATCCGCTTCAGGCCACCTCCTTTCAACTACAGATGCCAATAAATCTTCCACTCAGTCTTACACTCTTTTGCCCGTTTTTCTAGACCACAAATTTGGCACTACAGCCAGCTACACACTGATTGACACGGGAGCAATGAGGAACTTCATTGATCAAGATTTTTTGACTTTGTTAGGTTTTGGGACCTCAAGACTAGCCTCCGTTAGACTTGCTGAAGGTACCCCTGCCCAAGTAGGGCGCCTAATCAAACCCCTTCAAGCTCAGGTGGGGAACAACTTATACCACCTATCCACCTCTACGCTCTGCAACTTGGCCTTCCCATTAGTCTTGGGATTTCCCTGGTGTCAGGAAGCCAAGTTACAGTTCAATTGGGACACCAAATCAGTCACACTTCACTCCCACAGACAACCAATCACGGTGTCTCTCAAAAAACCGTATTGTCAAGTACTGAAGAACTTCACGGCGTACTTAAACTCTTTACTCCTTGTGGGGAGTCCAGCACCTGATTCTATTTTGGAGGAAATTCAAGACTTAAAAACAGCATTTAGTGAGGAACTCTGCTCCGTCCTTCCTGAAAGAAGACCATCCAATCTTAGAATTGACTTGATACCAGGCTCCTCCCCAACTGGAGAAAACTTTACCCCATGAACCGAGCACAGGGAATTGCGATGAAGGTGTACCTTGACAAAAACTTAGCAAAAGGGTTTATGCGTTGATCCAACTCCCTATGTTCATCACTCATGTTCTTTGTAGGGAAAGCAGATGGGACGTTGAGACCAGTTGTGGACTTCACCAAACTAAACACCATAACCATTAAGAACCAAAACCCCTTACCATCTGCAGAGTCCCTGACCGACCAACTTACTTACACCAAGGTTTTTTTCTAAACTAGACCTCCGCAGTGCTTATAACCAGATACATATTGCTGAAGGTCATGAATGGAAGACAGCAGTTTGCACTCTCTTTGGGTCTATGAATACCTTGTGATGCCCTTTGGTTTGAGTAACGCCCCTGCAGCCTTTCAAGGCCTAATAAGTGAGGTTTTCTTCCCTCTACTTGACGTCTGTGTTGTCGTCTATCTTGAGAATATTCTGGTATACTCACAGAACAAGAAGGCCCACACAAAACACATACAAGAGGTCCTCCAATTACTCATTGACAATTGTTTGTTCTGTAAGCTTGAAAAATGTAAGTTTTTTGTCACTGGGATTGAGTTTCTTGGGTACAAGATTAACCCAGGAGAGTTTGCGGTTGCTTTCTCCAAGATACAGGCAGTCCTGGACTGGCCTAGACCTACAACACGTACCAAGCTTTGCGGCTTCTTAGGCCTAGCAAATTTTTGCCGCAAGTTTATCAAGGATTTCTTGTCTACCGCTCTCCCTCTCACTCACCTGACCTCTGAAAAGGTTCCCTTTGTCTGGTCGCTGGAAGCTGACCAGGCTTTTGAGACCCTCAAGAAGCATTTCACCTCGGCTCCGGTCCTTCTTTGCCCTGACCCTGAACACCAATTTTTTTTGGATACAGACACCTCCAACTTTGCCTTAGGAGGGGTGTTGCTGCAGCTTGGGGAGGATAGTGAACTCCACCCTGTGGCGTTCTACTCCTATAAGCTGCTTGACAGAGAGAGAAATTACCACATGTACGAGAAGAAACTATTTGCCATTGTCAAATCCTTGGACCACTGGCGTCACTACTTGGAAGGAAGTAAATTCCCTGTGCAAATTAGAACCAACCATAAGAACCTACTCTATTTCACTGAGAAGAGAAAGGTTAGCCCACGTCTGGCACAATAGGCTATAGATCTTCTTGCCTTTGACTTCAAGATTAGTTACACTTCAGGACACCAGAATATAGTACCAGATGCCAATAGTAGACAAGAGGACTTGGATGACCCAAGCCAGTCCTATGTTAAACACAATGAATGTGCTATACTCTCTGAAGATCAGTTACTCTCTCACATTATGACCTTATCTTATCTATCCACCTTGGACCAGAACATAATAGCATCCTAACTCCTGGATAAGGAGAACATTCTCACTGGGCTTACACAAAAAACAGATCTTGGTCAAAGAATGGAAGTATTTAAGTACTAACCAAGAACACCAACAAACAATCTTGGAAAGCTTCCATGACTCCCCTCTCACAGGACATGGAGGCATTTTCAAAACAGTCAAGAGAATCCAACAAAGATACTGGTGGCCTAATATGAAGAAATCAGTTGCCCAATATATTTTCACATGCGTGTTGTGTGGCCGCAACAAACCCTCCACAATGAAGCCCCAAGGATTACTCAAACCACTGCCTATTCCTCTGCGTCCTTGGTAGTCCATCCCCATGGATTTTATTGTGGACCTTCCAGAAAGTGACAACATGACTGGCATCTTTGTGATAATAAATTGGCTAACCAAATATGGAATCTTTACACCCTTCAAGCGCGCAACAGCAGAAGACACTGCCAGCATGCTCTTTACTCATGTAATTGCCAACCACAGAATTCCCAACAACATCATCTCAGATCAAGGCACACAATTCACATCCAAGTTCTGGCAGTTCCTAATGAAGAAATTACGTGTTAAAACTCTCATGTCCACATCCTTTCACCCTCAGACCAACAGACAAACAGAAATGGTTAACCAAGTACTGAAAGGTTTTCTCAGGAACTATGTGAACTTACGACAGGATGATTGGGCAGCCTTACTTCTCCTTGCCCAACTATGTTATAACACCAATTATCATGATTCTATTGGAGCATCCCCCTTCTTTGCCAACTATGGATATAACCCTGAAGACCTTCCTGAACCTGCAACCAAAGACACTATTTCTTCTGCGCACCAATGGGCAACCTCCTTACTCAAGAATCATCAACAACTCAAGACACAACTGAAAAAGACCATTCTGCAGTATAAGACCCAAGCTGATAAGCACTGAAGAACACCTGAAGACATCCAAGTGGGAGACTACATGTTTCTCAGTGCAAAGAATCTCAAACTGGACGTTCCAGGGCAAAAACTAGGACCAAAGAAAATTGGTCCCCTGTTGGTCATTGAACGACGCTCTGATGTTAACTTTCAACTCAAGCTCCCTGAAGGCTCCTCTGCCCATGATGTTTTCCACATCAGCCTAGTCTCTAAATTCAAGGAATCACCCTCAGACATGGCCTACAAGGATTCTCCTCCTATCATCTTGAACCATACTCCAGAATGGGAAGTAGAAGACATCCTCAATCACTGCACCTCCCGAGGCAAACGTCAATACTTGGTAAAATGAAAGGGCTACAAGGTAGAATCCAACTCCTGAGAACCAGAAGAGAACCTAGAGAACGCACCAGAAGTCTTGTCCTGCTACAAGAATACCTTAGGAGGGAAGGACCTCCATGGGGAGGATAGTGTCAGGAATTCTTTTCCTGACTACCTGTTAAATATGAATGAAGGATTGGTATCTGTCAGCACAAAGGCACAAAACAACAATAAATTTTATTCTATGGGTCCTCCCAAACTGGTTGGGAACAAAACTCAAACCCAGAACTCAAACATAAAGAGAAAGTTAGCTTTAAGACAGCCAACTCTTTTGATTTACCTTTTTATTATCTACCTATTCAATCTGAGTTCAAATTTGAAAATCACTTCAAAAACAAAAAGGTTAATAATAGAACTGATCACGACACTTACCACCCTCTCTCTGATTGGCTGCTTCCATCTATCTGCTCGATTAACAACCCGCTCTCTATTAAGGACCAGGCTCCGCACATGAAGTTAATAGATCTTCTGATCATTACTGCTTAATTATCAATAATTTAGTGGTATATATGTGGCTAATCCTATTCAATCAAATATGGACTATAAGATGCAAGTTATAAGGTATATCCAACTAAAAAAAGGTATGCCATAAATGATAAACTTCATGTAAATCCCCTCATCTCCCAAGAAACTCCCCTCATATTCTTCAGCCTTGGTTTAAGCCTATTTAAGGGCCCAACTTTTATTCATTTCAATTGTTCCAACAATAAAGAATATTTCCTATCCTATCTTGCCACACCTATTTCAGCAACCGCCAGAATTAACTCATTTGTAAGTCGACATTCAGTAAGCCGACATTATTTTGGTATTTATCCGCCAAAATTGGGCATTTCCAAAACTAAGCTAATTTTTTATAGTGAATTATTAAGTCAGAATTGCAAAATTAAAAAGGAACAGACATAATGTTGACACCATTTAAACAAAGGCTTAATTTTAAGCCAAAAAACTAATATAATTTACTATGAAAATGTAAGTTTCTTTGTACTTTTACATTAAGGTCAACTACAGTAAGTAATATCTGGATGTCAACCCCAAATAAGAATCCATAAATTTCTTAATAAAATACACAATATTCTAAAAATAACTACTTTTTATATTTTATACTACTGTTTTTATTAAATATATATTAAGATAAGCATTGAATAAAGACATATGCCAACTTTCAGAGCATTCTTTGTATTATTTAGATATTTACTGTTATTTTAAACTCACTGGATAAACTATAGCTTATTTCTTGAAGTCCACTTAAGCCAACACACATATGTTAAAACTAGAATTTATATATGTAATTATAATGTTGACTTTGTGTCAAATTGACACATCACCTAAATTGCAACAAAGGGGTTCCGCTAAGCAAACAAAGTGACATAATTTAAGCGAGATTTAATAGGAGAGTTGCTATAAAAGAACACTGACTGCCTGAATGTTGACACCTTCACTTATTTATTAGTAAAACACTGCCGCTTAACAAAAAGTACACATACAATGGTACAATAATTCAATTCAAAGTACCCAGGGCTGTACTTTAGACTTCCCTCTACAATTCCTATTATTTAGTTTTCACAAGTTACATATGCAACTCTTTAATTTTTTTTTTAAAATTTAAAAATAATCAGTTTCAGCCTTAAAAAACCAACTCTGGAAAATATTAACCAAGCTTTATAAGTGATTTACATAGTGTTTTTCCACTTTAATGCTGACTGTCAGTATGTTGACGTCAAAATTAAAGCGTTTTTTATGCTGACAAACTAAATTAAATATTTTTGACTACTGTGACTACCAGAATGTTGACTTTTTATTTAAACATGCGTTTTTTTTCTATTCTTTACTAATAAACTAGCTCTAAAATTACTTTCCATACTTTTATAAAATATTTACTTAATAATAAAAAATAAAACAAGTGATTATTATTTAATTTTATTCATGTCTCACATAATTATTCTTACTTTATGAACTCTACTCTAATTATTGTAGGACAAATCTTTCAAGAAGTCACAAAATAACCCCAAGTCAACCAAGAAAGTACCCAAAGCCTCTGAAAAGGCCCAAAGTCCCTACCCTAACAAAAAACCAGCCAAAGAGCCCTCAACAAAACAGAAGACAAAGGAGAAGACCCCAGACCCTGAAAGCAAAGAGCCTTCCCCTGCCCCCTTCTCTTCTCCAAGCTGGTACCAATCAGAAAAAGATGAGGTTCCACTAAACAAGCAAGGAGGAAAGAAGATACCCAAGAGTCCAGAACCCCAGCCAAGCCCAGATGAATCAAGCTCAAAGAAATCAAGTCCCAAGGAATCAAGCTCATCCCAGTCCAGAAAGCGCAAAAATCCAACTTCAGATAATTCCCCTCCACCGCCCAATGAATCTGCACCTCCATCCTCTTCATCAAGTATCAATAAAGAAGATCCTGATGATTACCTGTCTGACTATCATCAAGCACCAATTGGCCCATGGGATCCCCTAAAGGTTCACAATATATGTAACGTCAAAGGAGAGTTTAAGCTCTCAAAGAAGTTCTCTCAGGTTTTCCCTCTAATGTCTGTCAAAGGAGGTGCAAGTTTAATCTGTGATGGCTATGTTTTCAATTGCAACAATCAGAAGAGAGCAGGAAGAAGCAAACATTATGTATGTGAAGATAGAAGCTGTGCTGCCAGAATCAATACAGAAGGATGGGATAAAGTCACTAGTGAAAAAGGAGAGCACACATGCAATGCTCCAATAAATCTTATTGAAAAGCTTCTAAAGTGGTAACTCTACCAAATGGTCCCAGTCTCCAAAGATGTCAAGGCTTCTGATCTGGCAGTTGAGGCTACCACACACCTAAGTAATGAGAACCTGAAGCTCATCCCTGACCGCAACCAGTTAGTGAATTACATATGTGACAAACACCGTGGCCTAGTCCCCCATAAGAAATCAGCCATGGTTCAAGGAGAGTTAGTCTTGACAGAGGAGTTAAAGATGTTCAATGGTGATGAGGTATTCCTTTTACATGATGATGGTCCTACAGCAGAGACAAGAATTATATGCTATGCTACACAACAAAACCTGGAGCAGTTAAGAGATTCAGAGACCTGGTTATGTGATGGTACCTTTGCAGTATGCCCCTGCCTTTTTTACCAACTATGGGTTGTACATTCTCTTATTGAAGGCAAGGTGCTCTCATTTGCCTACTTTCTGCTTCCTGGGGCAACAGAAGAGATCTACACAAGGGCCTTTAAAATCCTTCAGGAGGGCATCAAAGCCCTACCCAGTAATAGAAAGAGCCCCCTGGCCATAACACTAGAGCCAATCCAGATGATGATGAAAAGGATGAAGCCATCCTTGCTGCAGAACAAGAAGCTCAAGATAAAGCACTTGGCCCCTCAACTATAATCATGGACTATGAAACTGCCCAGTATAACGCTTTTGTAAATACCTTTGATGGAGAGGTACAGGGGTGTTTTTTCCATTATTGACAGGCTGTCAACAGGCAACTAAAGGGTCTACCTGAGCTCAGCAAGCTCCACTGTCTAGATACATCAGGAAAGTGCAAGTTCTTAATTCAGCAGTTTGTAGCACTAGCCTTTGTAAAGACAGAGCATGCTGGACAAGCCTTTGAGCTCCTATGCCAGGATCCATATGCCAAGAAACATGATGGTGCCTTCTACTCTTTCATTGAATATTATGAACCACAGTGGATTGGACGTAAGGTCACTAAGCGCCAGAGCAAGCCCAGAGCCAAAGCCAACTGGAACTGCTACCAGGCAGTTCTTAAGGATGAGATGAAAACTACTTCATCTTTGGAGGACTGGCATAAGCATATCAAGTCCTCCTTTGGAATCAAGCCCAGATACAACACCTTTTACGAGCACCTCAAAGTCTAACAGGGGAAGACTGCTGCATCCATCAGAAATATTGAGAACCACCCATCTAAGAAGAAGAGAACCACCAAAGAGAAACAATATCAAGAGAAGATCAAGGACGTTGTCAAGGCCAAATATGAGCTTTCAGAGATTGGAGAATACATCAAGAAGATTGCCACAGTTCTTAATGGCAACCAGGTTATTACAGTCTAGCTTTTCATTAAATTTATTGAGTATTGCCTAATTTTTTATATAGTTCTTATATATTAAGTATAATATTTTTAAATAAATAGTTATTCTAAATAACTCATTAATAATTTATGGTACTATTTTTATAAAATCATTGATTTCCTATTGATAGTTTGATGCTTTAGACTGTATTACATGGCCTATATTGGTATTTTACTAGTAAATTATATGTTTTTTGTAGTTTTCAATATAGAAAAAACTTTATATTCCTGTTTCTGATTGCTATATTTTGCTATAATACACGAAATTTTATGTAGTACCTTTTTGTATATTAGATTTATTTTGTTTTTATAAGTGGGAAAAAATTTATTATAGTAAAGATAGCTAATTTCATAGTAAAATAAAATAAAAGTATATTTTTATGAATTTTTTTAATGTTCATGTATAATTTTTTATAGACTTTTTAAAATCTATGCTGTCACATTACACTAAAAAGTTTCTTGAAGCTTAATTTTTATTAAGTAAAATGTTCAGGAAACAGTTTTCTGCTTATTAAAAAAGTGTCAACATTTAGTAGTCTGCATGAGTTAAAACTTACTTCTGACTTTTCAATGCTGTTGACATTAAAGTATTTTTAATTCTGATTATTGACATATAGTAAGTCAACTTGCGGAATGAGTTAATTCTGGCGGTTGCCCCTATTTCTTAGTAACTTATTTGAAGCCATGAAGAGAATTTATTTCCTGTGGTGGTTTCTAGTCTCCCTTTTTACAACAGTAAAAGGTCTTGAAAATCCCACTCCCACTATTGACTGGCAAAACTCCTCACCCAATGATGCCCATCAGAAGGAGTCCTTGGCCAACAGATGGTTCAAGTATCCCTCTGGTCATTGGGGACAAAAGTTTCACTATGGCTGCCATTCCACTACTCCACCTGCCAAACCCTCGTTGGTACGGCCTCACGCTTCATTCTATCTGTTGTTGTACATGATAAGATATTATCTTTTGGGTTGTTTCAGCTCCCTGATGGGAAGATTTGCATACTTAGGCCACTTGGGCCATCTTGCCATGGTTACTGTGCCCATAGGTTCAGCCATTGCAGGGCTTAATTTAGGGGCCTTGGCTCACCAACTTGGGGGCTTGTTCCCCTCAAAGTGGGTCCCTGACAAGCCAAGAGTCTCTGCAAAGCTTCAGAAGTTGTCCCTTAGAGACCTTGGTATCCACAACTAACTTCTTGAGAGCCTGCTGTATCTCTACCGGCTTCTCTCCCCACAAAAAAGGATCCTTCATAATCTTGTCATAGAAAATGTCAGCCATGGGGGGTACTAAGGCCACAGTAGGAAGACAGGAGAGACAGTCAGCATTATGGTGGGCTGCTCTGGCTCAATGAATGATTTCTTAGTTGTAGGCCTGAAGTTTAATGGCCCAACACGCTAGACGCCCTTTGGGATCCTTGAGAGTCTTCAACCATTGCAGGGAGGCATGGTCTGTTACCACTATGAAATGCACCCCATGAAGATACACTCTGAATTGTTGATAGGAATATATCACAGCCAGACACTTGCATTTGGTGACAGTGTAGTTCCTCTTGTGAACATTAAGTGTACACAAGCAGTATCCAACAGGATGATTGAGTCCTTCAGAGTCCAGTTGGGAGAGAACACCCCCAATTGCAGTCAGGCTAGCATCTGTATGAACCACAAACGGCTTGGCAAAGTCAGGGTAGGCTAGTACAGGGGCTGCAGTCAGTGTTCCCTTGAGAGTGTTGAAGGCAGATTGGCACGCTGGGCTCCAGAAGAATTCCTTATCAGCTCAGAGAAGCTGAAAAAGGGGGTTGCCCAGAGATGCAAAGTTGGGAATGAAGCAACGGTAGTACCCAATCATGCCCAGGAAGACTTGCATGTCACATTTACTGGCTGGACTCTACATTTTCTCAATGTCATTCACCTTCAGAGGTACAGAACGGAGTCTATCTTGACTAATAATGAACCCCAAGAACTCAAGATGCTCCTTGAAGAAGTTGCACTTGTGTGGCTTGAGATTAGCTGCAAGTAATATCTGGAAGACTTCCTCCAAGCGCTGCAGATTATCATTAAAGATTTAGGAGAACACATTAATGTCATCCAGATAGACCAGGAAACTGGTGAGTTTGAGGTCATCCATCATTGCATCATAGCCCGTTGGAAGGTAGCTGGAGCATTGGACAGGACTTGGGGCATCCTCCTGGGTTAGAATAGCCCTTGGTCAGTGATAATTGCACATTTATCTTGATTGGCGGGGGGTAGATCAATCCGCAAGTATCCACTGATAAGATCCATGGCACTAAAGAACTTGGCACCTCCCAGGCAGTCCAAGGTATTATTAATGCGAGGGAGGGGATATGAATCTTTCTTGGTAACAGCATTCAGCCGGTAGTAGTCAATCACCACTTGGTTGCTGCCATCTTTCTTTTTGACAATCAGGAGAGGGGAAGCCCAAGGGCTTTTACTGGGGACCAGTAAGCCAGACCACAATAGTTTCTGGAGCTCCTTGTTGGCTACCACATGATTGGCTTGACTATGCCGTATAGGTCTGGAGCAGATAATTGGACTGCCTTGGGTGTTAATATGATGGGCAACATCTGCAGCCTTGCCCAGATCATAATCATCCCTGGCAAACACATCCTTATACTGTGCAAAGAGATCCATGGCTTGATTCTTTTGCTCTTTGGAGAGGCCAGACAGAGAGTCACAACTTATGTCTGATAGCATCAGTGGTTGTTTGCAGGGTAGACCCAACTCATAGAAGTCTGCAAGGGGGCAGTCTCTTGCAGGTTGTCATGCTCTTATAGTTGTATATAAGCCAGAAGTTGATGTTTGGAGACAACTATTTCTTCACAACTCATGTTGGCCAAGAGTATAAGCACTTTCTTCTTGCTTGGCATGAGGATGCCTGATGCAACCCATGGTTCTAGTCTGGAGGCATTAGGGATGCCAAAGATTTCTCCATAAGTGCCAGCTGGTAGAGCCAGCAAGAGGCCTGTATTGTGGATCACCTGAGCGCCAGGTGGGATAGTCACATTACAGAAGGTGTAGACTGGGATACTCTTGGCTTTCCCAATTGAGAGAGGTAGCACCTTGACCTTCTTACTACGCAGTGTATAAGCAACTGAAAGCTCTCTGTTGGCGTACTCCAGATTGATGTAGTGCAGACGGCGTAAGGGCAGGTCAGACGGGCGGTCTTCATGATAGAACATGGGGATGAAGTGGCCCAATATTCCAAATGTATGGTCTCCATGGTTAGTCACAGTGCCATATTGAACCATGAAGCTAGTCCCAACAAGAATGTCATAGCTGTTCTTTTCTAGAACTATAGCAGGAGCAGTGACCATTAGCTTCCCAAAGCAAAGAGGGAGAGAAGAGTAGGCTCCTTTTGCTCTAGTGATCAGTGGCCCAGCAGTACCAAACTCTTCATGGTAGGCCAAGTCCGGTGCCAGCTTAAGCTTCTTAACCAGCTGTGAGAATATAATGTTCCCTGGAGCACCAGTATCTAGTATGGCTTGAATGTGGGTTTTGTTAACTATCAGGTTGATATAAGTACAATCATGACGGTCTTCTCTGATCTCCACAATCTTGGAGACCTGATGCACACTCAGTCCTTTGAACTTCTCTATAAAGGTAGCCATGGCAGCTCTTACAGCTGGGCTTGCTTTCTTGAGGAATTCTAGCGGTGCTGAGACGTGTACGGTACACAGCAGCTTGGCCAGTTGTTCAGCGCTGTCCTCCTCATGGGCAACTTCCACACCTGGTTGAGCCAGCAGTTTGGCATACAGTAAGGAGACCATTTTATGAGCTATCCAAGGGATGACCACCTCAGGGCAAAGTGTTGTCTGATGGGTATGAGTGTTAACTGTGAGAACTTGATGTAGATGGTCCTCTTGAACTTCTTTGGATTCAGCATCCTTGTGTATTGGTTGGGAGTCAAAGTCAATCAGAGAAGGTCCATCTTTAAGGGTTGCCTCAGAGGATGGTAAAGTAGCAGGCCTCTGAGCAGGTTTGTTGAGGGCAGCGGTATGGGAGAGATGAGGGTGTCAAAATCACAAAGGCAGCCAATAATTTCTCCTTGTCCTTGCTGCTTAGTAGTTTTTTAACTGTACCTCATTGTCATCCTCAATATCAGCGTCCTTGGTGTAGTCCTCCTCAGTGTTCTTTATACCTACATGATGAACCTTTTGGTGGGGGTGGCTTTCAGGAAGAGAGACTTTGAACTCCTCCTTGTAGGCGCATAGGAGGCAAATCAGGTCTGGCACAGTGCAAGCATTGTATATACCCGACTTAAGAGCCAGAGATAGTTCCCGGTTGACACATACAGCATTGAGGAGTGCAGACTGCACATCAATAAACTGCACAGCACTCATAGATGACAGGGTTTGGGCCTCAAGGTAGAACCTGGAAGTGAAATCTTCTAGGGTTTCCCCCACCTTTAGCTTGGTGTCAGCAAAGTCCATCTTGCGGCTAAAAAGGGCTTCTTGGCTACCAAATTCTTCCGTCAGGGCCATGAAAACATTGGCAAAAGTCTAGCTATTCTCAGGAAGACGCAGAAAGATAATGGTTTGAGTCTCAGCATCCAGACAGTTGATGATTGTGGAGTCCCTCATGGCATTGTCAGCGCCATACATGGAGTTCTGGTATAGGCGTAAGAACATGGCCACATTACTCTTGCGGTCAAACTTGGGTAAGTTAACAGGTTTGAAGTTGTTGGAGGCATGATGGAGGGGAGCAGGCGTGATCCTCACTGGGAGCGGGTGAGATGAAAACAGCTAAGGGTAGAGGCAGCAAACCTAGCCTCAGAGGCACATCAACAATTTTCCTCTTATTGCGCTTCATGTTTGCTTTCTCTGTTGTGAGAAGCCCCAGAAGCTTCAGAAGTGGCCAAGAAGTCATCTTCAGACTCCAACACTGGCTCTAATACTTGTACAGTGTTAGGAGCCAACCAAGTGTGGTCATCATTGCTTTTGTAGCTATGATAGAACTCAGGGCTGGAGGACCTTTGTGGACTGTGGATACTCTTAGAGTTGAGAGACATAGCCTGTAAGTTAACGGCCATAGTCTAACTGTTCATTCTATCTAATTGGCTCTGGAAGGCATCCAGAAGAAGTCACTGCTTGTTCAGCTCATCTTGATATTTCTTGTTCTCTTGACAGGTGATATCCAAGTTGTCTTCCAGAGAGGTAATGCACTTCTCATGGGTGGCAAGCTCAGCTTAGAGCAAGGCTATTACTTCCTTGTCCTTCCTGACTTGAGTCTGGCTATTGGCTCTGTCATGCAATTGGCAAAGTTTGAGACAATTCTGAAGCTCTGACACAGTGTGGTAGCCATCAAACAGGAAGGCAAGATTGGCACTCTGCTGGACCAATTCCGCCTGCATCTTCTTTTAGTGATTGAAAATCTCAAGGATGTCTCAACCAAGAAGGTGGCTGGAAGGGGAGTTGTCTGTGGCGGCAGATGGGGGGGTGAACAAGGGGATGGTGGCAAGGCAACGGGCTAATACTTTCACCTCATGAGTCAGGCTTCAAACCATGGGGCCAGTCTCAAGCACATAGTTTGTAACCACACTAATCAAATGGCATCTACATCCTGGTGAGTGAGAGTCTGTACCACATGCACTGGAACTAGCTTGAATATTCCCTTCTTGATGGCGTCAACCCAGTAAAGCATGGTATTCTGAGTGCTGGTAACTTCAGCAAGGTGCTGATTAACGGTGGTAAAAGTGTTACCAAACTCAGAGTAAAGGACGCAGAGAAACATCTGTTGGTTGGATACCAGTATTATCTGGTCATGCACTAGGCTTTGGATGCAACCCAGGTGCATTTGGTTGTGACGTACAGCAGGATGGGTGAACTGTTGTAAATAGTCCTTGATATGTTTAATGGTGCAGAGGTATTGACAGAGTTGGTCAGGGTTGACCTGAGAGAGGTTCTGGAAACAAACCAAGGAGTTTTCAGCAGAAAGTTGCTGAATAGCCAGATGTTCAGAGCAAGCACCTTTTCCAGCAGCATCAGAGTCCATGGCATGGATGGCACTATGGATGACGTCCTCAGAGGGGGAAGAGTTGGCGGTAGGACACGCCATTTCAAAAACGGCATTTTCAGGATTTCTGGATATTGACTAATTAACAATTTCAACAAAATAACGCAGGCCAGCAGTTAATTGCTCTTGGGAAGGGTTTCAACAAAATAATGTGGGCCGCGGGTTGTGGAATCAGTGATCAAACCATATCCTGGCATCAACCTACTTGTGCATTACAATTAATGGTATATGCAATTACTGCTCATTAATTAATCCATCTCAAACTACCACCTCAAACATGCTTCCCATAATAATTACTATTATAAAACTTTAAATGAATCCTAGAACAAGAGGGTTGTCATATGAACCGTCATCTGCATTACATCTAGAAGAGTCCAACATGGACTGGGCCGTCAGGCCAACCACTCTAAGATAAAAGGCTTTGAGCCTATTGTATTAGAGTAGCTCTGATTAAGTGAAACAATCATCTCCGTGAACTAGTAGCCAACCGCTGGCTAGCTAGCCCTGGAAGTGGCCCAGGTAGACAGAGAGAATACCAATCTGTGGAAGATATCAATTTAGCCTTCCAATAAAACCACCCCAAAAAGGCCAGGCCTCCTGCCGTGTTGCCCTAATGCTACTTCAGTCTCCTTTAGCGTCGTGAGCTAACTCGGATAAAACGTGGGCAGGCGGGCCACCTTAAAGCCAGTCCATTAGAATAAAAGACTGATGATTCCTTATTGACTTGATGATTGATCAAAGTCCTATTTCCTTAACGTGATCCTCTCTTAAGTTTTATTAGTGGAGAGCAAAAGATGATACTGTTGTCATACAGTATAATTATCTATAGTAAAATATAGAGACAACTATGAACCTATATCCAGAAGTAGGAAGAACCGCCCCAAATCCTTTGGGCCTTGGGCCCTGTCAGACTTGCTACTTCTGATGGCAACAAAATATTCTGGGCCAAAGGTTACGCCAAAGTCACAGGTTCTCTGTACTTTTCTAATGTTAGAAGATTTAGGATATCATCTGGCAGATGATAAAATACCACGGTCTGCAGATTTCTGACAGGCATCTTAAAAAACGCCATCTCAAATTTAATCTGAGATGACGTTTTTTGCATTAGTGATTTTGAATCACAAAAAAATAGAATAAACAATAAAATAGTTAAAATTTACATACACCTTTATAATGCGGCATCTCAAATTTACATCATCTTGATTCTGTCACTTTGAGTCAGATTAATTAAATCTTATTTTGCTAACTTTA
Organism: Entomophthora muscae; assembly: GCA_014839935.2. Lineage (NCBI taxonomy): Eukaryota > Fungi > Entomophthoromycota > Entomophthoromycetes > Entomophthorales > Entomophthoraceae > Entomophthora > Entomophthora muscae. Next base: position 3,143 of record QTSX02001812.1, on the reverse strand, counting down.
TTTACATATGAAATCACTTAGTGTGGGGTGTGTTTACGCCATCTTGACTTTATGTCATTTTGAATTACGCCATTTATCTTAAACTAAAATAAGCTTATACCCAAACTAAAATAAAGCCTGTTGTATAGTGCCAGAAGATGTTCCTATAGTATTAATCTAATACACTTATAATAAGAACAACCTAAATAGACACCACTATGATAGTCCTTCTAGTGATTGTCATTGCTGGGTAAAAAAAACCAGTTTTATTATATGTAATTTATAACTTTATTATACATGGATATGTTGATAAGGGTTCTCTTAATAAAATATTTTAATAGTGATTTAAATATGGAAGAGGATGATTACGTCATTTTGATTTACGTCACTTCAAATTCCATCAAGTTTCATATCACCCAACTGATTCAATGTGCACAATGTATAGGGGAAAATAAGGGGAAATTACCTATGACGCCAGGTTACGCCATATCAATTCCCCCACCAGGATTCTTGTTTTCCACTTTTCAAAAGTACATATTCACGTCAAATACCATATTAATAAAAAATGTAGGAAAATGTCATGCCCTGCCCCAAAGGGCAGGCTCTTTAAATTTATCATATTAAATATTTAAGTTCAATTTTAATCTTTCAGTATTTTTAATATTGGGATTTTGAATTAGAAGTTAATATTTAAGTATTTTAAGTTAATTACCTTGCTTTTCTCTTTGATTTTGCATTCAAATTGACGTGGTTGTCGTACTGTTTTCTCAGCTATTCAATTAGCTTATATTATCTACTTTAAGCTAGATGAATTTTACTTTTTTGCTCATCTTTTTGAAACTCCTATTCACGTTGTTGCTGCTCTCCCCAGCCTCATTCTGCCTATCAAACTTGAACTGGTCTTTTGTTTTCTCCTTTTCTGTTCCTGATTCTCCAACTTCTTCAGCTGCTCCTCCTCTTGGCTGCTTCCTCCTGGTCATCATACTCAAACAGAAAAGGCTTTCTCTTCTATAAATAAAGAGCTTTTGAAAGGTAGGCTTTAAGGTAAAATTCTAAGTGATTTCTTCTCCTTCAACTTTTACAATTTTTAACTTCAAATTTTAATTTTAAGAATTTTGTTTTTTAAATTCATTTTTTTTAGTTTAGCCTTTTCCTTAAATCCAAATGGAACTTGTATCCATTTTTTTCCCTTAAGGAATCTTTCAATAGTTATATGTATCAATTTGCCAATGGAGAATATCATAATATTGATATTCTTTTAGTTACAAATTGTTCACTACTGAACACTTTATTCTATCTTCTTTGCTTAGGTTTTTTACACTCTATTACTTCATTTGTGATACAATATAGGTTTTTAGCGGGTTTCTGTAAGATCATCTTACAGACAGTACCTACATTCTTATATCTTTTAAATTTGAATCCCAATGCATTGCACGCTTTGGTTTATAACCTTGTATCATTATGGGCAAGACCTTACAGAAAACATATAAAACTTTGCAAATATATATTTTTTGATCTCCTCTAAACAACTGGGTACTTTTTAACCCCAGTTGTATAAGCTAGTTTTTGAGAAATTCAAGTTTTACTCTTTGACCCAGTTGAGGTAGCTCCACTGTAGATTTGTTAATTTAATATAAAAAATGGTCAAAAACACTATGTTTTTGAGCTACGGCACCTCAATTACATCACTTCAAAAACACCATTTTGAAAGCAAGTTTTCAGTCAAAACTCAAAGTTTTGCCTACTTGCGTTACTAAGAAAAAAATTATTTTTAAAAAATAAAAAACATTGAAATTATGATAGTATATATTTTTTTGATCTCCTCTAAAATTCTAGGTAAAAAATTGATACTTTTATATTAAAAACATTCTCATTTTTCTCTTATTTTGATACTAATTCACTTTTAGATGCCTCCCAAGTCAACTGCCAAAGATGCGCCCAAGGCCTCAAAGTCCAAAATCACTCCGCCCAAGGCCAAAAAGGCCAAGACAACCCCAAAAAAGCAGCCTTTTAAGGCCAAGGCTCCCCCCAAGACCCCAACTCAATCACCTGAACAAGAGGGAAACAGTCCTATCTCTCCCCATTCTCCATTTGTTTACTCCCCCTCTGATCCTCAAGAGAAGTTGTTTAGCTTCAATTGCAATTCTGACCCCACTTCAGAGCCTGAGAATGAAGAGGAGTAGGAGCCTGAGCCTGGTGCTCCACAGATGAGCCAATTGAGCTCTGGGATCTTAACTCCATCCACAATGTATGCAACCAAAATGGCACCTTTACTGTGCCAACAACATACCCTATCAGCTATCCAATTATGACAAAGAAAGGGGGTACCGGCTTTGTCTACAAGGGCTACAGCTTCAGCTGTAATGACGAGAAGAAGCCCATCTGCCAACATCACTTCAAATGTGATAACGTTGGCTGCCCTGTAAGTGTCAGGAATGACAATTTGAATGCTCCTAAATCTCAAAATACGAAACCAGAGTCATGTCTGTAAGATGATTTGAAAACCCATCAAAAACTATATTATATCACAAATGAAGTAATAAATGTAAAAAAACCTAAGCAAAAGAAAATAAATAAAGTGTTCAGTGACAATTTTGTAACTAAAAAATATCAGTATTATGATATTCTCCATTGGCAAATTGATACATATAACTATTGAAGAGATTCCTTAAGGAAAAAAAATGGATACAAGTTCCATTTAGATTTAAGGAAAATTTAAACTAAAAAAAATGAATTTAAAAAACAAAATTCTTAAAATTAAAGTTTGAAGTTAAAATTGTAAAAGTTGAGGAGAAAAATCACTTAAATTTTGCAGCAAAGCCTACCTTTCAAAAAGCTCTTTATTTATAGAGAAAGCCTTTTCTGTTTGAGTATGATGACCAGGAGAACAGCCAAGAGAGGCAGCTGAAAGTTGGAGAATCAGAACAAAAGGAGAAACAAGACAGTTCAGGGTTTGATAGGCAAAACGGCTGCGTGAATAGAGTTTCAAGATTCATCTAGCTTAAAAGTAGATAATATAAGCTGAATTGAATGAAGCTGAAAATATTACGACAACCACGTCGAATTTGAATGCAAAATCAAAGAGAAGAAGCAAAGATATTAACTTAAAATACTTAAATATTAACTTCAATTCAAAATCAATATTAAATTAAAATTGAACTTAA